>VMKM01000455.1:0-336657 GCA_008360985.2 Macquaria ambigua | reverse complement strand
TCCTCCCTCTTTTTTTCACACTTGCAGAATCTGCGGCCTTTGAAGGACTTGTGAAGCCGAAGGCGTCCCGTTGCTCAATCAAACAGATTAAGTCAGTCAGACAAGCAGCGATCTGTCCCATTCAATAAAGTTACTTTTGTCATGCTGGATCTCAGAGGGCCTCATATATGCATAACACCAGGCTTGGACATGTCACTGTTTTATCACGCTGTGATCAGGCTTTGAGGTTTTAGTTTGTTGTTTTTAAGATTTTTGGATAGCGTACATTTCAGCACTTATATGGAATTATTTGTTTAAAATTCATGTGTTATGATAAACAGTACATGATTTTTTTTTCCTAAGTCACTGATTATTTTTAGACATTTTCAGACATTTCACTGCTAACCTACACCAAAATTAAGATTAAACTGAAAAATTAAACCTTGTAATGTCTCTTAATCGCCTGATCTGATCTGCGAAAAGGTGAGTATGTAGTATTTCTAAAGCACGGGCGACCCAGTAATGAGGACATCTGTTTTCATATGGTCCTTGACACGTAGCACCAGAAATTTGATGTCATCCTGTCCAAACTGGTGCATGGCTGGCAGACAGCATGGCATCCTGTGATTGGTTCTGACAAGCCAGTGACAGCTCTGGAGGTGAGGAGGGTGCATGACAAAGGGCAAGCAGAGGATGGGGGGGAAACGGCGTCAGGCTCATAGGTCTGTTCGTCTGTCTGTCTGCCTGTCTTTTCTGCCTCCTCTACCCACAACCCCCTCATAACCTCCATCACCCCCTTGTAGCATGCTCCCATCAACACTCACCCTCATAATCAGACCAATCAGAGCCCTGAATTTGACTCCCTTGCTTCAAATTATATGCCATGGCTACTTATTCTTTACTATTTAACTAGATTTTATTAGTATTTGGGCCACAAGGCGGCATGGTATGTTTTGAGGCAGATGTAATGTTCTGTTATCAGTCATGTTGGTAAATGTGCCAGCCACTGTGGTGTATGGCTAGTATAGCATGTAGATCTCTGATTTAAAGATGGCCACCTGCCATTATGAAAATCGGGCTGCTATGCTTTTGCACACAGCTGAGCTCTGTGGGAGCCAGCGAAGCCTCCTTGACATTGAGCGTACAACAGATTTTTTGGCAGTTATATCCCCCTCATTTTCTCCTCTCACGGACATAAAAGGGAATCCTCAATTTTATAGAAGCGCTATTTATTAGAGCTGCTAATGAAAAAAGGGCCCCATTTAACACACTGACATTTTATTGTAGGGCATGATGACTACATCAGTGGTTTGTGTCTGTGTTGGGCTCACAAGGCAAATTGGATGGCTGTTTTCTCCTCATGTGGCCAGTCTCCAGTGTGACCTTGCATTAGTGCATATGCTCACAGCAGGGTCACTGGTTGAGGGCATGATCTGTCAGCCTTTGTTTATGAAAGGCAGACAGCACAAGCCTGTAAGATAACATATTTTATGCAATTAGTGGTCTGCTGTACTGCATTACAATTTCTGTGCACCCACAGTAAACAACATAGATTTAAGTGTAAGTTTATGTATTCATCCATTTCTTAATGTAATGCTCCAATAAATCTCTTTAAACAAGTCCATTTCTTCTGCTTGACTTTTGATGATAATCTATTATACATCAATTACCCACCACATAGAATTTACGCAAAACTGCTGTATAAACATGATAGTGACCAATAAGTTGCAGTATATTGTCATGATTTCCAACAAACAATCTTTCACATCATGGCTGCAACTAACGATTATTTTCAAGATTGTTTTATGTATTGATTTCTCAATTAATTGAGATGTTTGCTCTATAGAATATTAGAAAATTGCAAAACAATGCCCATCACAAGTTACCAGAGAACACAGTGACCTCTTAAATTGTCTTGTTTTGTCGAAAACTCAAAGATATTCAGTTTACTATCAAATATGAAGAAATTGAGGAAATATGCTCATTTGAGAAGCTGGAATCAGGACATTTTTGCTTGAAAACTTACTTCAGCTGTAATCTGTTATCTATCTGCAAGATAGTTGCAGATAAATAATCTCTCAATTGGCTAATCAATTAACCTACTAATTGTTTCAGCTCTACAATAAAGCATATCCTTTTAACAATTTATTTTGTTCTGCTTGACTTTTAATGGCTCTCTACAAAAACACCAGTAACCCCCCCATAGCATTTACACACAACTACAGTAAATGGTCACAAAAGTCATGTTGTCATGATTTTATATAAACAATCTTTTCAAAGATCTTTGGAAATCAAAGTGTTGGATTTTTGTTGATCGTATGAAGTTGTCGCAGAAAAATTAAGGATTGCCTACAAATGTTTCCAATGAAGATGTGTAGAGGTTAGATCTGTATACTTCCTGGGTGAGTTTGATGTTCCCATTATTGAGATGGTTTCGATATGATAGCGATAGGTTGACAGAGTCTGTCAGTGCGGAGTCGGCGGCAGCTCTGACGACTGCCGCCCTCTGACAGTCGCTCTATAAGGCTTGGTAACCAGCCTTTTTCCTGGGAGGTGTTTACTGTCACTGTGCGTTGTGGGTGCCTGGCAGCAGTATTTCTCCAGGCTGTCAATCTCCACAGACACTAACCTGCCATGTTAGATTTGACCTCCACAGGGGAGATTACTGTCTCCAAGCTTTGGAGGCATCCTTCATCTTTCCTCTGCTCTGTAGGGATACCTGGGAGAGACGAGGCGGGCATGCACGCAACATTTACAACATTCAGAGGCCTATAATAATAATTTATCCTGAAAATAATCTCATCACTTAACATTAGCTACTACACTGTTATAACAGTAAACAGGGATATTTATTCAGACTAGCAATTTTCAAGGAAATGCAGCACAACTATTCCTGTATTCCTAATGGGAGTTTACTTCACTTTCCAAGAATACCCTCTCATAACATGCAGTATGTGTTATAGGAATGTTGGGTTGTGTAGTAGCATTGCATATCCTTGTTTCTGTAGAGCAGAGATGAGTTTTGGATCAGGACACTGGCTGTGAGTTTGATGCAGTATGTGTGTGGGAGGCCTCAGAAATGACTGTTAATTAATGGTGTTGCATGACAACCGTTCGCACAACCAGTATAGGTTCCAGACGGAATTAGCTATTACTAGGTAGTATTTTGGGATGTGACATTTTTTGGAAATTAACCTTTTAGTATTGTGCAAGTCAGGTTGTGGGGAAGGTTTCCGGTAATGGTGTCTTATTTTTAAAAAATTCACCAACAAAGAAGACAAAACACATTAAATAAAAATAGGTTCACAAATCTACGGTCCTTTTTAAGAACTATGACTGACTTTATGGGACTTTTATTTGACTCCTGACTGACAGCTCTATGCTTTTTAACTTGGGGTAAAGATTAGGGATGCTCTGATCCAACGGATCAGTATCACCTCCGATACTGACTCTATTAATCGGACCATGTATTGTCAAGACATTACAGATCCACCTTAGATGCAGTTTCTTCGTCAGCGTTGGGCCCACTGACTTCCTGTTGGCTTGCGGCACACATGAACAGCATGAAATAACTGAATAATACAGCCCTTCTAGACATTACAAATTTTACTGGACTCAATGGATCAAATTCTGATTGTACAAAGAGTCATTTCAAGGTGACACTCTGAAGTCATGTGATCCTGCAATGCAGAGTGCGGCCACTACACCAAGAGACCAATGCTGTTCTTGGGGGGGCTTTCTTGAAACGGGGAAATAACTAGCCTAAGCTAACTGTACGGTAAATATGAGGCTGCAGCCAGACATGAGAGTGGTATCGATCTTCTCATCTAACTCTCAGCAAGAAAGAAAATAAGCTAATTTCCCAAACTGTCGCACTATTCCTTTTAAGGTATTAGTATCAGGGGAGGAAAAAGTGAGATTCTTCTAAAGATCCTCTAGAGCTCTTACCTGCCTGGTTCAGACTGTTTAAGGCTGATACTGTTAATGTCTCGTCCAGCTTGAAGTGAAGACAGACATGCTGAACAAACTACTGGCTATTTATATCAGAAGTGAGTCAAATACTGTCGCATGGGGACAGTGAGCTAGTAGCGAGTGATTCATGCAGTATACATTACAACATACATGGTGTATGTAAGTTCTGTGTTCAGTTATTACCCTTAATTTGAGTAATTTGTTTAGGGTTGAAGGTTTTTTTTTTACAAACTTTGTTTAATTTTGTAGTCAAATTTGAGATTGTATTTTAATGTTGTGAATATTGAATTTTCTGATGTCCTCTTTAAACATGTTCTCTGTGTCTCGTATGGATACGGCCGCCCTATCAGAGGCTGGTTCGGCCTGTAATGATGTTGTTTAAGATGGGCCATCACACATAAATTTACAGCTTTCTCCGTTCTTATCATAAATTGACTGGTGCACTAAGAACGGGGATTATACAGTCACATAAAACCTCCAGTTATGGCCTGTGTTCTGTTTAGCCCTTGATAGAAACGTGGCGTTGCTTCCTGGTGTATTTCTGACCATGAAAATTATAATATGGAACAAAGATTAGAATGAAATTATCGTGGCCGGAAGGCATTTACCCACCGTGCTGAGGCACACTACACAGGGTTAGGGGAGGGGGGGAAAAACCCTGGTCCCCAAGAATAATGATAATACATTAGGCTGTGAGCGTGCTGGTATTATTGCTGTACATTATGTATGTTCCATTTATACTACCTCACACAGCCCAACCGCTGCTGACGGATAGGTCATTACTCCCCGCACCGATGAACACTTATCAGGCCCCACTGCTGTTTATGGCCAGAATGAAGAGCACTTGTCAGTCAAGGTCACTGCTTTGTGTGTCCTCTTTAATAGTTCCTTCTTCACAGTTGTTGAACTTTGTATGCTAGCTCGGGCTCCCCTCTAAGTGGTGAGAGAGATGGGCCGGCTGCTTTAACGGGGAGATTCAGTCTTTTATGTTGTGTAGAGGGGCGTCCCTGCTGCCGGTGTTAACAGCCACTGTGTGTTTGACCAGTGGAGATTCTGGAGAGGTTTCAGTGGTCTGAACAATGTTGAGTTATGATCCCTTGTGTGAGTGAGTAGCATTAATGTATTTGTGCGCCTCAGAGATAATAGGAAACTGAGATAGAAAGAGATCTATGTGTCCGATAAAGCTCTGTGCATTCTTGCTGCAGCAAACGAGCTGCCTTTTTCTTTGTGTTTGCATGTGCGTGTCTGGCCGTGTGTGAGTGAGAGTGTATGATAAGTTCGGGTGACAGGATCCTAAGAGCCTGCTCTAACTGGAGGGCCAATGCTAATGCATGGCTGGTTGCGTTACACCAGCTAGTGCTGAAATCAGAAGTGGCCCACAGTGCAGTGCAGGGTTTGGCCCTGGGACAAAAACAGATTTTGGTTGCCTTGGATTCTTTTAGCCTCAAGTCTCTAATATTTGTCATCGCTTCCCAAGTCGTATCTCTATATCTTGTAGCACTATAGGCCTGTACAAGCAAAGAAACACAGACACTTGTTTATCCAGACTGCTTAGGTAAAAAGGCTTGCCCCATGGTAACTGTCGATGTTATTTTGTGTTATGCTCTGATTATGTTTTCGCTTTCTGTACTTGTTTTCTTTCCCACAAAAATGGTCATCATTCAGTTTTAATTAAACCATTATTTTATTAACAAAATTCCTTCCTAAATTTCTTAATTTACAGTGCACACATTTGCAGCAGTGTCTATATTCTAATGAGATTTTTTGTCAAATTTACATTTTTTACCATTGTTGGCTACAAACAGCAAAAAAGCAAATGATGAATTAGATTTCCTCAAAAGGCATAAGATGAAATCACAGGTTACCACTGTGTTGCACCATGCAGGCAACACTGCTAACAGTAGACTCTCAGTGACACACGAGGTTCACATGGACGTTGTTGCCTCTGACGCAGAGAAATAGAAATCTCTGAAAATCACTCAGACTCTCATCTTTGTTTCAGAAGTCTCCCTTCAGCTGTCACAGCCTTATTTTGACTCTGCTGTCATAAATCCAAATGGGCGATGGTTGACAAGGTGCTTTTCATTGTCATAATTTTTCCTGTAAGTCACCCAACGTAATTTACGGTGCTCACCTTCCCACCCTGTTTCCCCAGAATACCCCCTCCACAGTCCAACTCTCGGCTGTAAAAATGAACAGTTCCTGTTTCTCCGCTTTGATGCAATGCTGACAGGAGTCACTTTGATATACTTGGGAGTATGAAATTTCGATCTGTCCCGTTTTTTCCCTCCCGAGGCTTCATCTTTTCAGACATTGGGAGCTGTCATTTTGCGACACCATGTGATGAGGGTGACACTCAGCCGATATGACAGGTGCTGGACAGCAGACGCACTCCTAGGCGATTTGGCAATATTTCTTCAGGTAAAGTGCTGAAATGTGTAAATGAATTATCTATAAATTTATATCTGTGGATTTTATTTTTATAAATCTACACAAATATATCACAAGCACACACTTCTCTAGTGGGTGTACAGAAACCCTGAAAGACAAAAGATGTAAACATATCACATCAGTTGTAATCGCTGGCTTTGAATTAGAATTTGCTAATATTGGCATACTAATTACAACAAGTTTTATTAAAGAACTGAAGTTTACGTCATACAAAAAATACATATTTTTGGGAGATCCACATGAATAAAGACATTTAAAATTCAAAGTGGTATAAATTTCACATCTTGCTAGTGATGGCCGCTGCTCAAATATACTTCACTTTGGTACCTATGCGCTCAAGCTATTTATGCAGTCTTTTTCCTGTGTTTTACTGCAAAATCACGCATCTTAACAAGTCATGTGGTCTCAGATTCAGCCTTCAAAAAGTCTTGAAACGAACTGATTTGCATAAGAAACAAATGAAATAATTGTGTCCTATTAGCATATTGTTTAGGTATTTTAAGAATTTAAGGTTTTATGACTCAACAAAAGACAAACTGGCTTGTTAAGATGGAATATTTGTTGCAGTGTGTACTGGGATGTAGGCTGCAGTGCACTGTGGGAGCCCACAGGGTGTATGTTCACAGTGTTTCCTGGATTAGACACCTTGGTATGGCCTGTGGAGAGATGTTCGTAGTCCGCTGTTCACACAATCTGCCTGCTACAGCTGAGCTGCCCTTTGCCAACAGGCCTGGAGACAGGATGGACAGATTTAGATCCACATGTCGCAGTTCTCTTTTGGTGCAGCTCACCATTTATTGTTTTCTTGGTTTATGCTGTTATAGTTACGGGAGATTCTTCTTCGGACAAATGAGGATCTTCTCGCTTGTATATTTGCTCATAAATGTGTCTTGGGATATACAAATTGCTGCAATGTTTATATAACTGTGTTTTTCAGTAAGTAATTACAACAAGTGAGCGTTATCAGTCCATCTGTGTGAGGCCAAGTACTGTGTACCAAAGTCAGTTTAAAAAAAAGCAACGTTTCAGAAGTCACTACACTAATTCTGTGTGTCTGTGTGCCCACATGCATATGTGCATTTGCCTTTATTTAGTGTTAATATTTACTGCATTGTATGTATGTTACTGTGTCTGATTAATATGTTGGTGTATTGGTTACTGGATAACCTGGCAGTTCTGTCCATAACAGCACAGTTCACAGCTTACGAGGCCTATTGTCTCACCACACACACGCTCACACACAAACATGTTGACATGCTCATCTGTCACTAGGAAAACTGCCACAGGCTGTGGCCTTGGCACAAAGACATTCTCTGAGCTGAGTGAAGATGCTTGGAGCCAAGATGCACCCAGTCAAAATGTTAAGAATTTCAGATGCCAGAATAGACGAGCGCAGGCGTTGATTTGAGGAGAAATGATGTTGAAGCAACACTGTAGATTTATATTACAAAGATGCTTTGCTTGTTTCTGACAACTATGTAAAGTCACTGGTTGGTTGTGTCATGGCTTTGAAAACGGAAAGAAAAAATTGATAACTTGAAGACTGAAAGCATTAATTGTTAGCTCTCTAACAAAACTTTTTCAAACAGTTTTTTCCCTCCTGCCTGCCAAAAACCCTTGCTGCCTCCAAAATTAAATCTCCAAAAGAGCTACAGCAATGCAGCGCTAATGAGACACCATGTGCACAGGGTGTGGTCAAGAAGGATTGTTTACTTCTAAGCAGGAGCTGTAAGTAGGCATTATTATCATTATTTTGCATCTGCATTCGTTCAAGAAACAGCTGTTGAATTTTGAGCAAGATTTAAAGTGGCAGGGCCTGGAGTTGTTCTTGTTCATTCAGCTAACTTAGCCTTGACATGAGGGCTTCTGGCAGAGTTTTGTGCTGAACTCAACATCTGTGACAACCATCAGCACTGACCAGTCCTCCCTCCCTCTCTCTGTCTCTTCTGTGTTTACATATTTCTCTTCGTCCTCCATCTTTCCCTGCCTTCCAGGATTGCCCAGTTTGGGGGGTTAAAACCAACACAGGAAAAAGCGGGAAAATGGGAACCTCTGATGCCACTAGATCAGTTTCTTCTGCCAGTACCCATCTCCGTCACTGCCACATCAGCTGGTCCCAAGGTTGTGAGGTCATCCAAACATCTGGCCCCTCCGCCATGTTTTCTAAGGTCAGTGGGTAGCATCTGTTTATGGACCCCGCCACCTTCAATGCCTCTGACAACGAGGATCACGCTGAGAAAACCAGACAAAATGCTTTGATCAGTCATAAGTGTTGACAAGCTGTAAATCTGATGTAAGTTAACCTGCCACAGTGCCTCTACACGTGGTGTAGAAGTTATAGCTGTTGTTTATTAATAATCACAAACTTCAAAATGTAAAAAAAATAACCTCCTACCAGGTAAATAGTGTCATAAAATGATAAGGCCGGCAATTTCTATATTATTATTATTATTATTATTATTATTATTATTATTATTGTTGTTAATAAATCCTGTAAAAAGACCACAACAAACAATGAATCGATCCGACTAGCAAGTATTGTCTGTGTATCCAAAGCCTGATATATCTCTCTGTGCTCCATTGTTGTCCAAAAACTATTAATAACACATAACTGCAGTTTTTTTCCAGCTGTTTTAAGAAATGAAACTATTTATTTGTGACCCATTTTTAAAGATTAACATCTTCAGTAGGAACAAGTGGGATGAGGGCAGAGTCACGGACCAGGTAGGGAAGTCAAATGTATTAAGAGACAGACTAATGCATTTTTGGTTTTGGGATGTGTTGCCAATAAGAAAAACTATTATCCTTTAAGACTTAAAAGGACCAAAGTAACTAAATCACAATTGCAAATACTGCTCCAGAAGTAGGTCATATCCATTTCTGCATATGTTGGCATGATTTCCTCCTCAACATATTCAATATTTTTTAAACAATACCCCTTTTATTGAAAACTCACATATCAAATTGCCAGACCTCTCTTAGCTGCCAAATTCTGCTAATTGATTGTAGCTGAGTTTGTCAATGTGTTTGTTTCAATTCCAGTCAGTTTCCATGAGATGTTAACATTATTTTGTCCACCCCCTGTACATGACGTGCAAACATGTTGCAGATGTTTACAATGACATGTCGCCGTCAACTGGTGTCATGGGAAATTTGAATCTCTGGAACAGAGGAGCATGTAATCTTTCAGCTGAAGTAAAAAAAATGAAAAAAGAAATTTTCACAAATTGTCCTTTTAAAAGTGATGATACACTGTCTTCTTAATTCTTGTATTATACGTATGACCATGTCAGTTTTTTATGAAGCCAGAGACACTTCACTTGACTTATTCCAACAACAACAAAACCAGTGATCTAGGTGATGCAGGTTTATTAACCAGATGATTTGGTAGCAGGCACCTGTCCCTTTGTGTCTGGTCCCGGTGAAGTTTGAGCAGCAGCCGGTGCTGTGATGTCAGGGGCTCTTAGGGGTCAGGACAGGAATTATTGAACAGAGGGTGGCTGACAGAGGGAGCTGGCACTGGGAGCAAACAGATGTTGCAATCATAAAGAAATACACAACCTCTGAATTAAATATGAAGAGCGGGGGCAGCAAGAATGGAGGATGCTTGTGACTTTGTCTCTGCTTCTTGGCCAATCACAGTGGTTTATAGCGAGTTAAAGCTCCACTGATTGGTCAGCTGTTGTCGTTGTTGTAATGAGAACCAGGTGAATTATCTCAAATTATGCTGGTTTCTTAAAAAAGGACTAGAGATATGCAACCAAAAGCTTTACCAAAAAAACGTCTTGCAAGAGACAGCTGTTTGGAACATACTGTAGATTCATTATTCAGAAGAAGAGGGTCTCTGGACGCAGCATGTTATGTCAAAGTGTTTTAAAGCATTTACGCCACAGCAGCTCAGTGATGAAATCTGTAAAAAAGAGAGGAATCTGACAGAATGTCCTCAGATCATTGTTTTACCACAAGTGTTTTGTTTCCCAGTCATTTTTACAGGGCTTCCCACTCACAAGGAATTACAAGTCTGTCTGAATATTTGATGGCAGCAGAAACCATTTCTGTCATTACTGAGAGAATGAGACAGTTCAAGGTCTTCTCATCAGAAAAATCATGTTATTTGTACCCTCAGCCTAATTCTTTTAAAACTATTTAAGTGAAAAATGTAGTGGATATGTATTTTACTGATAACCCTTACTAATCCCATGTTCAAACTTATAATAACTGCTTTTAAAATTTGGTTTTGCATGAAGCCATAGCAAAAATCAGTCATTTTTGGCCTCTTTTCTGTACTTGGAACTGGGAGTGTGCGATATAAATAAATCTTTTGTATCATAATATCAATACAAATTTTTCTGGAAAATCAACTGTTTATGGATGAAATAACCAGATGGGAATGTCATATCCAATTAATTAAATACCAAAACTTACCAAAAAATATATTAAAAGGGAGAGCTACTGCAGTAAAAACAGTCCAAATTTCTATCATCTCATGGTATTTATCGCCATATTGCCCACCACTAGTTTGAAGCATGTTCAACAGCAAAACTAACAGAGCATTTAGTGTCACATTTGTGATTTTGTTTAATTTCTTTTGTTGTAGTTGGTACGCAGTAAAAATGTCATCCACGTACAGCAGTGAATCCTGGAAGACCTGATCTCTTCTCACTGGAACCCCAACATGGTAAATGCACTTCTTCTAACAATTTATTATCAAAAAACGTGGAGTACTTGAGCCTTAAATCCTCCGCTGCGTATCTCTGTCTCTTTATCTCTAAAGTGGATGGCCTTCTGCCAGTTAGGCCTGGCTCCGAGTGCTGCAGTGTCAACACTGAAGAGTGAGGGCCAGAGGGGTGATGTAAGTATTGATACACTCCTTGAAATCACTTTGTCACCGCCAGAGACACCAAGCTGCAGGAGCAACACAATAGCAGGAAGATGATTGTGAATTCTTGGCAGAGGGTCGAGGGATGCCATTAAAAAGGCAAATGTGATTAATTTTTAGTGAGAACGCCCTCTTCTTGGTGATTGTCAGCGAGGTCGGGCTAAAGGGATGTGACACAGAAATTACTCTTCCTCCTGGCGTCTAATGCGACTCGTCACTCTGAGGAAGTATCTGGGAGACTGAGACGCTGACAAAAACGCTCTCATCTAATAGACTAACTATTTGTCCAGGGCTCATGCGACAGAGATCTGGCTCAATAGCGTTAAGTGATCCATTGCTTAAAGACCACAGATCACTTGTGATTCAACACAAACAAATCGTCGCTGAGGGCTTTATCACATTTGTATGGATGAGGGACAAAAGCAATTTAAAACAATCAGGGAAGCATAAAATCTAGATACAATACATTCTCGTTGTATGGGCTTCATATTTTGTCCTTTTAACATTCTTCATGAATTTCCTGTTATGTGTCAGTGTTGTCAGAGTTTTCTTTTAAACCTGTTCGAACTGAGACAAACCCCCCTGTGGAGTGACATTTTCCAGGCGACACAATAGCGCAGGCCACACTTTATCCCGACCCCCTGATAAACACAGAAGGGCTGCAGCACACTCTCTTCCTCTAGACGTGCTAACAACAAAAGACAGCTCACAGGTCACAATAAAGGTTATGTCTTTATCCATTTCATGCAGTTTCAGACAAATGCTTTTTACAAATCAACATGTATAATTATTGGTGTATGTTGGCTACAACTAACTGAACAACAGAAATCCAAGGCAACAGTTTGAAGGAATTGTACTTTTTCCTACATAATTAAAGTGGGACTTAGTTATGTATTTTTATGCCGCTGCATGTGGTTATTTTGTGTCTCCAAATTCATCCAAGCTTAGTAACTGGATGCTGATGGAGGCGGTCGTAGCTTTATTGTCTTCGAGGATGCACGGACGGGTTAACTAAACAAAGCATTGTAATTAACATGTTTATAGAGTTGCAACATTTACTGTGAAACCTGTAATACTTGTTTTTGTGGCCACTTGGGGGCCGAGGAACTGTAAACACAACGCTGTATTTTGAACATTTCGACAACCTTCGATCGACCTTTTTAAGTTGATATGGCGAACTAGTTAACAGACTGTTGCCTAATTATAACGGAGCTTTTATTTAGAGTCGTGTTTGTGTCCAATATTCATTCTCTTTTGAGCTCTGTTTTTCATCTCCACCAACTCCTCAGTGAAATATCATAATAAAAACATCTTTTAAATGAATTATCAGAATGTTGCATGTGCTTGTGAAAACATTTTAGAAAAATAGCTAAAGATTACTAAGTATTAAAACCTCCGTGTATTTCTGTAGCTTTGAGCAGAGTTGTAACTGATTCCCCAGACATCCATGAACAGAGCTAAACTATGATTGATCTGATAATTCAGTGTACCTTCAAAATGCACGCAGAGACATAAACATGCTGGTCTGACTCTTGGAAAAAATAAATTGTAAAATTATCCTCCAAAAACTGAACAGTTTTTTTAAAATTGCCAGCTGTGCTCTCTAAAAACTAACATTCTTCTGAGTGCCGAATCGATTATAAAAGTCATATTATAAGCCATCAGAGATCACAATTGCTTAATCCCTTCTTGCTTGTAATCTTGGATTAGTCCTTGGTTTGTATGTCCTCCTCAGGAAATAACTATCCCACTACTACAGGCTGGCAAGACAGGCTACTGCACATAATGCTGTAGTTTACTTTGTGAGAAAACTGCTCACGTTCTTGTATCCCATTACCACGACCACCTTGAGATAAATGGCTCTTTCTCCCCTCTGCCATAAGGTTTTATATCAAACGACATGTGTTGAGTATCTGACTGCAGGTTATATTGTTTCAGCGGAAATAAAACAATCACTTCTGGGGCTGAGCGCCTGCCTGTGGTGTGTAACTGCTGGCCAACCTATACACACTGTTTATAGATGTAAGGAAGAGGACAGTGGCAGGTGACAGGTTAACTCTGCTGTGTAAATTCCTGGGCCGTGTATGATGTAGCCTGTGATCCTGCAGTCCCTGATTAGATCTGAGCTAGTAAATATCCTGTGATTAATCAAAAGGGCTTGTTCTGCGTGTAGCGTCCCTGTGTCACCTTCACAGCTGGGGAGCAGGGCCGCCTTGTTTACCGCACTCTACCTCCATCTCCTCAGACCCCATCCTTATTTCATCGCAGCTCACAGGGGGCCAACATATAAGGCTCCTGCAGAACCCGACACTGTGGATATAGTTTGCATTGTAAACCGAGATTAATATGAAATGTTACAGCAGATTTTTCTCATATACTGTGCAAAATAATATTTCAATTTAGATAGTGTGTTCCACCGTTTTATTTTCTTACATTTTTATGTGAAGGACCGTTGTGAAAGGACATGTTTGGTATTTGTGATCGGTGTGATTTTGTTAAAAATATTTTTTTCTGTCTTATAGCATAAGGCTGGTGACATTTTAATTTTATTATCAACAAATCCTGTAAAAAGACAAAAACAAACGATGAACCTTCCTACTAACAAGTATTGTCTGTGTAGTCAAAGCCGGATATCGCTTATTCCTCTGTGCATGCGATCTCCAGTGTTGTCCAAAAGCTATTAAAAACACATCAGTGAGCCGCACTGTCGCACTGGGTGACATGTTCCTTCATTAAGATGAACATGGGCATTGTAGTTTATTTTGAGTCGATCCCACATGCACCGTCCTGTCGTCGGAAATACTAGAGCACCAAGTGTGTATTAATCCACAGCTGAAAATAGTCCCCAACAAATTCACTATTTACTCCAGTGTTTGTTTAAAAACTAGTCTCCAGCTTTTTTAGGAAATTACTGAGCCTTTTTAAAAAATGAAATCATGATTGTGACCCATTTTTAAAGATTAACGTCTTCAGTAGGAACAAATGGGCTTGGGGCTGAGTGCCACAGGAAGGGTAGGGAAGTTTGAAAGTATTGCAAGACGGACTAACACATTGTTGGCTTTGGCCTTTTTTAATGAGATTTGTTGACAATAAGAAATATAGACTAATGCCAGGCTTATCCTTTAATTACAACATAATTAGCACTCAAACAGAGAATATCCCCTGGAAACGGCTTTGCTACAGGCTCGTTACATCCATGAAACATGTTAAAATGAAGGCCAACATGATAATGGGTGATTATAGTAATTAATAGACTGAACTAATTACTTTAGCCGGTAGAGATTCATTTAATGCTGTAAGTGGTGTGTGTTTGAGCAGAGCTTGTCCAACTGAAACTGAACCATTTCTAATTAACCATCCTGCTCTGCTAACTTAAAGCAGCCGTAACACTGTCTGATAACTGGTGTTATTTCAGTTACTTTCTGTTTGTTAAAAACTCCTGTGTGGTGTTTGCGACACTTTTTTTTTATCCCTGGAACAGTTCACTTGGAAAAAGCATTCTGGTTCCGACTTGTCAACACAGACTTGCTCACAGAGCGTGATTTAACTGATTGCTGCCCCCCTTTTCATGGTGACCCTTTGATTGTCATTCGAAGACGGTGTAAGGGACACACATGTCATGTTAATAAAGACATTAAACCACATGTATCCCTCCACCATAGAACAAAGTCCGGACCTGTCTGGGAATATAGATCTCTAATTGCTTTTGCGTGGTGGTGCAGCAGAATTGTGCTTCCCAGATGTCACCTCTGCCAAACCCGAGTGCACGTCACTGTCAATAGGCCTGAGGAAATCTCCCTAACAAGCTTGCGATTACATAAATCTATAGCCGCTCTGGATATTGCGCCAAAGAGACTGAACAACTTTCAAGGAGACTTCATGTTTGATGTTCCAGGGCTTGATTGCATTTTGAAAAAAAAGAGAAACCCACTATATTGGGAATGTGTCCAAACAGTCTAGGTTTGCTAATTTTGTCACAGTCAATTTCATAGCGCGGCCGTGAGAACAGGCAGCGATGGAATGAAGTTCCTGAGTGCTTTGCAGAGGGGCGTGAGTGGGTTTGACAGGCCCAGTGAAATATGCTCCGCTGTACCTTTTTTCCATTACAGGAGCAGGGACCAAAAATGCAAATCCGGGGTCCTCTCTCGAGAGGTCATTAGAAAAATGACATATCAAACAACTGGCTTCAAGTGGCAGACACAATCTAACATTATTGCTACATCAGTGTTTTCATATTTTAATTTGTGATAGTATTGCCATGGCTTCTCAAACTCACATTTTCAAGAAAGAGCGGTTTTGTTTTGAGCAGCTCTCTAAAGTCATTGTTCAGATTCAGCCTCAGCGCTCACTTCCACGTTTAATACGGCAGAAATCCTTGATCATCACAATAGTAACCACATCCTAAAGAGAGTGACTGATAGACTGGATCTGTCTCGTGGCCTTCTCTGAAGAGGTGATGAATTGGCTTAATGGTGAGTAGACCAGAGAGCCACGCTGACAGGGGGCATTAAATGACATGGTTTTATAGCCTATCAGCATTGTCATACCTCCGCTGTAATTTCAGCCTCTTTTTTTCTGCCCCATAAGGCGGGTTGGATGTTAGGCCCTAAGCTCGGTTAAACACACAACTCTCACATACTTGGTACCTCATGATGCCATGTGTCACCGCCATGAAGAAAGCCGACATGCTGAGTGAAGCTCTAACCATGAGACGCTCAAAAGTTAGACCTTATTAGTACTTTTACTTTTGTTTATTGTAATGATTTTAGTGACGGAACTGTCGGTCTGTCTACCACTTTGGTCCAGACTGAAATATCTTAACAACTATTGCCATTAAATTCTGTTCAGACATTCCTGTTGCCCAGAGGATGATTTCTAATAACCTCGATGATCCCTTTAACTTTTTATCTTTAGCACCGTCATTAGATCAACATTTAAATGTGTCCAGTACTTTTGTTTATGGCCAAATATGTGCAAAGCTAATGACTTTCCCATCAGCCTCAGCTGTACTTTGTGTTTAGTTCTAATTAGCAAATGTTAGCATGCTAAACTCTGACATTATACCCGCTCGAAGCACCGCTGTCTGAGTACAACCTCACAGAGCTGCTGTAGACTCTTAGACTTGTTGGCATGAGGCAAGAAAGCCAAATGGGTAATAAAGTCTAGGGATTTGTCCATAGCAGTGTGAAGCTACATATAATAAGATCATGTTTATTTGAACCCACTCCAGCATGCACACCAGAAGCCGTAAACAGTGAGACCCATTAAGTTGATATTCTCCTTGAGTATTTACCAGCTTGTTTTCAACACAACTCATTATTTGTGATAAATTAGCGGGCTGATTATAGTGATATGCTCTAATTTGTAAATGAGTGGGGTGCACCTGTCAGTAAGACTCATTTGCTAATAACGACCATCCACTGAATAAGTAACGACCTTTCTAATTTCAGTTGACTTCTTAACCGTCTGGTTTGTATTATTCTGCCATTTCCCTTTGCTGCAGATTGATTCCTCCTTTCAAACCTTGTTTATTGTCATTCCTCCCCTTCTGTATTTAGTTGGTTGTCTAACAGGAATAGAGCTGAAAGGATTAGTCGACTAATTGATTAGTTGATTGACAGAAAATGAATCGGCAACTTTTATGATAAGCGATTAATCCTTAATTTTCAAGCCAAACAGATTCCAGCTTCTCAGATGCGAGGATTTGATGCTTTTCTTTGTCATATATGAGAATAACAGAATTTCTTTGAGTTTTGGTCTGTTGGTTGCATAAAACAAGCAATTTGAGTCCGTCACATTGAGCTCTGGGAACCTATAATGGGTATTCTTTACTGTTTTCTGACATTTTATATAAAATTATATGAAAATACACTGTTCTTTTTTCATGGTGAGATTGTTTTCCCGTTACCTTTTAAAGCAACTGAAATATTCAGTATGCAAAGTTAGAAAATTGTGATAGGAACATTGAAAACATACTGTACGCCAGAGACTTTGAGCACACTTTTACACTCTTTTATACTGGACATGGAAAGTGTGGAAATCATAAAACCTGAGGGGAACAGCAAGAGAATGAGCAGCAGGGTGGGATAACTGGTTTCCCATTAAAAGATACTGCCCTGTAACTTTACAAAGGCCTCATCGTAATACAAGACAAGGGGGTATGTGACCTTCAGCCATTAAACTATCCTGTTAATTGTCTAATAATAAAATGTTTTTATTGTGCAAAAATCCTTTAGTATAATTGAATTTCACTCTGCTTTTCACTCATCTTATTTTTATTTCTATCTTTTTGCTGAGGCTGTGAAACCTCACCATTACTGGTTATAATGACAGGATGGGATTGGTTTTCCAGGATTGCTGCTCTAACTAAGCTCCATCCACCTCCCCACTCTCCTCCCTGCAAACTTAACATTTAAACCACTCTCATTACAGCACAGATTACAGAGGCCTATTGGTCCTCATTAGTGCCCACTGATCCTTGGCTGGGCCCATGTTCTAACATCTTTTAATTAGCATTCTGGAAATCTAATCAATGTAATAACTCAGAATAATCTCCCCTTTTGCACTTATTTTCTCCCACTCTTTTATTCCAGGATGGTCTTGGCTCGAAGGCTCAAAGGCTGATGGAACGTGGCCTTTTTTTCTGAGGCTGCCAGGTATGTGACATGAGGGGTGAGGAGACCTTGAAGTGCTCATAGTTGAAGGGCAAACTGGATCGCTGAGTGGATTTGACTGCACTCTGTGAACTTTTGATCAAAGAAATTATTCCTAAAAACACAAAATATACGTCTGAGATTTAGTAATTGTTGGTTTTTAAAGCATGTGTGCAGTTATAAGGTTGTAGCGCCGTGGAAGAACATGAAGGGCTTTTTATACCTGTTAGTGACAGATGTAGACAGAAGGCTGTGAGTCTTTCTCTAAATGCCCTGTAAAGCCTTCAGTCCCCAGCCAGGCCCTGTGGTGTGATATGAAGTGAAAGCCAAGGCGGGGTTTGGCACTGGACGGCCATTTTGTGTCTGGTCTGATGCATGGTTTCACTGGGTGTCACTTTGGCTACATATCAGAGTCGGTGGTGGCGGCGAGTGAAGCTGCAGGTCTACGTTTAAAGCATGTTTACTGCAACAGTACAGGGTGAACATGAATTTTAAACACAAGTTTACAGAGTTTATGGCATCAAAATTCTATTTATAGATTATTAAATCATAGTGTTAAGTGTAATCTTGAAAACACAGATGCCAAGATTTTCTCTGCCCGTAATAAAGTAAAGGACGACTGCTATTAGGCCATTGTGACTAGCATCCATGTGAGAGAAAGCAGCCTCTGCCAGCCAAGTATTCCTACACCTTTGTGTACAGTAAAGTGCTGTTTCTATGCCAGGTATCCAGGGCAGACATTTTGGCGCAGCTTTGGCAGTACAGACAAAGACGCCAGGGTGTGATGGGACACAGGCCTGCCATTTCCCAGCAGCACTGGCATGCCTCTCACTGTAGAATGATGAATGGTTTCACACACAAGCCACACATTTGCTCGTGCGCACACATGATACACATACACACTCACTCATGCACACTCACACGTGCAAAAACATACAGGCAACCCTCCTGGTCAGGTCAACCAGGCTTTGGCATTGCATCACACACACAATCGCGCAAAGACAGACAGGCGTCCTCACTGTAGCGCTGCATTATTCAGAGCCAGGTGTAGGAGGAAGGGGGAATAAGGTTGTGTTTATTAGCTGCTCCCTTGGTGTTCTCTAAATTGCCTTGTTTGCTCGGCACAAGCACACAAACAGATGCTGTCCTCTCTGCTCTGGGTAATTCTCAGGGTCTCTGGGTATTTAGTGAAAGGCCTACCATACCACACACACACAGCCTCATTTGTGCCTGTGCATACGGTCTACGCATACAAACGCACACATCAGACCAGGCTACTTGAAAAACACATTTGCGTGCTAATTTTGCGCTGACATTCAGAAGTACAGTCTGATTCATGCAAAGAAGACATTGTCTCTCCACATAAGTAATTGGACTACCCCATATAGCACACCTCACAGTCCCTAACCCTCTCAGCGACACAATTTCACTCTTATTAAGAAAATCTGCATTTAGGAGGGACCAATGCTATCAGTCGAAATTAATCTGCTTTGACTGATCCCTAATGTGACCACAGTCATCGAGTAATTATTGTCTGGATGGCTGTGCACCAGCCTCATAACCACTGTCCCCCCCCCCCAAAAGGGGCTAGTCTTGGTGTGTGAATCCCTCTGCAGCGGGCTGGTTACAGTGGGTACGGCAGGCATGTCATTTAGCGCTTGATCAGTGAGTCGTGATTAGCCTGCCCTGTATTATTGTGATTAACGTCCACCCGGCGGACGACTGTCCTGTTGTCACCAGTGATACCATCTGAGATCTTGAGACTCTGGGATGAGGGCCAGTGGAAGAACCTGGTAGTATGGCAACACAAAACTGCTCACTTTGATGATGGCTGCTTCTCTAAAATACACACACACACACACACACTTCAACTTCTTTCCTGTCAGTCACAAAATCGAATGCATGTAACGAGTGCAGCGCTCTTTCCCCGTGCAGCTATGTTTTGTCTGTGTGTCTGCTCGGATTAGTTAACCCACTACCTCTTCTGCAGCTTGCGTGTTGTATAGTATTTCCATCAGGCCGCATGTCTTATGTCTCAGAATGCACCGAAATCCAGAATCTCATCTTTCTATGCTCCTCTGTTTCCCTCATTCATCTCACACCTCCTTGACCAACAAAGTCGATTTGACCGCGGCTGATTATAGTAACGAAGGCAGTCCAAGAGAATATGCACGTTCTCACTGTACGTCAAATTAGATCACAGCAAGGGGGGGGGTGCAGTGCGCTGACCCCCGTCTCTTCTCCTCAGACAATCGGTCGCTTACACAGAGCGAGCTTTTGAAAACAGGCCTGTGGACCAAACTGTGGATGATGGCTCACTGCTGCAACACACAGGACAAAGAAAGATATCCAGGGGAAATTAGGGGCTCAGATTAAATCGAGAACTTGACCTAGAGTATGTCAGAGAGAAAAAGAGCGCCTAGTCTGAGAGGAAATAAATGGATTTACAGTGTTTGTGCTTTAGCATGTGAGCTTTATGCAAAAATGTGGCACTTGAGAAGCAGAGATGAGGCTACTTCTGTCTCTGTGCATCAGTATCACACTTTAAAAACAACTAAATCTAGAGATAAAAACTTGTTTTTTGCTTTAAAATATTTGTGATGCTGAATTTATGAATTCATGTTTTTTTTCTCCAAAAACTATGGTTATTGTTATTGATGTAGCTTTTGTGCATGAGACTCTGTATGTGTGTTTCATTCCTTTTGTAATTACTCGCCTAAACTCAGACCCCCTTCTCATGGCTCTTGTGCATCCGCCGGTGGAAAAGAGTCAGTTTTGATTACAAAGTAAACGCTGCAGCATCAGACAGGGGGGTTACATGCTGATATGCATTCTATCAGGATGATTTATGCAAATTATGCACATTATTCCCGCAGGAATCTCTCTTCTGAAAGTGCCAGGATAAATTGCCGGAAATTAGCCATAAAATTCACTGTGCAGGGAGTGTGAGGTGAAGGCCGCCGTGGAGCCAAGGACATTGGGCCGCCGTGGTTACGCTTGGCCTGGCCTGCCTCCCCCATGCTTGGCATTCACGGCTGTTAAAGACCTCCGCTCAGACAGATACACTGAAGCCTCGAGTAGCACTCAGCACATCAGGAAGATCAGCCAAGCAAGTGTTACACTAACGGCCGGGGTTTCATGCTCTAGTAACATGACAGATTTTCAACAGAGGGAAGCAGATCGTCTGTTTTTTCTTTCCACATTTTAGACTAAAATCTACTTTATAATTCTACATTCCTAGAAAGGAAGCGATTGATTGTAATTCAGTAAATTACCTCAAAACCAGTCGGTGTTTGGATTCTTTATGTCTGTTTTTATGCCTTTGTTTATATTATAGTTAACCTTGTTTGCAGTGCATCTTAATCTTCAGATTACAGTCTAATCAGAAATCTGTCCAGCAATCAGGTAATGAATAGTTGTTTGAACAACACGAAAACAAGTAGCTGTCAGTATCAGAACACACAATTCAGGCAATATTAGATAGTGGCTGCTTTATAGCTCTAACTGCAACTCTCTATTGGTCAGGCCTTTCATTTGTCTCGTGATCTCTCTCTGTGTGTGTGTGTGTGTGTGTGTGTGTGTGTGTGTGTGTGTGTGTGTGTGTGTGTGTGTGGGAAACAAAGAGAAAGTGTGTGTGTATATGAAATGAGCAGTGAGTGATTCACGCTGTTATTGTGTCATCCTCGTGTCTTTATTTCAATCTGGAAGCCAGAGTTAATGAATATCAGACTGGAGATGAAATCCACCTCGCCTTAGCTTTAATGAACCCTGAGGGGGTCAGGATCTGCATATTGATCAGGACAAGTGATCCCCGTCTCTCTCTCACGAACTACACAAGAACACACACGGACAGAAACCAGATGCAGAGATTTCGGCAATCTTTTTTTCTTTTACTTTAGTTTTTCATTACCTTGTTAAATCTTTGACTGTGCATGAGGTTTGTAGCAGTGTATCATGCTGTTTTTGGTGTACACGTGATCCAGGGAGGCTGCTGGGTCACTGTGAGCTCTACATCCACTCTAATCAAACAGTGGCACATTATCTGAATGTTAAGGTCACAGAAACGGAAAGTTCACAGCGGTCTGGCGAGCCTTGAGTACTACACGAGCATAAGTTATTTTTGTGTTGCTGTGACATTACAAATATCATATAAACTGTTAATTTAATAATCTGATGGGGAAAAATATATATTTTTTTTTAAATATAGATTTTGATCAAGGTGTGTGGACCATTTAAACAATTTCTCAACGCGCAAACTTCCAATTAAAGAAACCGGATAAAAAACACCAGAGCTCAGAGTTTCTTTTAAGCAACAGCACCATAAAATGTCGACAAATTAAATAAATTGTCTCCCGACAGCGTTCATAATTTGATTTGTTTGGTGCAAACATTTGCACAATGAAAGCACTTTACGCCATTGCACCTGTTTTTGTTTGCTCAAACCCAGAGCGAATTGTTGTTGTGGAAAAAAAACAAAAAACAACCTGTACAGCAACAGAGCCCGCTCTGTCCAAAACAACACCACAAATGACTGCGTTCTGCCATGACACGTTTTAATCTCCGAGGAATAAAAGAACAAGATTACGGCACAAAGGCAGAGCCATCGGTAAACAGGGATTAGGGGATTGGGACTGTAATCTGATTAATATGGAAGCAGTTTGAATATTAGAGATGTTACTCAACAATTGTATTCCAGATGAGAGGATAATCACACATTACTATGTCATTTATTGTACCCTGTTAGGGCTTTCAGAGCTAAACACGCCACCATATGTTTACCTGACCTCAAGGCTGCCTCAGAGAAAAAAAACATCCCCACTATAATGAATTGGGAGCTCGTTAGGCAAGCAGGAAAACATGCAGTTAGAAATGTACAGGAAATTTCATAGTGTTAGTATTCCAAGAAAACTGACCTGAATGAACTTCTATATACTTTTGATAAATAGTTAAAATGTCATAAAATGAAGTTCAGAGAAGTTTTTTTTTTTTATTAGATTATAGCCGTTCAGATCATACTGTCAGATTTCTGTAAATTACAGCACTGTATCTCTAAACGCACATTTTGAGAAAATCACTATGTAAAGAAGATTTATCATATCGAACAAAAGCATAAAACACGGGAAGATACAGGGATGAGAAAAGCAAACCAAAAACAAATAAAGGAGGGGTGGGGTGGCAGTTGCTTGAAAGATCAACATAGGCATTACAATGTCGATCTTTAGAGTATCAGTAGTTTAGAACCTAGTAGTAGCTTAATTCAGAAAAGTTAAGGTGCTGCATCACGTCTCTCTACCAGAGCGTGACTATAGGGTCCTGGACTTTTCCAGTTCAATACAGTTAACCCAGTAGTGTTACAAAGGTTGTAGCCATATATTTGGCTTCAGTTCGGTGGCTATTCATGCCTGAGATCCCAGATACAGTAACCAGAGAATCTGGTTGTATCAGGTGTCTAAAAATATCTGACAGAGATATGAAAACATAGCTCCAGAAATTGGGTAATTTAAGAGAACGCCAAAATATATAAGGAAGGGAGGTGGGGAGCGATCTGCACTTTAGGATACATTTTAGCCAATTTAACTTTAGAGAAATACAATTAATGAGGTGCCTTAAACTCCATCAGGCTGTCTAGCTGTGTGTACTCCTTCTAGTGCCTCCTCTGATGGCTTCTCTGTTGTACCCAACCCCAAATCCATTGCGTGCTGATTTTAAGATATCTGAAAGGTATTCCTCCTCAAGCTGAAGGGTCTGGTAACAACGAAGAATACGAAGGTGTGATATTAGGAAGATTAGGGAAGGAGGATAATTTAGATTAAACAAAACCACAAACTTGAAGAAATCTAAAGAAGTGACTGCTCAATTATGGAAAAAAAACATCTAAGAAGAGTGACTTAATGCTTAAAATACCATTGCGCCTCCATAGCTCATCATGAAGGTTAAATAGTTTTAAAAATACTGGGTATATACTTAACATAACCAGAATTGACCCCTTTAGTTGTGCAGTTTTATTAGCCTGCATTGTGTGTGCACAACACAAAGACAACATTATGCATTGCTATCAGTAGCCTGACAAAAGTGAATTACCCCCCAGCAGTTGATTTGGTGCCTCAGCCAGTGCAGCACATATATCTTTATACACAGTGTATGACACTGCATGGATGAGTCTACTGCCAGAGTTTTTCCTGTTACTGATATGAAGGGGACATCTCAATTCAATGCTCTTATGTATATTTTGACTTTCATGTTTATCATCCTTAGCATACATCACATCCGCGTTATAAATAGGCACCCTGCTGGCCCTTGATATGGTAAATTGGACATTTTATGGTTTATGAAAAGGGGTGTTTTTTATCTTCCACTTTTATTCATGAGCCCTGAATCTCGCTGTAAACGCCTTTAAGACAGATTCAGCTTTATTAGACTCATGAATAAAAACGATGTTGCCTAATATGATACTGGCTGTGGTTGGTGGCCAGTGGAGAAAAGCTTGAGCCTCCTGGTTTTCCTCTTTCCATGAGACATCTGAGTGCTGTATCACTGCCCAGTCCAACCCATCAACATAACATTTCAGAGACCCTTGTGTGTACATGACATTTCATCAGCTTGTAACGATGGCTGAAACACCACCGAGTAGCAGCTCCCACATCAAGAGGAATATGATGGCGATTTTGAACGTCTTACTTAAATCATGTTATGCTTCACTTAAGTATTGTCATCCCCTTGGTAGTTGTAAAAAATGTTTCTGCCTCTGAACAGATTTTTTTTGTGCTGTGGTCTGTTTTCCTTTTGGATGCTGCGTTCTGTTTTCCTCACGCATATGGCTCTGTCTCACCCCTGGGGAATTTCCTCTTCTGGGCTAATGTGAATATTAGTATGGGTTAAATGCTCCAGTCATTTGTGCATTAATGCTTATTGCATAATTAATGTTTTTTTTTGTGAAGTCTCAGTTACCAAACAGCAGTGGAGAAAAAAATTACATTTCTGTGTTATAACTTAAAATATCTCGAGTTAAGTCCTGAAACGAGACGACACCCAACAGGAACTGCTGACAGGATTTTCATGCCAGAGCTGTTTTGATGTCTCCTGATTATTTCCAGTCTTGATTAAGAGCTGTTCTGTGAAGATTCAAGGCATTCAGGAGTGTGATGGGATTAAATGGGACACTGTAATGACCCTATTGTCGGAATGGCTCATCATACAGACACAAAGCTGGGATCGGAGACTGGCGAAAACCACAAACCACTGCTGAACACAATGTCATTGTTGTCCACTTTTATGAGGAAAGAGATAAAGATAATTTTTTTGTTTAAATTATTAGAAGAAAACATTGATCAAATATGCACTTGATTAATTTTTTTTAATGGTTCTTATTTATGTACTGTTGCAGCTTAAAGTCAGTTTGAAGCTTTGAAATTATATTTGGAAATATTGTCTGTCCTAAATCACTCTAATTTATTGAGTTATAAGTGACTAAAACTTTCCATGTTTCTTCATGTGAACTAAAAAGGGATGTTGAGGAAATAGCATATTAGCTGGTAATCCTTTTGCCCTCAATGTTATAATATGCACCTACAAAGAATTATTTAGATGCCTATTGTTCTCTTGCATAAATTAAAACAAAATCCTGACTGTATTGAATTTAGATTATTATTTGTTGCCACAGTGCTGTGAATCTATTATTTTCAGAGCTATTAGTCTTACAGGAAATACTCAATAGTTCAAAATCCACAATAAAAAAAAATAGTGTTTCCTTTTAAAATCTGTTGCCTCTGTCCATGGTGCTGAAGTCTTTTGAACACACACTCTGGCTTAAGTATTAAGTAACTTACATCTCAATAAAACGCTATTTTTATTTGGTAATAACAAAAGCACTTGATTGTGGCTTTAATACGTTTCGTCCAGCTTTCGTGCGTAATAGGAAATAATGTCCACAGTGTTTGGCCTAAGTGTTTCAAGTGCTTACATCTGATTTATAATGTCTATCTTCACTTTCTGTCTGAATTTTGCAGATCGATATCCATGCAGAGTGGCAGGTTTTAGGATCGAGATTATGTGAAATATTTCAGGAGTATTTGTCAGACTTTTGCTGTTTGGCCCTCATCAAAATGTTTGGGTATGGACAGACGACTGAGGAGGACAAAGGGCGAGTCGATGGGAGTGCAGCTGATGGCTGCGTTGTGATTAAAGACACCAAATTACGGCAATGAACAGCGTCGTAATTACATTCCTTAATCACATTCTGGAGGTCTAATTGCCTTAACGATGTGTTTCATTATGTAGAGCCAGGTATTACAGTCGACAGTTTTCACACACACTTGTTTTCGAATTAACATATTATTACACGGAAATCGTTTTAATAATCACAATAACGGTCGCCGGAGTTTGTTTTTTGTTCGAGGAGCACAAACATCTTTCTGCCTCGAGGCAATATTCGCCCACCACGTCTGATCTTCTCTCCCAAGACTTGGCGTCACTTAAAGCTCAAGAAAAGAAAAGTTACCGGGTTTGATGGAGCAGACAATTATTGAGCAATTCTTTCTCAGTGTACCTGAGACCTGGTGAGAGTCCGAGACTGACAAATAAGAGCTGCATCACCCCCAGAAACAGTAAAGGGGAAGGTCTAATTTTATAATGAGCACTTAAAAAAACTTTAGTTTGTTTTACCATAATAAAAAGTCAAATTCAGGTTGAAGATTTGAGTGTGTATTCATTAAATACAAAATAAAAGTTAAATGTCCTGATTCCACTGACACTAAACTTCACACCAGATGAATAATCAGAAGTATTTCTGTTGTTCAAAATATTTTAATAAAGCTTTTCAACACTGAAATACATACAAATGGCCCTCTTTGCTCATATAATAACTAAGGTATCTACAATAATCCACAGCTTGACCTGACAACGCGAGTAATCTGA
This sequence comes from Macquaria ambigua, assembly GCA_008360985.2. Lineage (NCBI taxonomy): Eukaryota > Metazoa > Chordata > Actinopteri > Centrarchiformes > Percichthyidae > Macquaria > Macquaria ambigua. The sequence continues at coordinate 309,810 of VMKM01000455.1, read as the reverse complement.
AGACCTCGATCATCTTGTGTGAGAAGAAAAAACGCAAAAGATACAGCAGCTAAGAAAAAGACTACACTGTGCAATGCAAGCAGAATATCCAATATAAATATCCAAATTAATAAATTACAAAAGACACATCGAAACACCTGATAAACCTTGATTCAGGTTTTCTAAATTTTTCTGAAATTTTATTATATCACAGTGCCCCATAAAAGAATTGTAATAGGCGTGCGCAACTATTAACAAGTGTCTGGATTAGCACATAAATATCAGACTGATTAAACGACTTTAACTTGTCATCTAATTCATTTAACTTTTCCTTGTCCATGACATTCCACGTGCTCAATAGAAAGGTTCATGGAAACAGGCCTTGAACCAGTAAGCAAACAGCAAATGTCTCTGAGGTGAATGAAAGAAAAACCGCAACAACAACAAAAAAAAAAAAGAGAGAGGAAGCAGCAGAAAGTGAGGTTGGACTAACGCTCCAGGAAGGTGTCCATCTATTCAAGTGAAAAAGTCGCAGGTTGTCAGGTCACCCAAGTCTCCAAAAGGGTCCATAACAGAGCAAGTGATCAACAACTCACTCAACACTTGCAGCCACTCTTACAGGCCTACTGTACTTGTGTTTGGTCTTCACTGTCATTCATACCAGCACTTTAAGGATGATTTATATACACAATCAAGTATTGTTTGAACAAAAAAGCGCGTTTTGAATGCATTTAGTAAATATTATAAAAGTATTCATCGGCATTACTTCTTTGTCTCTAGCCTACTGACTTCAACAACAGTAGCCTCACAGGTTTCCCTCTCCAAAAGTGTTCTTAAGTGATGTCTGTTCTCTCATGTGCTTCTTTTGTGAGTCTTTGTCAGCCGCAGTTAAGGCTTGTCAGTGCACTGTTTGCAGAGGCTGGAGGTGGCGTTGTTGAATAGGGCACATTTATCGGGACAGGAGGACGCAGCCACTCCGGTGGGGAATGGATATCCAGGCGGCTGGTCGTACGCGCCCAAGCCGGGAGCTGCGAGGGCAGTGGTGGCCGGTATCGAGGCAGCAGAGATGGCTTGGCCCTGGTTGAGATACGCCACTAGCCTCCTCATCTCCTCCAGTGCCTGCGCCTGCATGAGGATGTAGTTTTTTGCGAGCAGCAAAGTGGCAATTTTGGAGAGTTTCCGCACTGACGGGCTGTGCGCGTAAGGGATGACCGCTCTGAGCTCATCCAGCGCGTCGTTCAGATCGTGCATTCGTCGTCTTTCTCTGGCATTGATGTTCAGCCTCAATGTTTTCTGCTCTTTGGTTTTCTTACCTCCTTCTCCTTTCCCCGCGGGCACTGTCCGCCCGTCGGCCAGAAGGACCATGTCACACCTGTCGTCACTGTCATCGTCGGGACTCTGCTCTCCGCCGCTGCTCTCCGCCACCGAGGTCCTGTTGGCGCTCTCACCGTAATTGACGCACAAAGATCCGGTCGGCAGACCCAGTGGCCCCCCTCTCCCTCCTGCCAGTCCTCCCGGCTGAATCGGGTCTGGATCGGTCTGGTCAAAGCAGCTGATCGGTGACTGGCGGTCTCTGGCTTGTAGTTCAATGCCGGCCGACGACCTGAAAGGGTCCATTTTTTTAGTGGACACGGCGCTGAGAGTTTTGTGAAAAATGTCCGCTGCGCCGCCGTTCAAGTTCATCCTTCTGTCCATAGCCGTGTGGATTCCGCGTTGTTGCAGGCAACGGTCGCTTCTGGAAACTCTTGACGCGTCTCTATGAGTTTCTTCCTCCGTTTGTCCTTTACGAGTTTAGTTGTGTGTCAGTGGTGAAGTTGCAGGCTGGCCCGACTTGTCAGCTGAGGTGTGGAGACGAGGAGGAGACTCGTGTAATAAGTGCTGCGCTCCCCTGCCTCTCTCTCTCTCTCTCTCTCTTTCTGTGTCTCTGATTCACCTTCACCGGATCTCCACGATGATCCTCGTTACGCACGAGACGCCTGAGTCTTTTTACATCATTATCTCGAGGCGGGTTATTAAAAAGGATTCGCCTATTGGGATAGAGACACCCTCTCCCCCTCTCACTCTCTACCCAATCAGGTTAACGTTTTAATTAATGGCATTTAAACGATGACAAACAATACCGCGTGCGCCCCATCTCTCCCTTTTGAGTGTGTGTTCAAGGCTCTTTATAAGTGTGTCTTTAGAAACCCCTCTGATCTGCTTCAGTGATTTGCTTGTGTGACATTCCCCTGTGTGTGTGTGTGTGTGTGTGTGTGTGTGTGTGTGTGTGTGTGTGTGTGTGTTTCAAGAGAAAAGTTGCAAATCAAAGTAACGTTTGCCTTTAGCCAATCTCTTATTTAATATTGGGAGATTTTGTTTCAGTCAGCACAATTCAAATAGACTATTTGTTTAGTGTGCTTGTGGATTTTCTTTCTTTTGTCATTATTTTGTTAGCCCTCCTTTTTAAGTGAGACACCAAACCTACACTTGAATTCAAAGACCAAGCTTATTGTCATCAAACTTGACAGGAGACTCTGCTACAGACTTGAGTTGCACTGATGATATATAGTTTCTGAAAACCACAACCAGCAGATACCTTTTCTTTCATTTTGCCTGCTTGCAGGTTTTTAGTTTAAGTCAAATGTCCTTCAAAATGAACCTGATTATCTTTGTTTCACTATTGTAGTATATGTATCAGTTTTCCCAAGACAGATCCTGTGCTCTTACCGAGATTTACTTGTGCTCATACTGCCATCTACTGGGCTGTATAGTGTAGTACACCCATAATGGAAAGTCAAACCTCATAAGGATCAACAACTAAGCTTTATCCAGCTTTCTTTAACCCCATGACCCCTTTGGCATGCCATCATTACCAAACGCATGTTGTAAAAAATCAAGATTTTTAAAATTCTAAACATCTTGAGCTTTCTGATTATACTGAATGTGTTCATAACAATTTTAGGGGGAAATGTAAAAAATACATATAAACCTACCGTTTGAAGTAATGTGGGTTTGAATATTTCACTCAATATAAGCATGATAACGCTTCACCAGAGTGCTGTACTGTAACGAGCAGATGCAGAATGTACGTGACGTTGCACAGTGTGGAAAAATTTATTCTTTAACTTTGAAGCTGCTTTAAGGGGCACTCCACCGATTTTACACATGGAGATCAATTTACTAAACAGTTCTATAATGTCCTCTAACCTGGTGATTGATGCCATCACGTGTTACCTCAGATTGGGCTTCAGGTCAGATTTATAACGGAGAGCTTGCGTTACAAATTGCGAATTTGCAGGCAGGGAGGGTCTAATGAAAGTCACTTGAGTTGCACAGATAGTTCACAAGATCACAATATCCTGAAAGTACAGCTTTAAATCACTGGAGTACTCCTTTTTAAAAGACTCATAAAAGGTTTGGAGATAAATTTGGCCCATAAGGGTTTATAGCAACCACTGCAGGGCGTCTGTGGGCGGTGGAGCTGTCCATGGTGCTGAAAGCTCCACGGTTTACACCTGAGCTACTTTCCATTCCAAAGAGGTCATACCTAAACTCCACAGGTATCTTCACTGTAGCCCAGGGAACCCCACAGTGCACTGAGATTCAATGTGACCTGTAACTGCTTGCACAGGGAGCACATTCTTCTTCACCTCAGATATTTCAGGCTTACACAAGAAGCCATTTCAGTAATTACTCTCCCCTAGAAGCCATTTGTAGATACTAGCTGCAATGCATTAAGGACAAAAAATCTCCCTCTACTTCCAAGTTACCATGGCATGTGTGCTGCACACATTACCTTTAGCAGTGATTACAATTGACCCCTGCCAATTGAAAGCCCAGTGAATATGGTGTGGATTTTTTCACCCTCTGAGATGGTACCTTGGCAGCTACATATGTAGTAATAATGGAGCTTTGAAAACGAGCCTGCTCTGCCTCCTTCACTATGTCACCCTAAAGATGACTATGTTTGCCGAAGAAGAGAGTTTTGTTCAGAATCCAGAATATGGCCTTTGACAACATGAGAAATGGAAATCAGAGAGAAGAGAAATTTGAGATATTTCATTGTAAAAAGCTACAACTGCATTCTGTGAAACTGCTGTTAATTAACTCGATGTTTGTAGACAAGTTTTTCAATTTCAGCAGCTAGATTAGCTGTTCTATAATTTTGCTCTAAGAATAAGTTTTCACTTAACTGAAAATATATTGACAGTCTGGTCAGCTACAAAATGGTTCAATAAGAAACAGTATTGACTTACTAGCTGTGATTTTGAAGTCCTTTCTGCTCAAAATGAAAACATCAGTAGCCGTAATAAAAAGAGTTTCTAATTAAATCCCAACTCCCACATATATTGTTTTCTAACAGTGACATAAGTCTAATATCCATCCTCTGTCACATGGCAGGTGCTATCCACCACTTGTTTTCACATTAATGCTAGCCACCAATCTTTTGGCATTCATAATAAGAATATTTTAATAGGAGAATAACAGATACTAAAACTTCCTTTTTATAGTGAACTCTTCAAAGAATATCTGCTGTTTGATTAAGCTGATCCACACTAGTCTTGACATGAAGCATGATATCTGCTGATTAAATATTAAATCTTAATGTTTCCTTAAAGAATTGTACAAACTGGTAATTAAAATGGGACCATGATGATGTTTTACTTTATTTAAAATCCAAGTAAGCAAAGAAGCGTGCGTTTTCATGCTGAATTGCTGTTATATTTTAAGCATTTTGGGGCTCGGTGTTCATGTCAAAGAAATTCTTTGCAGCTGCATCGCAAACACAATTGGCCAATACTTGCTTAACACATTCAAGGTCAATGTTTTCCCCCTTTTCCAGCATATTTCAATTAGCGTATGTTCGGTCTCTCGGCTCAGGCTCCATGAGAGGCCATCGGGGGCAGGATACTTGAGGAGTTATGATCTAACGAGTGGCAGAGACAGCCGCTTTATCCTGAGACAGCAAGAGAACACCTTCATGGCCAATCAGGTCCGGCTAATGAGACAAGATGGACCAGGACGGTGCCACAGCCATTACAGCCACAGTCTGTCAGCACTTTGGTAATGAAGAGACCACTGAAGGCAAAACTGTGTAAGAAAAGAGAACAAGCATCAATTTAGATTGGGACAAAGGAGAAACTTGGACACAGGAGTTTGACAGGAAGTGATCTAACCATTAATGAAACTTCCAGACAACAGGACTTATACTGTGTGCGGGCTTAAGGGCGGTCAGACTGCACCATGTTTACATAGCCCAGCAAAAACGTAGATATGCAGTAGTTTCAGATCTAGTTTAATCCACTTTGGGTGCACTGGGTTTTGTTGCATGTTGTTTCATCTTACCGCCCTTGCAAGTGGGCACATAACTTAAAATTAATCAGGCACTAGTGACGTCTAAAAGTATTTAAAAGTAAAGTGCTAAATGCATTAAAAATTTGGAAATTGTATTAGACTTTTACTGTCCATTCTGCAGGTTTTCCTGTCAGACTGATTATAATTAATCACAGTTTAATTCATTCAGACTTTTTATTTTATTTGCCCATTTAAAATGAATCTTCTGCGTCCAAATTAGTTTTTCTTCCAATTTCTACCACAAGAGGGCAGTCACTGACTTCTACTGCTTATGCACTTCTGGTTAGATGCTATCTGCATTTCGTTGCCTTGTACCTGTGACATGTGCAATGACAATAAAGTTGAATCTAATCTAATCTAATCTAATCTAATAGGAAAACCAGTTCCTGCTGGAGGAGCTGAGAGTAAAGCAGCAGCATGATGAACATGCTTTATGGCAGCCTTGTGGATTTCATTCAACTTTGAAGATTTTGGTTATCAGTGGAAGCCAGACTCTCGGGCTGTAGAGACCTGATATGAAATTTCAATTTTGTCATGTGGTGCTCTACATCGAGACCCACCAGTGTACCATATTCGTGACATGGCATTTAGGCTGCTCTATTTATTCTGTATGCCACCAAGTTGCTGTTTAATGTAATGTTAACCCACCCCGACCAGGTAAATGTTGAGCTGACTTCTTAAATTCTTGTGATTGTGGATCAGTGTCCCTCCTTCATGTCATTTTAAACGCATCGCAGATTAATGCTCTTTTGCTATACTTTTTTTGTAGCTTCTATTTAGGACTCTTAACTGGCAGTAAATCTCTGTTCATTTAATTATGTTCGAATACGCTCCAACTCTCGCATTTTCTCTCTCACCCTGTTCGTTGTAGCGTTGTTTTCACTACTCATTGCTTATTTGAAGGATTAAAGGAAATACACATTAATGAGTTTGTGACATGATTGGATAACCCCCCCCTCCCCCCCCCCCCCCATCAGGCCCTTCCTCCATCCATCACTCCTCCCGCCGTTCTCGGCGATGACATGCAGAGGCTCGTGTCATTAATCAAGATCTGATTATTGTCTGCTGTCAGAGTGTGCAAAATGGAACCTGTGTCTTTCTCTATGCGCCGCACATAAACGTGCAATTATGAGTGACAACATGAACAAACGCAGTGGCCTTTTAAAAATGCAACATAGCATAGATGGTGTGAAGTGTAGCTCCATGAATCCTATCTGTCTGTTGTTGTGTGTCAAATTCTCAACTCGGGAAGAAACATGAGCCTCCATCATGGTTTGATGTAACAGAGTGCGGCGCCCCTGAACGCCACTAGGTGACAGACTAAGATAGGAGGATGTTATTTCATCCGGCGCAAAATGCCATAAGACTCTTTCAGCTACTGGACTGTATTCATAAGTTCTGTCAGAAGGTTTGTTGGGCAACGTTTCCAAACATCTTAATTTCAATTTAATCGGACATTTGAGTTCGTATCTGCAGAGGCCCTTAGCCACCCTCCTCATTTACATTCCACACTGCCACTATGGAAATTAATATGCAGATCAAATAAATCATAGTTTAATATCCTTGTCATGCAAGCCTTTTTAGGTTATTGCATGATGGCGGAAATGGACCTGCTTGGCTGCGAAAATGACCGTTTGAACAAGCAATGTTTCTCAGAGCACGTGGGAGAACAGTGTGTTGCTAGAACAAGATGTTCGCTCGTCTCCACTGCAGATCTGCTCAACAATTTTCTCGAAATAAGCGACAGCAAATTTGATTTAATGTTTAAAGGTGTTATTGCGTTATCGTAGAAAAACCTCAAACAACCTCAACCGCAGTGGAAAGCAGTCACACCTCTAACACGGTTTGCAGATTTTTCCCTACTTAATTTAGGAAAAATAAAGCCTTAAAACTGTAATACCTACTTAAAATTAAGATTTTTCTGATGTCTTCTAATATCCTTGCTTGTGTATGTGTGTGTCTGTGTGTATGCAGTTTATATGTCGCCGGGTCCGGGCTGCATTCCTGCACTACAGTAAAATAGTAGTAGAGCCATTTCCGCTTCTGCACCGGCAGGCGAGTGAAACAAAAGGCTGATCGGTGGTGCGCAGATTTCAGCACCACAGAAGGTGGACAGCGCTCCCGGGCAGCCTGTGTGTGGATGGACAGCTCCCACTGACACACACACACACACACACACACACACACACTCCATCACACACACAGGAGCCATCACATGTATGTTCACATAAAAAACAAGAGCTTTAAAATCGTTGTGTGTATTTTACTTTATTGTTGGACGAATGGGGGGAAAGACACAGTACATGAATAATACGTTACAGTTTAAAACGACAGAAGCAAACCTTCACTGTGAGAGCAACACCAAAAGGCTTTTGTTTAAAAAAATGTAAATAATTACAAGATGTGATGTGTTTCTTGGATCTGCAGACATCCGAAGAAAGAAGGATCATCTCTTGGCATTCACCGCGTGCCTTAATTGTAAGACATTAAATCAAGGTCCGCTGTGAACACGGAGAGACACAACCCAGTATGTGTTTGCATGCATGTGTGTGTAAATGTGTGTGTGCGTCCACCAGCTGCATTCACTCTACTGAAGAGACCTCGAACCTTTCCCTGAAACCTGTCATTACAAATTAAATCAAATTATTGTGCAGCCTTTGAGGCCTGGGTTGTGTGACTACAAACTGCATTGGGATGTCAAGTTTGGCCAAAAATGGAAATAAAAATAAAAAAATCCCAAGCTTCCCGCACGGGTCCAAAGAGATCAAATCCTCTCCCGGTTGTTTTGCAGGCCTACCTTATTATGTGAAAAAAATCATTCAATTGGAGGAAAAAGAGGTTAGGTTACATGACTTAAACGCAAAACAGCCAGCAGGTAGTTTTGCGGGTAAAATCATTATAAGTCCCAGGCCGCTTTCGCAGGCGAAAAAGGACTCCGTTTGATGTTGTTCCGTCGACTGCTTTGTCCAAAACTGCAGAAAGCTCAAAAGTCCTCCATTATCCCATGATGCACCTACAAAAAAGAAAACACAAAATGCGTCATGAACTTCATTTAGAATTGCAGATGACAAAATCTCATATTCCACATTGACCTGTTTAAAAAATCAGTTGGCGTCCATAAAACAGAAAAAAAGTCACTGTCCACGTCCAAAATATTGATTTTCCTAGTCACATAACGCACGCATTTTCCCCCCAGCACATGCACACATGCACGCACGCACACACACACAAGCCCGCAGCCTCTACTTGCGGGTCACACGTGAAAACTGCCGCAAATCGCAAACGGGGCAGCTGAAGAGCCTTGGTAACTGCGGGTGTCCTGAACACAGCGGTGCTCTGTGTTTATGCGTCCCTGCACGCGTATCTCCCACCAGCAAACTGACCGGGACACCGAGTCCGAGCTGTGCAGCGCGAGCACAGCACCGACACCGCCTAAATGGGACTGATCTCTCTCCGTCCGGTCTTTTCCTCTGACTTTGGGATTAATGGTGCTCCAGCCAAACAAATGAGGCATCTGCCTTCAGCACAAGAGGATTGGGATGAGGGGGGTTGGAGGAGGAGGAGGAGGGGGGTGTTGACGTCACCGGGCAAACAGATGTTCCTCTATATTACCCAGCGTCCTCCTCTTGACTACCCTGTGTCCTTGAAACTAGGAGGGAAATTGACGACTTCCCATTTGGAGTATTAACGTTTATCGCCGAAATGTGTTAATACTTCTGCAGTTGGTTGGTGAACTGTGTGTGTGTGTGTGTGTGTGTGTGTACGGGCCGGCAGAGGAAATGCCAACAATGGCCCCGCAAATTGTGAAGCCCCAAATCTGGCATTGGCTGTGAACAGTTATGCAACATTGCACTATTCAAAAAAATGAGAACACACGTGTACGTACGCACACACACACTCATGCACGGACATGCGCACATGCACTCTTTCCCGCACACTTGCACAGGGATGAGGGAGGGATGCTCGTGTCATCCTGAGCCTGCTGTGTGATGTTAGTGCAGGTTGCTTTAACAAATACTGTATTTTGCTCGATGTGATGAGCTGCGACTGATTTTTAGTCCTTGAAATAAGATTAAAATGTAGGCTGTATTGTATCTGCCATGGTGAGAGTGACGGAAAAGTGTAGTACAGTTTATGCTTGGAGATGCATATTTAAGGATAAATTACTTTACTTAATTACATTGCTGGGGGCTGACACAGATATGAGATCCATGCTATTATAGTCCAGTATAATCTGCAGTGATGCAGCCTATTGATAGGCATATGTAATGTACTGCTTTCAAATGAAGTCAGTGCTGTCTAATCATAATTAGGAGTCGCATACCTGCTTTCCAATCTGAGCCTGACGGAGCCCCAGAGCTCACCATAGTGGGGACCAGTTCTACATCTGACAGCCCCTGTTTTTCCATTAAAGAGCAAAATCCACTGCGTGAAAAGCAATGTAGTGAAAATGAAGAGGCGCAGGCTCGTAGATATGGTAATTGCAATGCAATGCCCACTCGCCTAGAATAGAGAGGAGAGGGATGCAGAAACAAAGGGAAACGCCATTTTAGACGGAAAGGTCCCCATCCCCTGAAAATCGGGCTACTCTCGTATCGGCCGTCGTTTGGAGCTTCATCACAGCTCGTCAGCACGTCACCATATTTCGGGTCCCTCTATCTATCTGGCCACCGACAGGAACACGACCCCTATTGTCCTTAAGCACCGCGCAACGAACAAACGATGTGGCTCAGAAATCCACCGTCCTCTTTATCCTTCGTATTGATTATGCAACCGTCGACATAAAACGATCTGTCCACCCTGCGCGGGCTTGCTGATGTTTTTCTATCGCCTGTTTTTGTTAGCTCTCTTCCTAAAGTGGTTTATTCCCTAAAGCCCGCAATAACAATGGCAAGTGCAACGTGCATGGGGGAGCGTACAGCACCAATATCTCTCTGCAGATACAAAATGACCACTATTCTCCCCTAATCTATTGAAATACATATTCTGCTAACGGTTGACGCAGAAATACCCATTCATCTTATCGATAATTGATCAAGGGGTCGAACATAAAGCAAACGCAAGCATAAGATAGCCTACTCACCATAAATATGGTCCACGCCATATGGTGGATCCCAGTACACTGTGCTCTGCTGATATTTATCCGAGCTCTGCTGGTTTTTCACTTCATTTTAGCATTATAACTTCACTGCAGATCTTTACAGCATGGAGGCAGTCGCTTGTATTCCCGGTTCCTTTCGGTGTAGCGGCGGACATGCAAAGACTCCGTTTGGCGAGAGGCTGATACTACCAATGAGAGCGATGCTGTAGCCTCTGCAAAGCATGGCTGCGCTTTCTCGCTTTTTTTTCAAAAGAGGGCAGGTCGTTCTGTGCATTACAATAAAATCTCTCTCTCTCTCTCTCTCTCTCTCTCTCTCTCTCTCTCTCTCTCCTCACAGGCACGCACGCGCGCGCACACGCTTTTATACATACAAATGCGCGCTCGCTCACACTTGACACGCAAATAGCCTATGCGCGCTCTGGAAAATCCTATACGTCTAGTGTTTTATGCTGTTATTCCTTATTTAATTGTATCATTTTCATGCATGTTGCAGCTGTTAAACTGCTTTCCAGTGTGCAGTATAGCACTATGCTGTAGGCCTGCTGTAGTTTATATGTGCAGCAATAACTATTCTATAATCTAGTGAAGCTCTACATTAGGAGTGTGTGCAGTCGGATCGTCGCCTTGCCGGCCGCGATTAATCACGTTTAATGCCGTTTGTCTTGAGAGGTCCATTAGTTCGTTGCAGTTTCACGCACCAGGCCGCTGGATTGCAACTCAATTTCTATAGGCTGTGTTAGTCCAACTGTATGTGGACTAACACAGAAAGAAGCCCAAAGGCTTACTAAAAATATATATGGGTATAGTACTTCTTCAACGCCTCAGCCGTATGCACGTTATGCACGGAGTGAAGAACAAACCGAGGAGTATTTTACACCAAGAATTAGAAAAGATGTGTTTCTGCTCTGTCTGCAATGTTTTATAGGCCTATAATGCGAATAATCTCTCCCTGTTTTGCTGTTAAAGTGCCAGTAGAGGAAAGTTAAACATTTTATTTTCACTTGTCTGTTTGCACACTTTTCTAACATTTCTGTTCTACACATTCTAACATGCAAAATGACAGAGGCTAAAGGTAGTCTGACTGAGGCAGTAAATGATTGAAGCAAGTGGCAGCCCTGCACTGCGCGTTTGTACCCCCTTCACTTCCTGCCGTGATTGACTCCCAGGCAAAGATCCAATCGAAACCAGAGGCCCGTGTATGATGTCATCTGAGTAACCTCACTAACCCTGTAGCCAAGGCGGAACACACAGGCCTGCTAATGCCTACTTACCTCCAACCTATTAATATATATCTGTTTCCAGCGGTAGAAATAACCTGTAGGTGTTATTCACGGTCTATTTCTTCGAGTTCTCTCCTTCTGTCATCTCATCTTCTGCACACCCATTCTCTCTTTCACAGTTTCACTCTGTTACTGTTTTATTGTTTCACTCTGTTACAGCGTTGGCCTTTGACGGCTGCAAGAACCCAGTCAGTGATGCAACACTGGTGTGTGATGCAACGTGGGTGAACACACCACTAACAGCTTTAACGTTTTGTCAACATTTTTATTCTTTATTTAAAGGGTTAGAGGGAAAGTCTGCCGGGGCTTGCATCAGGCTACATATAGAGGGAAGTTTGAAAGCTGCTTTCTCTCCGGCAGAGAGGGGGGTAAAGCTATTGTTCCCGCTGAAACAATGGGAGCTGCGGGGCGACATGCAGCGGTGCGCACATGAATGGCAGGGCTCCGGGATGTGTGTGGGTCAGTGGCCCGGGGTCTCCGTCCCAAAGCCTCACAATGAACCTGCACAAGGTCGGGGCTCCTAGGGGTCACAGGCCACCCCCTTTTGTCCCGCTCTTCAAAACACATAAACATTTATAAATCAAGAGCCATGCACTGGGCCCCCCTGTTTAAAAAAGGGGGCGAAATGGGTGGCGTGAAAGGGGGAAAAGAAGTGGGGGAGAAAAAAAGAAATAGGCTAACTAGTGGCAGCAGATGCAAATTCCATCATTTGGACGGAGGTGGAAGTTTGTAAAAGTTGCAGCCTAATAGTGGAAGTTGGGGCTCTGTGCAGCAGTCAGCCGGCGGATGGAAACACGCGGCCAAGTAAGACTGGATTTGGACTTATTATTAAACTGTTCCGCGTCCATCTGTTTCACTCTTCTGTTGGAAACGCGTTCAACATCTCTGGAATGGGATTTCTGTCGCACAGTGACATGTTGTTCTCTACACCTGAAGACTCAAAGGACAAAAGGGAGGTACAGCCGCCTGCACAGCACCGAACCGATCTGACGAAATTGCATAAAATAATGTAGTCAGTGGCAGCGCATTATCATAGTGAATACCATTAGTTTACATCAAAACACACGGAGGCTGCAGGACCGAAACGCCCTTCATATGCACAGCTTTCTTCACGCGGATGCCATGTGAACTAGTGCAGAACTAGAGCTAAGGCGACATCGAAATGCTGTTTGTTTCTACGTGCATTTTCGACCGAAGCCATTTAGTTATTTGTTGACAAGAAAATCCTAAAGCAGGCCTCCTCCCTCAGCAGCATGGCCACATAACACGTAGGCTAGAATTTACTTTAAAAAAAAGAGAGAGAGAGAAAAAGAAACAACTTAATTTTAGGCTACTCAAGATCAAATAACATTTAGCACCGGGCAAAATAAACTGCATTAATTTCATTTGAAACGTACTTAAGGGCGTTAAAGCTCCCTAATAAGCATCAGTGTTAGTCTTTTCGAGAAGCAGTGTAACGAATTGGAAACCAAATCGAAACGAAAATGCATCTGTCTGTAGGAAAATGTGTCCAGGCTGCTGCAGGCTCTGTGCTCTGCAGCAGTAAACGTTGTAGTTGCATCAGTTTTAGCAACGAGGTGCCTTAATAACCGCAGCCTTTCCATCAGCCCCCTTTATATTTTGCATCATGCATCAGCCCCCCCCCCCCCCACACACACAACCTCACACGATGTTGCTCTTTGTATTATAATATTCTCCATAAAATGTATATCAAAGCTGGTATGATATGTTGATCTATTTATTCTTCAGTTTTTGTACATACTAGCAATTGGTTAAAAATGTAATTGTAACACAGTTGTATGAAGCTGTGTGTGTTTTTAGATTTTTTTCTACAATTTTTGTTCAGTCATAATTTGATTTTAATGAAGAATAGCAAGTTGTTTTGAACTGAAGTTTGATTTTGATAAGTATTTTTACTTTCATATGTGTAGAAATGTGTTGCTGATACATGCTTATACATATTAGTATTATTGTTTAGACAAATTCTAATGTATCTTTTGGTTGTTTTAGAATTTCCCTAAACTCAAAGTCAGTTTGGTGTAAATCAGTCACCATAATCCTAAATATTCATGTTAATAAATTGAAAAAAGTCATTTGTTTTGGTTTCCTGGCTGAAATCAAAAGATGCTTCTTCTAATGTTACATAAGCAACACAGACAGGTAAACATACCTGCAGTACCACATGAGAAAGAAGGGGCATACTGTGTATTTCCACAGTTTGAGTAGAAATATTTGGAATATTTAATAGTAGAATATTTGGTGAACATGTTGCTTAAATAGTGACAATTTCTTGCAGTTATGTCCAAATATATTTTACATCATGACCATAATAACCTTTTTGCATGTATTAACTGATGCCTACTGAACATTTGTATTGATATTTATTCTTAAAAATAATTAAATTCATTTTAAAAATACAATGCGTTCATTCTGTTTGTATTGGCATTTTTTTGTCACTGGGTGAAAATTGCTTTTGGACACACAAATCAATTTCAAACATCAGTTTGTAAAAATTAATATATAGAGTGAACACAGTTTTTTCTATATAACAAAGCATGTGTGTGGTTGTTATGGGAACCGTGCAGACACTACAATATCAGTAAGGCTGTTATCAATGGATGTTTATGAAAGTAGTTTGTCATGTTTTTGCCTCATTCCCCACAAACACGCTAACATGATCAAGCATCTTACATCAGTTTTTAGGGATTCAATATGAAAATGACGTCTTGTGTAATCTAAAAAATGATTGTGTTACAATATTATATGTGCAACCAGTCCTGACCTGCATTAAATAGACTCCAGAATTAGAGAATAACCCAGTAGATCCCGCTTTGTTTCAGGACATGACTTCATTGCAATTTTTGTCTTTTTTTTTTTCTTCTTTTTTTTTTTTCAAACAAATCCTCGCGGTAACGTGTGCCTGCTTAGCCCGAGCAGGGACAGTACGCTCCCCCAGCTAACATCAAACACCAAACAGCAGTTGTTATTTCATGGTTGCGTGCAAGCAGAACCAGGTCATCTGCACTGGGTTACAGGCCTGCTGGCTGTGTTTGTAGTGTCCTCCAAAGTGTGCATCTTCCCTTATAGACATTGAGCTTTCTGCTCAGTATAAAATCATTCTTTCATAGCATTGACTTAACTGCTGTTAAATTTACACATTTAACGATACTGTAATTTCAGATTTCAGAGAAGAATATATTACAGGGGAGCTGTATAAAAAGAATCCAGCCTCTTGAGATGAAATTTTGTGTAGGCGGTTTGTATTTTGACTTTATTTAGGTACATTTAAAAGACATCAAAAAGTTGCCTTGTAGCATGCTATTTATGATCACCTGAAGCCTTATTTTTCCTACAGTCACACAATATCCACCATATATTTTTCAGTAGAAACCTTTACATGAATTCCAGTCCATTAAGAAGTCTGTACGCTATCTAGACGCTGTACGCTATGATATCTTGGATGAATTGCACCTCCCGCTAGATAAACATATATAACAGGAAACTGAAGCCTGTCTGTAATTACTGAGACGGATACTTTGTACTATGCGCCCTTGTAGTGTTTTGTGTGAGTGAAGCGAGGATGAGTGTGTGGGACCTTCCCCCTCTGACATTAGCAGGGGGTCAAATGTGCATGTAGGGCACCTGGCTCTCCACCTCCCCTCTCTCTGTGATGTTAAATGTCAACCAGCAGTATCCAGAGAAAGCAAGGTGAGCCTCCATTCTAATGCTTATGCCAGGAGATTATCACGTCTGACTCTCAAAGCCATGTTTCTCTTGTGTAGGGCAATTAAAGCTGTAAGAAAGGGGAAATTTACAGAATCATTAACCTAAGGTTTTCTTTTTAGTGAAGTAGATGTGAAGGGTTGGTGTGCTGGAAGGAATACCCCTGGCTTGAAGATGAGCAGCTTAATCTTGATTTGCTGCAGAAGGATGCGTATTAACAGCCCTGCATCTCTTTAAATGTAGTGAATTCTCTCATCCTCCGTGTGTAAACATAAAGCAATAATTTAATTAAATGAATGAATTTTATCTGGACACAGGTGCTCATGCTTCTGAAAATCATTTTGCTCTAATAGCTTGTGCTCCAGCGCCGCCGCCTCACATTGCTCAGCCACAGTTATTTTTAAAAAATAGATGCAGCAGGAGTGATATGATCAGATCACTGGTTTTACAAGGCACAGTGTGGATTAATATATAGTTCAATAACTGCATCGCACGCTCATCCAATTGTCTCTCTGATTCGAGATACAGTTCAGCATTGGCGTCTCACCCAAGGTGCACAAGAGGTTAGATGTAAATCAGTCAGAGAAGCATCCTCGCTCAGAAATGGCAGCAGTCAGGACCTTCCGCTGCACTTCCACTGTTCCCTAATAGAAAGCCTGTTGAGGCCCAATCAGCAAGTCTGTTACAGGCTTGTAAGTGGATTTCTCCCATACCCCCAAGGTTTGTGAAATGGGGGTCAATGGGTCTGTTATTGTTTTTCTCTGCCTCTTTATCCCCACATAGCTCTGTGATGTCAACAGTGAAGTGACAGAGCGAGCTGGGCCTGGGAAAAAAAACCCAGAGAGGAAATAACTGCTATTATGATCTCTGTGCGTGTCTACTCTCAACAGGGCTGCGATTGTTCCACTGGGCATGGATGCATATGAAGGAGGGAAAGAGGTAAATATCACTTATCCCCCAACAGGTCGAAATGAAACAACGGCAGCTGGCAGAGAGCTACTAAAAATATTGAGTTTAGTCTGAAACGTATCACTAAGCATAACCCTTACTGTCTCTCAGAGGGTGTATGGTTCACTGTGCAATAAGGTTCCTCATGAAATGATTTAATATGTAAACAATATTGTCAAATGTGCCATTTGTAAATGCTGCTTATACATTTCCCAGCAGGGACACTATTGTCTTATTATTATTATTAACATTTACTGAAGCAGGGTGTATACAGCTTTTCACCTTGATGCTTTGGAAACAAATGTATATTCTCTAATGTGACTCTAAATAGAGACATTTTCTAACAGATAGGTTTTTGTCAGAGGCGAAATGGCATTGTTTTCCATTGTGTTACAGCCTGCTGCCATTTATTAAATGAAAGCGGTGATCTGTTATGAGGTGGGATTTTATGCCTCTGCCTGCAATGTGATCATTGCACCAAAGCACAGCCATAAATTTCTTTTGATATAATTGTATTAATGCAGCGAGTAATGGATGAGCATATGTTTCACACTGATTACTATCCCTCTCTGACTGTGTGTCCTAGTTGCCTTCCCATCGCCTGACTATCGGAATGAGAATATGTGCCTTGAGTTAATGCTGATTGCAGCAGCTGCCAACACATGAATCTCCATGGCAACAATAATGGTTGCCAGGCAACCATGCTCTTTTAGGGACACTGAAAGAAGCCCAAAGGCTTACTAAAAATATATATGGGTATAGTACTTCTTCAACGCCTCAGCCGTATGCACGTTATGCACGGAGTGAAGAACAGTGCAACGTTTTAAGACCCTGCGTGTTAGTTTCTCCTCCTGAGCTGCAGTGTGTGGTTACCCTCATGTTACCCTACTTTGGCATGAGCGCTCAGCTTTAAATGGCAGCCACAAATACTGATACCTTTCATGACATTAACACACAGAGGCATGACAGAGGAATGAGTGCCTCTATAAGGCTTATGTACTGTATTTGGGGCTGCGGACAGCCTGGTTCAAGGAGATAGTGACGTTTTTTTTTTACACTTGAAAAATGGGGCAACTGTCAGCCATCTTGGCTCCCGCATCGAGCTTCCCCTCGCAGCTCGCACAGACCCAGGTGGCATGCGCACACGCTGTGGAACAAAGCATTCCATCAGCGCGAGTGACATCACTGCAGTCAGCTCAGCTGTTTCTGCCTGCGCTATAAATAGTGTGGCGGAAAGAGCGGATTGCCTATGCAGAAAATATTTAACTCCTGACCCCAAGCCTTGAGAGAAAAAGATTTTTTTTTTCTTGCATGGAAGTGGTGAACTGGATCTTTGCCAGTGCATCAATCATGAAATATGGTTGTTTGTTCACGCTCACCTTATGGTTGTATGTCTAAGTCCTTGCACGGTATTTTGTAAAAGTGTGATGTATTATCTTGTGCTCTGTGGTGAATTTATGATGAGTGACTAAGCTTTGAAACAGACGGGAATTGTGAAGGATACCTGAAAAAGTGATCATTTGTATTGAATATACGAGTGATGTTTCAGATATAACAGGATTAACCATGAGATTTGAAATATACATTTATATTTTGTATGTCACAGTACTCATTTGATAGTTCTTGTTATTTATTGTGAACTTAATGGCTTTGTAGCATTTTATATGGTTTTATTAGTGTATTAAAGATTTTTCCCCTATTATATACAAATTGTTTATGACTTTATTTATGATGACAGTCTCTTGTTTTCTTGTAGAAAGACATTGCAGCCTCTAGTTGTGAAGCATGAAATTACACAGCAGTGACATTTGAATACCTTGCAATGGCTCTTAAATAGGTCAGACCTGCACCTTGGCTGATAAAGCAGCGTGTATCACAGACAGGAATCATCCTTGTGTTGTGGCTATCTAACTGCACTATATTCATTGTGTCATACTAATTGGATGCTTGTGGGCAGGGCAGCATTTGTGCTTTTAATATGATTTGTGAATGTCTTCTAGCTGTAGCATTCTTAGCTGTGAGTTGGTTGAACAAGGTGGTTCGCTCTGAAAGTGAAGAATGTGGAGTTAAAGCCTCAGCAAGTGGGAGTGCAAAGATAAGGCGAGGAGGAAAGCAGGGGAAGAGCTCAGTCACACACATCTTGAGAGCCGGAGAACCAATCGCGGTCATCGATAATGTAGCATGTCAGCCGGCTTCCTGCGGTGGCTTTCGCGCATGCCTCTCTTTAAAACACACACACACACACATGCTAAAACACAGCAGGTTACGGCTGGTGAAGTCTTCCTTCACCCCAACACTTAGCAGCGCTGCAGCAGCCTGCCAGTCCAGCCAGCCAGGCTGAGGGTCGTGGTGTGGCTGGCCAGGCGCCAGGACGTGTGCAGGGGGCTATGCCATGGCGTTGGCCCTCGCAGGCTGGCAGCATTGAGAAGCGTAAAGGCATTCAGTAGCGTGAATGTCCCTTTGTCTCAAAGCAGCGTGCCAGGCTAGCTCTAATGAGGCAACTCTTTGTGGCAGGCCTCTCAACATCAAGTGGGCTGGTGGACTCATTAACCTGACTACTGCAAATAAAGCAGGCAGGCACAAGAGACGCCTATGATAGCACACTTAAGGCCCCGCTGAATCCCCCCACCGCCGCCATCATCCCTCCACCTCCTCCCTCTCCTCTTTTCCCTCCAGTCTCCCAGGCTTCCCAGGGCTCCTCTGATAGGAGGAAATCAGCCTCTGGCCTATTTCAGGTGTCCCAAATAAGGGATGGGGGTGATTTCCACTTTCCTTATTCTGTCTTCTTCATACCTTGAGCTTTAATCAGTTTTTGGCTCTGTACTGTAACCTGGTTTTGCTGAAAAATGAATGAACTGGGTTTGCTTGCTTCTGTGGAACAGATGTAGTCTGTTGGTGTAAGTGCCTACGTACAGTGTTTCAAAAAAATGTGATCCCTGTTCTTTTGTTTATTTAGTACAATATTTCTTTCTGTACATACAGTATGTCTCAATGGACTGGTTGAGAACACATA
This sequence comes from Macquaria ambigua, assembly GCA_008360985.2. Taxonomy (NCBI): domain Eukaryota; kingdom Metazoa; phylum Chordata; class Actinopteri; order Centrarchiformes; family Percichthyidae; genus Macquaria; species Macquaria ambigua. The sequence continues at coordinate 290,432 of VMKM01000455.1, read as the reverse complement.
CTTCCTATTGCCTCGTAAATATCATGTGCAAGCTGTGAATAGATGTTATCTAATTGATGTTGGTGTGCAGACTTTGTTGGGTGTTGTGCCCAAAAACATTGAATCAAGTGCTTTGGGTATTTAAACACAGGTCAATATGCATTTGTATTTTAGTCACATTGTCCTCCCAACTATCTATTATTGTTTGTTGTTCTGGGTCAACATTTAATTGCAGTTTTATCAGTAACGGCACAAAAGAACCACAGCTAGACTAACTGCAGTATATTCTGTGTTTTGTTTTTTTCAAAAGTGGAAAAAATACTCCAGTCATCATCTCTTTTTAATTATTAGATAAATTTCACCATGTCCAATTTATTGTTCTTTACTATTCACCCTTCTTTGATTGAAGTGTTGTAGGTGAAATATCACTTCCAAACACATTTAGCCTCTCCTGCTGTTACATTACTTTCAGTTGAACTGCTGTCAGTCTGATTTTAGTTTCATGAGTCAAGTCTTTTTATACCATCTTGAATCTTTTAAACTTATCAGCTTGGGCAATGCGTTGATCAGCTTGACTTATTGAGGTCAGTGAAGCCTTTATGAGTTTTTCTCCCAACTAATGAAGCAGTTGTAATGTTGAAACGAGGGATCGTAAGCGAGTCTGTTGAAATAGATTTGCTAACTTGTTTTGATGAATATTTTTTATAGTGGTGTGGAAGTCGTATAGCTCGCCACTGAATTATGTATCCACGTGAAATTGGGTCATTAGCAGCTGTTCTCTGTACACTGGCAAGGACAGGTCAGATACTAGATATCTCAAGTTATGATAGCGTGTTGTTTTATTTCTCCTTATTATTTATATCTTATATCCCTGCTGGTTATTAATGCTCAGCATTATTGCTTATGGGTGTGGACCTCCCAGATATTGATTCAATGTTAATGTCATGTACTGTTTGATATATGGCCTTTGAAATTGCTCAAGCATTTGATCAGGTTGCTTGTATGAAGATTAGATTCATTAGATATTCCCCCTGCTATTTTTCATGATGTTTCCCCACGTTCATTTTATGGCCTCTCATTGTCCTCCCTGCAAAGTAAATGGTCTTAATTTGGTGATGCCGTGTACTCTTGATAAGCTCTGCACAAATTCAGGCAGCAGCGCAGAAGGTAGGAAGAGGCTAATGCCACAATAAGCACTAATCGTGCAAGTGCCTCATTTTCTGAAAAGGAATATTCATACCAACATCAAAGGGGACAGCACTCCTGACACTGACAAATTGCAGATGAGGTTTCATTAATTAAGTAGGCCACTAATGTTTATTTAAATGAAATTTAGGGTTGCATTATTGATTTGCCACCACAAAATGATCTGACACGATGCACATGGATTGTGAGCAGTCGCTCTCTGCAGGCGCAGACAGACAGCGGGAGTGTGGATTGGGGGATGGATGGATGTTTGGAGGGGGTCTGGGTATATTTGAAGCTTACAGATTGGAGTGGAGACACAGGGAAGAGGGTTAGGAATCAGTATAGTATAGATGCCTTTGCATATATATCCTCAGAATAAGGCCAGAGCCTGTGGAGAAAAGGATGTTTTTGTTTGCATTTAAATTGCAGACTATGATGAAGATGTAAGGCTGGAAGGAAATCTCTGCCACCACTATTTCTGCTTTTATAGGACATGTGGCAAATGAAAGTAGCGATAATTGACACATCTAATTCACTCGACTTCATTCAGGGTAGATAATGCTAAAAGCAGAGGCTCATATCTCCTCTCAACATTTACCACACATCAGCATTACCATGAGCAATCTGCCCTCTAGTTTTCTGCCTCTCTAACTGGTGACTGTCAATTTCAGGTTTCCTATCTTTGTTACTGTCATCATTTTATATCGTTAAAACAGCACAACATACATGGTAAGGAAATGCTTCACATTTATGGTTGGATTTTAGAAAATCGTCCTCTGAACGGCACCACGAACTTAAAACTATTTCCTACATGTTTCTCCTATTGTTCCCAAGGGTAGGATCAAGGAGACAAGTCTAACCAGTGTGTGCATTTACACACATGTACATGTTTGTGAGCTGCACATACACGCTCGGTGCTGTTTGTCAACACAACACATGTAGACGAATTGCTATTGACAAGTATACACAATACACCAAGGGCTACTGGGAAGACTCAATAAAATTGAAGGATAGGCTTGTTGAGATCCAAGGCCTTTCTAATTTCCTGTAATAGACTCCTCTATGCTTTGAAATGTGATTTAGGCTGGAGTAGTGGGTTTTGGTAGTCTGTTAGCCGCTCTTTCCATCTCTCCTCCCTGTAATGGAGAGCAGCATCAGAGGCACCAGGCAGAGACGCACACCACAGCATTCGTGCAGCAACCACAGCCGCTTGTCTGTCCCACAGTAAAACATTTGACTGAACAAAAATCAATCGTAATTAGATCGGATGAAATGAATCCAGGTGTCAGAGTTCAAGCTGATGCTAATAAACCAAACTGTCTGTTCGCTGGATTTGTACCGTGATTTATCTGTGACACTAAATAAAACAACGTTGCAGCTCTTCCTGTGTGTAAACAACGCTGCTTTGTGTTGGTAGTCAAATGTAGGATTTTCTCATTTTTTATATGTCAGTGCTATTTCACAGTCGGAGCTGGTTTATTTTACAGGCTGTGAAACGGCACTGTAGCTGTGCAGATACTTTGACACATGTAATGACAAATGCTTGTGTCAAGGTCCATACAGTGTGCTTTTATTGTAGAAACAGATCTAGTGTGTGTGTGTGTGTGTGTGTGTGTGTGTAGAGCAGATGAAACTGTTTCTGTTCTCCTCTTCCTCTCGGGCAGAGCTCTGACGGCAGGACTAACAGGATGACTGCCTGCCATCTGTCCAGGTATCCTGGTCCGCACGCCTTCACCCCACAGCTCTGTGGAAGTGTCTGAATCTATGTGCACATGCCTGTGTGTGTGTGTGTGTCTTATGTTTTTGTTTTTTGTTCTCAGAAACATACGACAGTAACACTCTCTCACAAGCCTAACTTCAATCCACAACAATTTCATCCACTCTTCTCTTGATAACTATTTTGTATCATCACACACACACACACACACACACACACACACACTTGCTGAACACGTATTAGTCTGTCACACAGGTACCCTCAAGCACTCCCACTACCAAGGGATATGCCTGTATATGTTTATGTGTATGTGTAGAGAGACAGAGAGGTGTAGAGGTGAAGCTGAAGGCAGAGATGTGACAGTACTGTGTGTGTGTGTGTGTGTGTGTGTGTGTGTGTGTGTGGCAGGTGGTAAATGACATTGCGAGCCAACAGGCTGAGGTCAACCTCACCGGGCATAAGCCCAAGCTATATTATCAACTGGGTAGCTGGCAGCTTGCTCTGCTGTACTGACGCTACTGTCCACACCCACTGCTATCCACACCTAGACAATCTCACACACACACACACACACACACACACACACACTAAAGAAATGTGTGTTTTATTGCTGGTAGCAGCAGCATTGCATTCCAACTGTATAGCACCAATTTAAACACTAAAAATTACCTTGAAAAATGGCAGTATGTTCTCTCTATTTGTGTTATATGGGTATTTAGAAATAAAGGGAGGCCAGGAGGTGCAGTATTCATTTTAATAGTAGCATTTTAAATTATCTGCATTTTTATTCTGCAGAAGCAACAACTGTCTTTATGCTTTCCCTGGTAACACTAAGTCACACTTAGTCCCCTTATTTAACATTCATAAGCAGTATACAATTTAATAATAATGGCTGAACACACTGTAATATAGTTGTAAGCAGATATTTTAAGTGTTTATTAATGTACAGTATTTGTTAACAATTATAACTTCTCCTATGAAGACATATTTTATATTATTACAGTTGTGTTTTATTGTCATTCATTATGTGTTTATACACCAGCCTCCACTTATGGCTGCCCACAGGAGTTATAGTTGTTGACAAATACATTAATAAACACTTATATGTACTTATAACTACATAATGGTGTGTTATAAACCATTTTTTCAGTGTTTAAATACTGCCTACGAGTGCTAAGTAAGGGGGTTTAAAGTAAAGTGTTACCTTTTCCCTGCATGTCTCTTTTTGGAGTTTATACTAAATACGATCCATTGTTTATTGTTGTTTTTGCATCAATATCTGATCAAAAATTACTGTCATATAATAATGCAGCGTAAGATTGAACTGAGGACATTTTCAGTGTTCAAAATAGATCAAGTGCCTTTGCTTGATAGCGCAGCGAGTCTCGGGCATCGCGTCGCCCGATCTACATCATCCTCTCAAAGTGAAAGAAAAATCTTCTGACATGCTCTCATTTTTTTTTGCGGCAAGTCATGCTTCATCAGAGCGGCGTGCTGTTTGACCCACTTTACTTCAACATTTCGTCCTCTGTTGTCTCAAAGAGAACCAAATACCACAGTGCATTTACAGTAGTCGGGAAAGGATACAATTCAGCAGCACTGAACGCTTGTGCAGTTAATACCACACACAAACTGCTTATTGAACGATATATCCTCGTGATTTTATTTTTTTCTTTTGCTATATGATAATTCAGGCTTCCTACTCAGATCTCTGCTAGTGGACGTGGATGTATATATGTGCTCACATGTGATAAGAATATTTCCATCAGTGGTAGCATGGCAGTGATGAGGCGAGATACATTCCCAGCAGGTGTTTGGTGATCTGTCTCCAGATCAGAAGTGTGTATGTGGAGGGAAGGAGGTCAGAAGATATGAGAGCAACATTTTGGGATTTTAGCCCTGCTGAGATCTCCTCTGTATGTACAGTACCAATGGATCTTCGGCCGCAGGAAACATCCCAAATTTACATCTGAGATTAGGAGGCAGGGATGGATGGAGAGATGCTGAGGAGAGGGGGGAAGGGATGGGATGGAGAGAGAAAGAGAGGAGGGGGGGGGGCACAGCAGCTGGCTCCTTTTTTCCCGTCATTATCCCTGGTTGCTGTTTCAGTCAGCCCCATTTGATGAAAGTCAAATAGTACACTAGCCCTGATTATGTGACAACTGGAATTCACCTACTTAGTTAATCCTGCATCGGGGTTTAGATTTCAATTAATTTCTCTCTGGTTGCTCCATCCTCCCAGGGGAGGTGAGAGCAGGGTGGGGGAGGGGAGCCTGCTGTGTGGGTGAGGAGGATACAGTATGATGGAGAGGGTGGGGGGAGGGGAAGCCATACATAGAGAACAGAGATGGCGAAAATGCCTGCACAGCACATTCAGATATACCACGCAGGGCAGGGAGATTGTACCTGTCTGGTTTTCTTCCTGTAGTCAGGGAGCAATCAGCTGAATATTTTTATGGCTTTTACTTCCTTTGCAAGGGATTCATGGTGCGTGTACGGCTGCAGCATATGCATGCATGTCTTTGTGTTCTCCCTGCACGGCGTTCAGAGAGCCGTCTGATATCACATCTACATGCTTACTTGTGTGTGCTCTGAATGCTTTTTGTTCATGTGCTTGTGTGTAAATCTGCGCACATGCGACACACATTTCAGAGCATGTATTTATGTCTGTGTTTCACACAAAAAAGCTGCATATTAATCAGGTCTCAGAGGCCCTTTAGAGGATCAAACCCCCCAGGTTGTGATTTTCCGCCATTAGTCTTACGAGGCTGAGGGGACTGGGACTGTTTAGGCCAGCTGAGCCTGCTGCGCTGAGGGAACAATGCTACTGTATCTCCTCTCTCCTTCCCTCTCCTCCTCCCGTCGTCTTCTCCCCTCTCTCTCTATCTGACATTCCTTGACATTCTGATGAAGGTTTGAGTTAGAGCCTCCTGGCCGTGTCGCCATGGTAAATCTTTTGCCATATGGCGTCCGGTCACACTGGGTGTCTGTGATGTGCAGAGTGCCTGGTGTGATGCTGCTGCAAATCCATTTAAGAAATAAGCAGGTAAATTCCAAGAAGCAATGGGGGGTTGAATCTCGCATCTAAAATTTCTGCAGATATTTGGATTTTTGTAAAAGAAAAGAAACATTCCAGTTCTTCTGATGATAAAATTAATGTTATATGGAAACAGCAGCAATAAATGTCTAATTCAAAGCATTAGCAAACTTTTATTACTTAATTCATAAATGTAGTTAGAATAAATTATATTATCTTTTGTATAAAATATAAAAATATATGAGCCAAGTTTAGATAATTTCAAATCGTCTTCACTATGACATTTTGCATTGAGCGTGTGGGATGTTGTCAGTTTGGCCTTTCAGTTACTGACAAAATTCACAATGCTCTTTTTAGGGAAAGGCTATATGTGAATAATTAATTATTAATAATTAAATTAAATCAAGTCAAAATACTCTGCTTAAAGTACAAGATTTTTTTATTTTTGTATATTTATTTTTTGACAATGATTGCAAACAAGAGGCGCACAGAGTTTTATTTCAGACTAGTCACTGCTATTAAAGAGCAGCGTTTACATCATGTGTGGAAAAGAAAGCTGTACCATTTAATATCCAGTATTCAATGTATACAGTCTGCTAATGCATACTGCAGCTGCTTTTAGGCCCGAAATATGATCTTTTACTACAATTATGTCTTGTCACAATTTTGCAACATTTGCTTTGTGTGTGCCTAACTGCTGTGCGTCACAAACACATTTCTTGTCATACTACCATTTAATTCATTCCATCCAACAATGAATCTAATTTTTAGTGTAAAGAAGGAACTTGATTTCTTGTGTGCAACTCCTTTCATGCCATCATGTAGCGTCACACAGAAAGCGTCTAAGCAGCAATTATCAAGGAAGCCTCTGCTAATGTGGAAGCTGATGGCAAAGCTAATGAGAAAGCTAATGCAAGGAGGTGATGGTGGTGGTAGCTAAAGTTAATGCCATGTAGAGCTCCTGCGGGGAGTCCTCACTCTCCATCAGTTCTCATTAATAGAGATGGTGCTGTGGTGTGAAACGCGGCTGACCCTTAATACACTGCCAGCCAACCTGCAGTAATCTGCTTTCACCAGTACAGTGGAGCTGCATACTTCTCCTTAGCTTACCTCCACCCAGGCCTGTACCTCCTCGTCCTTAACCTGTCCGATCCCCCCGCGTGGTTCTGCTCTGCCATGTCCTCCCTGCCGAGGTGAAGCCCTCAGAGCAGAGGTTGCTGGGACACTAATGGTTCTTGGCATCCCGGCTCACTAACAGCACCTCCAGCCTAGTGAGGAAACCAATGTGAAGAGTAGAAACGCTATAATGACACACAAAGCTGAGGTAGAATGAGGCAGCGATGAAAACATCCTTCAAAATATGATGATTGGAGATGAAGCATTTCATTTGTTAACAATGGTGCATTAAAAGAATAGTTAACATTTTGGGAAATACACATTCGCTTTCTTACTGACAGTTAGATGAGAATCAGTATTGTTCTCATGTGTGTATGGTAAATATGAAGCTACAATCTCTTAGCTTAGCACAAAGACTGCAAACAGGGGGAAACAGCTAGCCTGGCTCCGTCCAAATTTTTAAAATATCCACCTACAAGCACCTCTAAAACTCACTAATTAACACGTTATAACGTTTAATGTTTAATCTGTACCAAAACTGAAATGTTAAAACGCCCATTGTGGTGACTGACTTCCTTGAGTCTTGTCATTAGGGTTGCCAGGAAACCAGCAGAGACTCCAGGAAGTCACTGAGCCTGGCCAAGAAATAATCCAGCCACGGATGTATTAAGAGAGCTGGACACTGCGCTAATAGTCAGCTTTGCAGTCAGTTTGCCCCTGTGGCCAACCACGGTACTATAACAAAAAAAATCTCTTGCAGCCCAAAAAGCATTTTTCCTATAGACTGCCATTATAAAAGACTCAACCCATGAAGTATTATATTTCCAAAACAAGCCCAAAAAGATAACATAACCCCCTGTAAAACCACAACTTGTCATTTTTACACTTTTTTGTATTGATTGAACAAACCAGCTATAAAGTGTTAATTAGTGAGCTTTAGAGGTTTTTACTTTTGGACATAGCAGGGCTAGCTGTATGTTTCCCCCGTTTCCAGTCTTTATGCTAAGCTAAGATAACTGTTTCCTGGCTGTGGCTTCATATTTGACAGACAGACATGAGAGTGGTATTGATCTTCTCAATTACTCTCGACAACAACTATTCCTTCAATGTGTCTGCATGTGTGCCATAGAAAGGAAGAAGCAGCTATTATTGTGTGAGAAAATAACTGTGTGCCAACCAGAGTCAGAGAGAAGGAGTGTGTGTGATAGAGAGAGACATGTACAGAGAGTTTTCCTGGCTCTGTAATGGCTGCCATCCTCTCCGTCTCTCTAAACCCAACCCCCCCACCCCCCACCCACGGCTGCGGCTCTGTGGATCCTCTATGCCCAGGCATGCTGTACTGAACATGCATGGCAGCGTGTCTCTTCCTGTAGCAAGCTACCTCCTGCACCACTCCTCCCGCTATTTCAAGGAAAGTGCAACCTTTGCCTTGGGCCTTAATTATGTTCAATTTGCCAAGCTGGGCCTGAAACCATTGGGGGGTGGAAAAGCTCTCTGACCTATTTATCAATGCAGCTTTTTCCTTCCACTGACTGAGACCGAACCAAAAAGATACACAGAGAGAGAGAGAGAGATAGACTTTACTCAGTTTTCACATAGAGCAGAGCGCAGCAACAGTTTAAGATGTGTGAAAAAACAGGTGTAACAATGGTACAATATATATGTATTTGCTGTGTTTGCATTGCTGAGTGCTGATTGTCACTACAGCCGCTATGTCACTGTACTGTTTCCCCTGTTTTCCTGTCTGACGTTTTAGCTTATTTACATAATTAACAGTACAGTTTGTGAGCTTTTTTCTATGCTCCATAATGAACACTCAAATCAAACCAAATCAAATCCTCTGGAGCAACTACAGTCTCAAAACTCGATTCAGAAAAAATGAAACGGCGTTAGTGTTTGTTTCACCTGCAGCCAACAACTTTGTGTTATCTCCCAACCAGACCGCTGCTCTTTCAATAGAGACTGAAGGAGCTTCTTCAGACCACATGATTGGAGGTAAACACTGAGGAGGCCATTGACCTTTCATTATAGCTTCTGATAAGGCCAACTATCTCCCCTCTCTTCACTGTGCCCTAAATGTCAAGTCACTGTATGTGTTATAATTACTCTGAGTTGGTATTTTCCTCCTCTTTACGTTTCAATGCATGGAGAGCAAATCCTGCTAGTTGAGGTTGGCTGAGGACATGTCATGCTACGTTAGACGTGTGCAGTTAATTTAGCTGTTCATGGGATAATACATTTTCATATTTTATTTTTTTTATTAAGTAACATTTTCCAAAGATGGAAGGCATTCTCAACGCTGAGAATTTACCTCCCCAGAGTCAAGAGCTTGTGAATACATTCTCATTAAGAGGTTTTATGCATGGACAAATAAACAAATGCTAATAAACTCCTAATTATTTTCTCACAGCAAATTCAGGGATTTTGAATATTCATGTTTGACCAAAAAGTAGTGCAATTATTTTTCCTTTGCCTGGATGTTACCAAGCATGCTATTTTTGAAAAGGCTTCTTTTTAAAACTATTTGACCGTCAGAAAATTATTTCAAGAAGAAAGAGGTAACTCTTGAAGTCTAGCATTGGTGTATGTTTAACAAAGAAGATTATATTTGAGTGATTGTTGAAAGAATATTTTGATTACACCACTAAAGGAAGAAAGGGCTCTAAAATGATCAGACTGCTTTTTTGCATGATTATATTTAATTGGTTGATTAAACATTTTTTTCTCACTGCAAGCAATTTCAGTCAAGGTTTTCGCCTGCAGCTGTAGTGTCGATTTTATTTGTTGTGAAAGATTATGTCAAAGTCCTGCAGTATTTCCCTATAAAAGAGGAACGCCCTCCAAACATTGACTCAATACAATGCACCATATTTCAGCTCTATTGTGATTTTCTTCCCCCGTGAAAACATTGTGCATCACTAATGCAATTTGACTTGCTGGTGCAATTGTGTGGAAGAAGGTAGGCCCATTTCACTGAGTGTCAAGGAAGGCTTTTAAACTGTCACCTCACTCTCTCTTTCCTTCATACAGAAACCTTTTAGGGATCCTCTTCGCTGGCTTGGACAATGGAGTGTGAATGCCGTTTCCCTATTCAGATTTTTTGCTGTTGAGTTATTCGCTAGTCTAATGGCTGATCAGGTCTCAGACACCTTGTATGTTTTCGGGGACGTATGTGTTTGTGTAAATGCATGCAAGTATGGTGACTTGACTTCGTAAATAAAAGGACTTTCGCGCATACAGACATGCCATATTAGGAGTCCAGGTCTAGTTTGCATGTCGACAGACTGCCATGATTCAAGATGGCACCTGTCTCACTGATGTCTTTACCGCTGCTGCTGCTCTGAGCCTTCTGCAGCTTAGTGACAGCCAGAGTCCTCGCTGACAAGAAAACCCAGCGAGAACCAAGAGGCAGAATTTGAGATTAGGAATGTTGTTGTGAGCAGTAAGATGCATGAATCTCTCTGTTGAGGACGGGGCTCTATATTAGTCGTTAGATTAAAAACTGTGGGGTGCTAAAGACGTTAGTCAGACTCATTCCATGCGGTGATTTGCTGCGTGCCTTTTAACGAGTGCAGCCTTCACTTGCACATGGCAGAAAATGAAGTGAGGAGAAAATGAAATTATGATTTGCGATGACAAAACTGAGATGTGTGCGTGCCACCACAAAAACAGCAACAACTCATGAATAATGCATGGCTGCCGTGGGCTATAGATTAAGTGTGAATATTCATTAATTTGCTTGCCCTTTGGGAGGTGATGCAAATTCATACAAAGGCACGCTGGCAACTGGGTTATCCACCGCTCATATGAGTAAATAAGGGTGGCACTGGTTATTTCTTCATGAATACCCAAGCTGCCTGCAAACTGAAGTACAGCATCTCCTCTGTTAAGAAGTTTTAACAGGGTTTTTCTGAAGTAGTGACCCCCCCAGCTCTTAAGTGCTAAGTCACTAGAGCAGGGAAAGCCCATTAGCGTAAAGAAGGTGGGGGAAGGCAAGAGTTTGAGTGATTAGGCTGATTGGATATAGCAGCACTAGGTTGCTCAGGTCAGGACTAATCAGCTTCAGAATAGAAGGAAGGTCTCTAACGAGTAAAACAGAGGAAGACGGAGAGATGAGCCTGCTGTCCAGTGTAAACAGGCATCATGTCACAACAACAACAACACTCTCATACAGCCCCGGGCAAGCACAGTGCAGTTACTGAGTCAGCATGGAGATGGATGATCCACCGCTGAGAATAAAAACAAAACAGCTAATATTTGATTGTTGTCTTCAGTCGCACCAGCACGTGCTTTCGGACAGAGCCAGTGGGCCCGAAACCTCCTGAAAATCAGAAAAGAAAAGAAGAAATTGGGGAACCATGCACTGTGAATGGCTCCGCGTCTGCAGGTTTTCAGTCTACACCAGGCAATTTCACTGATAACACAACTTCAAACAGAGCAGAGGAACTATTCAATGAAATCCCCTCTTGTAGTTTTTGCTTGGAATGACAACCTGCACACTGTCATCCCTCTATGGCACATGGTTGCCCATCGCTGACTTATTTTGACAGTATTTTGGCTCACTTACAGCACTCTGTACCTGCACTAGCACTTGGCTGTGGCTTCCTTTCCACATTCACAGTCTCCCTTTTCCTCAACCATGAAAAAACACACTGTGCTGGATAAATTGATTTTGTTTAGGGGATCATTTGCACATTTATCTACGCTGTATGGAGGGAACCCACTATGTGTATTGCCCCGGCAGCATGGCACTGGCAAGAGGAAGAGCAGGGATTGGACGAAGATAAACGACTCATTAACCCCAAATTGATCGTGAGCTGCACACTTGTGAGGACATTTCATCATTAATATTTCAACTTAATTATTTGTGCGCTGTGTTGACTCCGAGGTTCTAATTTACACGTCACCGTGTGATGTATGAATTATTGTAATGAACAATATTTGAGCAGCTATTTCTTCCCCCTGCCACCATTTTTCTTTTCCCCTCCCCTCTTTGTGTCTCACCTCACTCTCCTGATATTTCTGCGTGCAGAAATAATTTGGCCTCATGATAAACTCATGTAGTGGGGGCTTAAATCCTGAAGACTGTCACTTATAAATCAAACTCTGCTGGCTGAGGGAATTGTCCCACATACAGATGTATGAACTGCCGGCGCAAAGTTTCAGATTTCTGCTTTGTTTCGTTCACTCAAAAGCATTTTTGGTATTGGAAAAACACTTTTGAGAAATGCTGTCAGTAGAGATTTAATTTCTTAAGAGTGGTTGCATGAAGTTTCATGTTCGTCTCGCCTGAGCTGTTTCCTGTGCTGTCCCAGCTTTTATTCTGTATGACATGTAGTAGATATCAGCGTGGTGATTTGCTATCCCGTAGAGGTGGAGTGTCTGCTTTGCTTTGTTTACCTCCCTCCCTGATGTCCCCGTCACTTGTGCTCAGTCAGATAGCAGCGACAAAGAGAAACTTTCATTTTTGCTAACCATTGCCTTCAGTGTGCGGACAATTCAGAGCATCCACACTCCACAAGTCATTCTGTGCACTTCTACTATAACATCAAACAGCTAAGAAACCTCTAAAGCCAGACAGCAGGTGTGCTCTGAATCGTTCAGACCAACATGCCATCACCTTTAACAAGACATCTCATTTCAGGCACCGACACTGTTGCCGCAGCTTCGACTTTAATAGATTTCTCTGGGTGAGGTTTGAGGTTCAGAGCAGAGAGCCAGATTGAGAGGTTTGGGGATTGGAGGTGAGTGCAAACCTGTGCATCAGCATGTCTTAATCCCAGAGAGCCATAATCTGGGATTAGTGATCCTCTCCTCACTGGATCCAGATTAGAGCATCCGCTCATGCAGCAGGCTCTGCACCAACGGCTGGCGCCACCTCCCCAACCCCTGTGGGAGGAGCTTGGAAAGGCTGTGGTGCTCCCTGATTGGAGGGCGCTCCGGATAAACTATGTGGTGACAGGGGTTGCCAAGGCAATCACGCTGGCTTTGCAATGATTGGTTGTGTCAGAGCTCAGGATGGCTGCCTGTCCTCAGACCCGCATTAGATCACTCACTGGAGAGGTACTTGTATTAACGTATCCACTCACACACACACACACACTGTTGAACATGCATGTAAACTGAATGATTGAAAGCTTTTCACTCTTCATACCAACAAATTTAACAACATGCTCATTAGAACACAGAGATGTTGATTTGTGGATACAAAAGTGAGTAGTTCAGGCAGTATTTCATTTGCGTGTGTGTATCTGTGTGTGTGTGTGTTGGTAGGTGGATCTTGTGCTGTCAGATATCGGTCACACACACACACACACACACACACAACAGCAGCAGCCCACATAGGTCAATCTCATCACCCTGCTCACTGGCACATGGTGGAACCATAATCCTAAGGGTCAGAGGTCAGCTTCATGCTGCTTGCCTGGCTGAAAGGGCAGATGGGACACACACACACACACAGAGGTCAGCCTCACGCTGCCGGGTTGGTTTGAAGGGCAGATGGGTACATTGTGTCATTATGGCGGCCGGGCTACAGCTTGTGGGGGGTGGCCATATTGACATTGAGAGGACACTCACTGGGTCAGGTGTACAGAGGCGGACACTGAATGTAGTGCATTATGTGGAAGCCTTCATATTGAGTGTGTATTCATTTCTGCTGGTTATATCCATGACCTCTCTCTGGATGTCTCACAACTAAAATCATCTGCAAGCCATGTAAATGCCATTTAAATTCTTTGCAATTTTTTGTCTTTTACATGGCTGATTTAGTAGGTCATTGTGAGTCTGATTTTTTTTTTTTTTCCTGAAAAGCCATTAATGCAAAAAGTGATTTAGACTATGTGCAGGAAGCCTGTAAGGCAGAAAGTCAGCTGAATTGTTCTTTCTGCCCACTTCCATGTTCTCATTTGGAGCTAATCCACTTGAGGGGTTTTATGAGACGGAGAGTCTCATAAAACATCTAAAGTGGCAAAGTGATATTATATTGATTTAGTAAAGTAACATAAGTAAAGTCGGAAAACCTTTTTGTTTTTTAGTGCAACTATTTGGGTCACAGTGCACAATCAACTGCACACACACGCTTATAGCCCATGTCAGCAGTCTTTGCAGTCACTAACTTGTTTTCTGCCTCACGGGTGGGGGAGCATTTTCTTCTTATTTTCTTACAGAGAAATATCATCAGTGTAACAATATCTTTTTTGGAAACATCGTATACATGCTTCATTTGGCTCGCATGTCTCAACCCCTTTATTGCAGCAGAGACACAGTTTGGGAGGTTTATGATTGTAAGCTGCTTCCTGCTTGCATTTCCACTGCAAATGTGGTATTAAAAATACTGCATTTTTAAGGAATTTAATACATGTATAATCTGCTTTTGCTGGATTAGGCTCCCACATTAGAACAAATCAGGAAGACACAAAGGGCAGGGAATGGGGGTCTAAATATACTCCCTTTATCCGTCACTGCATCAGCCCCATTTTTGGGCGATGCGCTTCTGGTGATGAGCGCTGGTACTTTGTTTTTACTAGAGAAGCATCTCCAAAATAGACAGTGCTGTCATTTCAGTCTGTTTCTACAAAACCTTCTAGTGCCCTGGTATAGTAAAAGGCCTTGTTCAGATAATAGATATTTAAAATAGATATATTGAGGCTTGAAGTCAGTATAACACAAAGGGCATCGTGAACATGCCTTTCATCTTGTCAGGTGTATCTTTGATTATATATCCCAAAAATACAATGTGTATTTGTCAGTGTAGTGTAAATTTTGATCTGCAGGGAAGCTGCGGGTAAAAGCCAATAGTAGTCTAATACTTGTGTGTGCACAGTATGTGTGCACATGTGAGTGAGAACACAAGCTAGAAATGGGTGTTATATGCTATGAGAGAGGTGGGCAGAGGGTGACAGCCCTCAGTTAGGTCTGTCAGACCCGGGACTCTGCATGCTGTCAGTCCCAGGATAGCAAAGAGAAAATGGAATACACTTTATCCCTGGTCTCCTGCAGGTCAACTCTGACAGGGTTGCCCCTCAATTACTGAGTATCAGCACCTCTTCTCTCCTCCTCTCTCCCCTTTTTTTCTCCTCTCTTCCTCCCGCTCGCTGCAGTATGTCTGTGTGTGCTCTGCAAGAAGCGTGCAGAGAAGAAAAAATGGAGAGGAGAGTGGGGGCAGGGTGGCAAGTACCTACAATAGGCTGCCTGGTGATTCCATAGAGCGCAAGGAATTTCCAGAGTCGTTTGTACCTCGGTTTATTGTTTGAATATATCTCCTCACCTACACCAAGGATTTGTTTGTTATCACCCAGCATAACGATAGACTGTATGTTTTATTGATTGCGCTATGAATACTGAGCATCCCTTTAGATATCGCAGCTATATTCAGCGTCGACTATCATCCCTTTAAGTGAATCGCATATATCTAATGACCCTAAACTTCATGTTTTATGTATCCACCTTAACTAATAAGGTCAACTAGCAGTGAAATGGCTGACAGGAATCTATGCATTTTAATGCTGCTGCAGAACAATGGACACGCGCCAAACACAATAGGGTGGATGTGGAATCAGTCAATGAGGAGGTAGTGTGACCAGCTGGAGCCCTCTACCCCCTGACCCCGAGGTCACCAACCGCTACCCTTCTCTTTCATCCACCTCTCCAGGTCGACTCATGAAAATGCATAGAAGAGGAAAGTTGCTTTGTCATACAGATAACCCTGACGCGTGGAGGTCTGATAGGTCACCATTATGAAATCACTTCCCTTTATTTGGAGGGGGTGATTGCTCAGACGCCCCTTGACGTGTCATCTTCTGCGTGTTTGTGATGGAAAGCAAGGTCTGACCTGAAGCAGATGGATTGGGGTTGTGTCTGGAAGTTGAGCAGTATAACTGGACACACTTTCTTAACCTTGACCCCGTATAAACCCAGACTGCACTGCCTTAAGGTCACTTGGGTTTTAATTTCTTTATAGAGCAAGCATTAGAAATAAGGGGGCGTCTCCCATTGAGCAGACCAGTCTTACAGCAGCTACACTTCTTTCTTTAATCCATGGCTTCTAAAAAGCTGCAGGCCAAACAGAAAGGGACTCTAACTGGCTTCTGTGTGTCCCAGTCCCTTTCAGAGCAGTGACTCACGCTTTGTGTTCGGAGACTAAAGAGCTCTGTCCTGCTCCTCTGTCCGCTTTAGTGGCATGGTGAACAGAGCTCGCCGCCTCCAGCTCTCAGCTTACACACCGCTGAGGCTCAGAGACAGGAAGAAACCAAACAGTGAAACAATCCAACCTGCGAAGCAACTGATCTGCCACCCTTGTGCCCCTGCACTTTAATGGCTGTGTGACCCATTAGCAGGAGATGGGCCTGTCACAGAGATTGGGCCTTGAAGCTTTTGAGTGCCGGGGCACACTGTCAGCCTGGTAATGCAGTGAGTTTGTGCACCTCCATTTAGGCTCCACTTAGAGGTGGCTCCTGACAGGTGTATGAGGCTTCTCCACTCTTTTATTTGTTTATTTAGGTTTCTAGAGCATTGATCAAGCTTTTGAATGTAAGTTAAACCTTCAGTTTCAGCAGTCAAGTCAGTGTAGATTTTGTTGGCTTTGTGTTTGATTGTACTGGAATCAGTGGATACAATAGAAATATTGAATTTTCCCACTGCTGGATTCAAGGTCTGTCTTTTCGATCTAGTATCATGTCTATAAAGCTCAGCCTCTGTGTTAGCCGAGTATTGTCAGACAATTGAGAGAGCTTTGGCTTGCTCACGCTCTCAGGAAGGAGGCAGAGACGAGGGAGAGGTACAGATAACCAACCCAAACATCCATGGATATCACTGTGCCCGACTTCCCTGGTCTTATATTTCCAGGGTTAAAAATCAATAGGGCTACTGCTGATGAAATTTGACGCATGAGTGCACGTCAGAGTCTGCAAAGTAGACCTGGACCGAGGCATTTCTCTTCACCCACCCTTATTCACTTTTGTACCATTCTGTTTTTAAATGCAAAGGGGATTTCATTTCATTCTCCTTTTGCAATTTTACCTCTTTTTTTTTTTTTGCTCTAAATCCAGCTTTTGGAAGGACCGGGGGCTGAGTAAATGTGATCGATTTCTAGAGAGTGTGTCATCTAGGCCGCCCTTTTTAGGAGTGGTTTTGCAACAGAGGCACAAAGGCGCGTGGAGCCATCATTCAGCCAGCTCTTCTATTGTTCACTTAATTCATGCTGAAGGATCCAGGTCAGGCCAGCAAGCACCCTTCACAGGTTAGAAGTCAGGACTCCTCTCCCATAAACCACAGGCAAGAACAAAACCACTTAAGTCCAGAGGTGTGATGTATTATTATCCACTAGAAATATATTTCCACAGCTGTTTCTCTTCTATTTGTAATATGGCTGTGAAAATAATGAGAACAGAATGTCTCTGAAATTATATTTGCTCAACAGGGTTTGCAGAACAGGGAGCTGATATGAGATGGGATGGGATGAGAACATCAAGCGTGGTTATTAGTTGGGCTGTGTTCACTGGAGGAGCAGGTTCGAGATGATTTTGAATCTACACTGGGCTACTTTTCTAACACGGCTGTCTTTTGTGGGATGAGGATAAAGCCAACTTGAGTCGGTCTGAATTAACCATAGCAACATGCCATTACTGTATATTAGATATGGATATAGCTAGTTTATTTAGCTTTTATCTCTTTCACAAAGTATCCTCCGGCCTGGCTAAGTCTATAACAATGAGCTCCTCCCGTCTTAGAATATCCCACAGAAGCTATCTTCTCCCCGTCACTGAGGGAAGAATGCACACGGCAGCCGTGCAGCCGGGCTCTCCTGTGAAGGAGAATTAATCTGCTCCAAACAACCTTTTATTTTCTCTACACAACTACTTGTCAGCTTCCACTAAAAGCAATTTGTTTTTGGCCGGCTTCTTCAAGCTCATGTAGCAGGACTGAGAGAGCAGTGTGGCATGTTGTTTCAAAAAGGAGAAGAGGGGGGAAAAAACAGTGCTTTAATCTGATTAGACCTGGCTAAAATCCCAAACCGGGGCTGAAGTGCAGTGCTTGTGGTTTCTGAACGGCTTACGCTAAGTCTGTACCATGGAAATAATCTACTCTTAAAACCCAGGAAACAAATCAACTATGGTAAGGACATAAGTCGCTGTCATTACGGAGTCATTAGGAGAAACATTTCCATACAGCGTGCAGGCCAGTAGTGCTGGCAGAAGGGGGCAGTGTGTGTGTGTGTGTGTGTGCACTTCTGTGATCATGTCTTTATATTTAAGTGTGTCTGTTCATGTTTTAAATGTACAGTAGAAGCATTAATGTCTGTTTATTCATCTTTGTGTATTTTCTGTGTGTGTGCGCATCTATCTTCAGCGCATGTCTATATGCGTGTGTGTGTATGCGTGTTTCTCTGTGCTGCTGTGGGATTGCAGGACGACTTCTCGGGTGATGAATAATGAATCAAAGCATGGGAGAGGAGCAAAGTCACACTGCAGCAGCTTGTCTCTCTGCGCTGCTTTTACTTTAGCTGAGCTAGATGAATGGAGCCTGGAAGAAGCTCGTTCTAATAGGGCCAAGACCCTGCTATCACCTCCACAACCACGCAGCAGTAAACCACAAAATCCTCGTTGATTTGTGGTTAAATCCAAGCCGGACCACTGAGCAAAACCACAGATCATCAATGAATATTTATTATATAAATATTAGCATTTATTGTATAAGTATTATTTGTCGAGTTGAGGTACATTCAGTAAGACAAGAGGGAGAGGCCATTCAGGAAGATCAATAGAAAACCCTCATAAACATGCACTCCAACAGATGGGTTTAGCCATCAATAAAATGTAGGAAAGAAAACCAGTTGGTGATCAATATTCAATCAATATTGGGAAAAAGGAGCAATAAGGAAGAGGAAGCACAGAGGAGAGGAGGAAATATTAGCTTTCACTGCCACCTTGGAGGCTTGGAGCAATAACACAAAACACGATCTTCCTAATGACACTATTAAAGTGTTTTACCACAGTATACCATGTTGTCAGCCACAGTGTTTCATTGTCTCATTAATAGCCTCCCAACACAGTGCAGATTTCAATATCAGTTTGCTCTCATTATCTCTCTTCTCTGATACCGTTTCATTTTGCGCGGGCTAAATTAAATGTAAAAACCATAATGCAATTTTGCTGGAGGAGAACATGGCGGCTAATTGCATTAGGCTGAACTGTCGGTGGCGTCTGCAGCGGCTAGGCCCCCATCACTCTCCCGCAATTAGCGCTGGCTACTCCCCTCAGCAGCAGGTGTTGTTCTGCCCGTGCCAGCACTCCAGCTGATTACCTAAGCCGAGCGCTGCGAGCTGCTCTCCATCCATCTAGGTTACCGCACCACCACAGCACTGTGCAGATACTCTGAGAGACGCAATTACATTACTGTAGAGCCTGCAGATACAGATGGTGGGCTATATACACCACTGTCACTCTGAAAGCAGGAAAGGCTGCCGGGCTGCAGAAAGGACTGGTATGATGCTGTCATGTTGCAGGCGGAGGAGGACGGTTAGCTGCAACCTTGGGCTTGAAGGTTGTGGTGTATTGATGTGAGAAGCCAGGAGGATGAGTAAGGGCAGGCTACGAGTGAGCGTTACAGGCTCAGAGCGGTAGTAACGGCAATAAACTCACACACACAAACACACACATACACACACTCAGCATGAGGTTGGCAGCATTCCAACAGACTCTTAGAGCAGTTGGGCTAACCAAATTATAAATTTACAAGGACTAAATTACATAGCTAGTGTACACACATACTGTCACATCAGAGACACAGCCACAGGCACACACACTCCCTCCTTCTCTGGCTGTCTCTCCTCTCTCTCACAGACACACACACACACACCAGGGACCCAGAAGCAGCCAACATCAAACAACTGAACTTGAACTTTGGACAGGTAGAGAAGGTTCTGTGCATGATATGAATAAAAAAATAAAATCTCAGGCCCAAAGAAAGCTCAAAGTCCACAGCTTTTTGATGCCATGTATTCGTTGGTAATCCTTCCTTCCTTCCTCCTGTGTCAGTATTTCCATGTATCTGAAATGCAACGCAATGAAAAACAAACTGAAATCTGAAAGTGAGATCTGGCAAAATGAGAGAAGTCAAAGAACCCTGACCAGGATACAAGAGGAGGCTGTGAATTATCTTGTTTGCAGCTTGTTATGGAGGTTTTCTCTGCGAGTCCTTTTACACTTCATCCATATCTGACTATAAAGTGAATGAAGGTGCAATGAACGCCGTAGGTTTTGATTTATAGTTCAGCATCAGATTTCACCCACTGATAACACCACTGCAACACTAGATGGATGTATCATACATGATCAGGCCGTACTTTAATGTTTTAATTATTGTATATTTCCATTCTTTCATTCACTTTGTGATAAGAGCAACAATGGGAAGGTCCGCCTAGTCCCATTACTAAACATGAGAGTATTACATGTAAATACAGCGGTATATACATTCTTTTGTTCACTGTGATGAAGAGCATTGTAGACCTACATAGATTTTTGAGAAGCACGTATCAGCCACGGCATATAGCTACAGTGGCCACTATGCTTCAATAGTAGTGGTTGAACAGCTTCAGAAACCGCCTCCCGCCACAATTCTCCGATGTCAGAATTCAGGGGGCTGCATCTGACAGTTTCTGTAACTTTCCAAAACTGATAATCCGACATTCACATCCACTTCATTCAGCAATTAGCCGGGTGCACAGAGGTGAGAAAGTTTGGGGTTTGATCTTCTCTCTCAAGCTCTTATTTCATTCTTTATACAACTATTTCTGTCACTTTTTGCGTACAAACGAGTGCAACACCATGAATGCATTTCAGGAGAGACTGTCTGAAAATGTGCATTATTATCCCCATATTAAAACGATATTGCATCTCCCCCCTCTCTATGACATCTAGCGTCTTCCAATGTGGCTGTTCAGGGCAACCTTAAACACATTTGCCTTCCTATGTGGTCGAGCAACTAGTTTGTTTCAAGCATGGCCCTACTTCTTCTCAGTCATCCAGTATATATATGTGCAACCCTGAGTTAAATGCTACATATGTATAGAAACACTCACTATAAAATGAACATTATACTCAAATGCTTTAGTTTTGTGACGACCAGATCTTTCGCTGTCTAGTTATTTCATAGATTCAAAACAAAACCACAATAAAACCGAATGGAATGCACAAGTGTATTCTGGGCTGTGTATTACGTCTGACCCTCATCACTTGCCATCCAGAAGGGTGTTAGTGTTTTATTGACTGGCACGGTGGTCCTGCTGTGCCATTGCTCTCAGCCTCCAGGATTAAAGAGACACTGCACTCTAGACATGACTCACTCATTGAATTCCCCCACTCACATGGCCTCACTGCAGCTCCAATCCACCAGAGACGTTACGTAAGTTAGAGGCAACTTCACTTACTCAATCTATTAGAGGAGAAAATAAAATGAACAGCGTTTTTAATCACTGTCAATTTCCATTGGCCCCCACCATAGGCCAATGCTTTTACACATATGGTGTTTTTTGAGCTTGAAACGTTCCCCTAGATCTGTCTGAATGCGTCTTAACTCACAGTTCTCTTGCAGCGATAATAGGGAACAGCGTTAGTGACAGGCCACACAGTTCAAGAATGGCCCTGCCAGGCCTGCCGCCAATTACCCCCTGAACAAGAACAGCAAAGTAAACATATAAACACTTAACACATTCACGCATGTGTACACACTCGCACAAATGTGCACACACCTTCTTTCTTTTCCCACTTTCTTCTTTCTTTCTGTCTCTGTGGTCTTAGCAGTTAGCACAAAGAGCCAGTTGACTCACCCAAGTCCCATTAATTCTGCAGCCTATTTGTAAACATCATAGGCTTTAAGTTGGATGCCCAAGAGCCACAAACAATGTGAAGCCCTGAACTTGACTGCAAGTCAAATATTATAGTAGCATATGCGTCATTTGCTAGACAAACGGCAGTCTAAAGAGCAGTTATGTTTTCTGACACTGTTGATAATGGATAATAGAAGCTAAATAGTACATCTGAATTTAAATGAATATCTTTTTAAAAGCCCTGTAAACATTTATATAAATGTATGCTGGAGATATAAATTTTAGAATACTATTTTTTCAAAATGTATTTGAATTCAAAACGCTAGCTAAATATGCGATAATAAAAAAAACACCAGCACCAATATGGTTCACAGTCTGGACTTGCCCTGGTCATGTTTTTTTGGTGTATTTTGATGATAATGTTGCAGTCGGCGGAGCAGCTCGAGCTCACATCCATGGAGACAATGCGCACTTGTCTCTCCCATGGTTAATTGCTGTTCATGTTACTCCAAGTGAGGCACCCCTCCCGTATATCAGCCCTCAGCCAATTTACATCTTATTATGTCTATCTGTGCTGAGACCTAGTATCTCAAATAGAGAGAAAATTACTCTCCATTTCTGGTGGAAATAGTGACTCGTTCTAGTCACCCCAACATTGATGCTTTCTGTCACTGTGTCAGAGGTGCTCATGAAGACATTGTATAAATTCTGGCCATGCTGTATGGACATTGTTCCATATTCTCACTTCATTATTAAAATGTCATTAACTGCACAAATAAATGGCCAGTTTGCAAAATAACTGTGATGGAGGGTGAATTTGGCTCCTGCATTCAAAAACCTCACATACAGCAGAGACATATTAGTGTAAATGTTTAACTTATCACTTGACTTTATTTTATCTGCGCTTGTATGTTTGAAGAAATTATACTGAGATCGCGCATTAGGTTGAAGTTATTTTTTCTTTCTCTTTAATTATATAAAAAGTAAGTAAATTATAATGCCAAGTGTTGAACAATTATCTCTGCGCCACATTTCCTACATCATTTTTATTAGTTACAATTACAGTGTTTGCATTGAAGTCATGCTGAAAAAAGGCATTTAAACATGGTCATCCTTGTATAGCATGTGTCAGATGGATGTACACACCCATACAATGTGAACATTGTCCTCTTTCATAATTATTGTTTAATTAAACTGGGATATTGTAAAACATTTATAGATTTCATGTTGCAAACATCCTGAGTGTTAGATATCTAGCGAGGCTTGATGTTTAAGTCATGCTTTTGTGATGAAGTGCTATATTAATAAACTTGACTGAGAGAGGAAAAGCCCTCTGATAGGACAATTATTTTTGTTATAAGCAGCCTGCATGTGGGAGGACAGCCTCGCTCCCTAGGTTTCCACTTACCAGCAGTGAGTGACAAAGCCTATCTATTAAGGCAGCTAGGATTTTACCAGCGTTCACAATCGATCCTCTGCCCTACGCGGCCTATAAAATAATGCCATCGTAATGAGGGGTGTGGTGGGGGGCTTTGATGAATGACAGAAAGCAATGTCTAAGTGACATCCCCAAAGTTGTAGGCTGTTTCCCTTTTATTCTCCGTTTCAGTCGCACAATGAAGCATTCCGTTATAATTCAATTTCCATCAAACTCCCGCGTACACATGACTGTCAGTGACATCCCAATCAGTGTTGCTGACGTTATTCCAGATGAATGTCATAAAAACAAGTAAGGGTGCTGAAGACGCTGTAACTGTTTCTGACAACATGATCAAATCATAAACATTAAAACATAAGCACATAAAGGGGGGTGCAGATAGTAAAATATGGCGTAATGAAGAAATTTGAAGTTTTGATGGCTTTGGGTGTCTAATTGCGATCTGTTAATCATGTTTACAGATTAATGTACATATATCTACACTCATAAACATTTATTTACTCATGTATGTCTTTGTTTTTCATTCAGCTGCTCTTATCTCAACCACAAGCTACCTATTTTTCAGGTGTCTGTGAAAATGTCATTCGTGAAAAAAACCTTTTATTGACTTATATATGGATTGTGCATGTATCGGCTCTGTCTCTCTCTCATGTACATGTTCACACACACAGTGGTGGTGAGATGGGATCCTCTGATTCAGCAAATCAAAGGCCTCTCCTCCTGTCCATATTATCGATGCTGCTGGAGGGCCGTGGAGGATGCCGGGGCACAAGGCAGGGTGGGGGTGGGAAGAGCTGGCAGATCTGTGGGGGGCAGGGCAGGCAGGGCTGGAGCTGCAGATTATTCTGGAAATTGCCAGCTGCAGTGTCTGCAATCAGGATCAAACCGGTTCCGGGTGGGGGAGGAGGAAGTCACTGTCGATTTTTGTCAAGCCAGCCTGTGCCTGTGTGTCTCCCGGCTGACTGGGATGACATTCGCGAGGGCGACGGTGGAAATGTCCCACCACCTCATCCTCTCCTTAATAATTCATCCGCCTGCCTGGGTTCTCTGCAGGTCTGTGGCTGTAGCCGTGCTGCCCGCCTTTTAATGGAGCCAGCGATTACCAACACCGACATCTTAACATTTAAATAATACACAGACACCGGGCCGGTGCAAAATCAATAGCACATAGAGAGAGTGTAATGAAGAGCACAGCACATCCAGCAGCCATCTTGCCTACTACAGGATATACAGAGCATGTAGATGCAAAAACACATCTAGCACTCCTTGCTCTGCACGCCACCTCCCCCACCCTATTCCCAATGATACTATGGGGTCTTCTTTTTCTTTTTTCTTCCTCATCCTCTCCTCCTCCTCCCTGTATCGCCTCTTTTACACTCCTCTCCTTCTTGTTTCTTCCTCTCCCTCTATCTCTGCTTCTCCTGCTCTCTGAGGATTGCAGGGCTCCTGAGGCGAGCAGCAGAGCCCTGGGACAGACCCTGATTAAAACTGCCTGTTAATGACAAAGGCCCCAACGCTGCAGCTCACGCTCTAATCCTAATCTGTATGCATCCGCAGCAGCACATATTTCCTCCCTTGCTCAGTCCTCTGACACCAGACAAACGGAAACTCAGAGGCAGCCATTTTGGAACAGCTGCATGGAGCTTCGTGTAATGGAGGAGCTCTGCCCGGGACACCAACGGGGACAACACCGCTGCAACAAATCCAGTTGTACTTGTCTGTGACCACGTCATGCTCTCCTCATCCCTCCAGGTCCATGTGTGCCAGATCTGTTGCTACATGTGGAAAAAGAAAGGGAGCACACTATCGCAAGGTGCACGATGTGACCCTGCAGCTTTTTAGCTAAAAACAAAATCACCTTTCGGTTGTTTTAGCGCAATGCTCAACTTAAGCAATATATAAATAACACACAGGGGAAGCTCGAGAGCACAGGAGAAGCAACCCGTTCACCTGAAAGCGAGACTGATGGGCTAACAATACAGTGGGAAGGTGAGCAGTTTATTTAAGCAGCAAAAAGGGGGGGGTCTGCATGTCTCCAGTGATGCGGGGGTGATTTCTTTCGGCAGGCCTGCGAGTGCCCCGAGGCGAGAGGGATAAGGGCCGTAGAGGAGAGGGAAAGAGAAAGAATCTGGCCTGGAGAGACTTTGCAACATGAGTGCACTGGAGCCATTAAAAATATAACACGAGATGAGTGTAACAGTGTATATTTAGCTGCGGAGAGAGCGCCTGCTACGTTACACTGGTTGTTCGTATCTTTCGGACCCTGCAGGAGCTCAAATCAAAGCAGACAAGCGGTGAAAGATGAAGAATGGCAAAGAAGCAAACTGGGGTGTTTATCAGGTGCTGTTGTTGCTGCTGGTGTGTAAAAGAAGCACACCACATCTGTGCGGCAACCACTTTCACAGCGATAAGAAACAATGGAGTTTTAAAATGAACAGGGGGATTGGTTCAGTGCTTAGAATTATGGATGCTGGGAAAAGATCTTGGGTGTGGGAAAGAAGAGAGAGGATTATGAATTTCAGCAAATCAGAGAAAAGCATGTGGAGAAATCTCAGCGTCGCTTTTGTTTTTTCTCTCTATTCTTCCCTCCTTTTTCACTCTTTAATTCTCTCTCCCTCGCTCCTTTGTCTCTATCTTGAGCTCCATGGCTCTCTTTGATATAGTGGCTTTTACATGAGTTTTTCTATTGACATCTGCCTACATTTCAGCTGTCCACTGCGCCCATCCTTTATTCTCTAAACTGCTTGTACATCTAAACTGCATGAGCAGCTCTTTCTCTCCGAGACATTATCATTGTAGAGCTGCAGTATTTATTCAAAGCTCTTAATTCTCATTTTTAAAAAATCATGAATCTTTTCTTGAAAATGGAGAATGTCACATTGTGAGACTGCTTTTATTCCCTCTTGTATCATTGGCCTTAATTGAGTGACTTTTCAATCAGAATAAATAGCTAAATCTCAATTAGATTTTTTGCCCTTGAAACACTGAAGTTAGAAGCTCCATGAAATCTGGCATATTTATAACAAAATAGATAAAAACATTTGTCTAAAGGAATAATTTGATATATGCATATTCTGTTTTGTGCCACTTTAGATGAGAAGATTGATGCAACTCCTATCTGTCCATTAGCGTAGCTGATGATTAGCGTAGCTTAGTATTTGGACCGGAAACCAGGGGAAACAGCTAGCCTGGTCCTGTCCATAGGTTAAAAATAATCTGCCCAGCACCTCTAAAACTCACAAATTAACATGTTATATCTCATTTCTTTAGTCCGTGAACAAAAACCAAAGTGTTGGACAACTTACATGTTGTGGTTTTATGGGGTATTACGGAGTCTCCTCTGTTTGCCTGTCAACCGCACGTTGACGACAAGACACCAGGAAGTGTGCCCGGCTAAGAAACGGTCATGACACAAAAATAATCCCACACTTCACTTTTTATTACGGAATAAACAAACAAGATATTGTTGATGTAGTGAGCTTTAGAGGCGCTGGTAGGCAGATTTATTTATCTTTGGACAAAGCAAGGCTAGCTGTTTCCCCCTGCTTCCAGTCTTTAAGCTCAGTTAAGCTAACCATCAGCTATGCTAACGGACAGATATGACAGCTGTGTGAATCTTCTTGGCATGAAAGGGAATAAGCATAATTCCCAAAATGTCGAACTAGTGAAATGAAATGGCAATTACGTCTCCTCATCACTGGAGTGCATTTATTTTTTAATCCATTTCAGAACAACAAATGTTTTTTCTTTGACTGACTTTTTATTGATATTTAATGGGAAAAGAAATCAGCCCACTACTTACAGCACAATCATGCTATCTACCAGGATACAGAAGTCCATCATACTCACAGGCATTTTCATTCTGTCCACTGATGAATAGGAGATGGTGCTTGTAATTACAGGGTGCTTTGCGGAGTGTGATTGCAGTGCGCTGAGGGTCGGCGAGAACAGGGTTCAAGCTTCTTGATATTTCCCAGAGAAATAAATATAACCAAGAGGTGTGCCCGGGCTCCTGCGGATCACAAAGCCAAGGTCCCCTCTGTGTAGCCACCTTTGGCTTCAGAGAGTCAAGGAAATGATTTAGTGATCTGAGAAAGCTCTGGGGTGCTAAAAAGGAAGTGACAATCAGAGAGAAATTAAAGGGTAGAGCTTCTTTAATCCACGCTGTCGGCAACCTCTGTACGCGAGTGTTTGGTGAATGGCTGCAGATTGGTTTGGAGCTAAAAAGCGTGGTGCTGTCTCAGCCGCAAAGTGCTCGGGTCTTTCTCTCAACGCTGGCGAAGAGGCTCAAAAGGTGAAAAGCCTCTGAAGCAGCGAGGTGGTGCACATATGTGTGGAGCACGACATGTCCCACGCTAAAAGGAAGACTTCTTACCCCGAGAGCTACATTATTCTCTCAACTTAAATGAAGCTAATGGCCGTTCTTGCAAAGTCTCCCTTCTCATCATTGAAATGACTGGCCTGTTAGCACCGTGCATCCGCAGATAATACAGGGGATTTGGTGCATACTGGAATCTCCATTTTATAACAAAGCACAAGTGGATCTCATATCCTCCTCTTAACAGCAATAGTGGGAAACATCAAATATTGAACTTGATAATTTGATGTTTAAATTGCATGAACTTCTAGATGCAGACAAAAGACAAGCCCTCATCCTACCTCTTCACATGTGTAATTTAAATCAGTGGTCGCCATTCTCTGACTCTCAATCTGCAATCAAGGCCGAGGGTTGTGAAATATTTTCCGCTCAAACCTGTCCATTTGAATATGAATAATACACAAGGTAGAGTGCATTATGATAATAGCCTTCAATTACACAAGATATCTGCATATCTATCTCCTTTACTTCTTGAATGCCGTGAAGAGGAGCATTAGACTTCTGAGGACACTCTGAACATGAGAGCGGCATGAATGTTGGATCGTCGTTTCTCTCCGGCCTCTCAGAGTCGCTTGTTTAGTCTCAGCATTCACAGCTTCGCTTCAATCAATATCAATTAATTATCACGGGTACTCCAAAATGATAAATGCTTTTTATCTATCACTTCACAAATCAATGGCTTCACTGTTACCGTGCTAACATTTCTCTCATCATCCGGCTCAATCAATTGAAAAGTCGCAGCGGACAATTTACATTGAAGATGTATGATGAAGGGGAATCAATATTATTAGCAGTGAGAGTGAAGGGGAGTGTGATATCTGTGACGAAGAATTCAAAAAAAGCGGCTATAACATCAACAACTATCAAACTGTGTCACAGTAGATCAAAAACATTGCGACCTGCATTGATTACAACACACCAAGTCCTTGCATGTCTTGTGTGCAGCCGTATTTCACAGCTACTGTAATTCTTAGACTTTGCTCAGGTGGAACATCTGACAGGATGTTAAGTCAGAGGTTAATCTTTACACACTGGCCATGTATTCCTGTCATGCAGCGGTTGTAGCTCATGTCTCGTACTGGAGTCCCCACCAACCTCTGTGACCATGTGACCAAGAACCCAGTGACCTGCTGTGCATGGTGTCTGACCCCCGAGGTCAGGGTGTACAGGGTGAGTGTGACAGGCGACGCCTCTCTTTGACGCTATACCGCTGACCTTTGACATTTACTTTGAAAGCTTGGCTTTCAGAGTAGCAGTATAAATCTTTAGAAGAGATGCTAACACTAACACTAATGCTTACATACAGTATATAGGCTTTGCAATGATTTAAAATGAGGGCGTACTGTCCCAGTTATTTGAAACATTCAAACATAATTGATGTGATTGCCCACTGCAAGCAAAAAAAACAAACAAACAACAAAACAGATTTAAAATGTCAGCCAGGGTGAGATGATTAGTTGGAGAGGAAAGAAGAAAGAAACAATGTTTTTCTACAAAGATTTTTATTCATTTTTCAGACTTTTCTCTTTTATCTTTGCTTTCTTTGTGAAATATGAGGTAATTATGTTTATTTCTTTGGGCCTGTTTTTTTTAAATGACAAGGCAAAAAGGTTTGGAACCACTGGTTCAATATTTAACAAAGAATTGTATTTTATAAGATTAGTAGATAGATATGTTTTTGTGTAAAATCTCAATCTGAAAAAGTTACCAGTAACTATAGCTGTCAGATAAATGTAGTAAAATAAGAAGTACAATATTTCCCTCTGAAATGTGGTGAAGTAGAGGTATAAAGGGGCTGAAATTTGAAACATTCAAGTAAAACACAGGTAGCATAAAATTATACGTACAGTACAGTACTGTGTGATGTGCATCATGTTGTATCTATTCATTTAGGAAAAGAAACACAAGTAAAAAATAATCCATTGTGACAACAGATGTAAGTAACATTGTTTAATGTCATTCCGATCACTTTGATGTTAAGTACTTTTTTACTGTACTGTAAAATGTGCTTATTAAAACGACTGTAAAAAAACTCCTGTAATATAAAAGTCTAAACTAAAGTTTCATGCAGACAAAAATGTAAAGTAGAATAAAGAATAAGACACTGCTATATATATCAAACATCGTATAGGCATGTAAATGGTGAGGAATGTTTACTATAATTACTCCATCTACTGTATGTTTCCCTCCTACTTTAGGATCATTAGGGATGGAGACGGCTCCATCCTTATATTCTAATAAATGTCATTACGCCTGAAGGGGCCAAAAGTTTGTCTTTTCGCTTTTAATGTCATGAACACCGTTGTTACTACATTTTCTCGACAGAGACGCGTTTAGGTCTCTATGCATATTTACTTCAATTTGGACAGAATAGATTGTTCACAACGGTCTAATTACCATAATTATACATGTTTCTATGGAAACCCACGAGTCCAGGTTTGATTCATTATGTTTTACCTCCCAGACAGTTTTAAATGTTGTGATGCGAGATAAGAAATGGCTGTTGGCATTTTCAGCTACCCCACAATTGGCTTTTAACAGCTCCCTTGGAGTTTCACTTTGTGTCGGCCACAGCCTTGTTCACTACACGCTGCAACACCCACACACCTGTAGGGGAACCTATGGATGATTATTCCAGCAGTAGGCAGAACATAAACTTTACTTGATGTAATGTAACTTTGTGATGTAACCTTCATTTCAGAGAATATATCACTAATCTAATAATAGGTAAAAATATATATTATGTTTACCTTTGTCAAATTGAAAAATAAATGAGCATTTATGTGTTGCATTCCATATATTATTTGATAGAAGCTTTTACGTACATAAAAAAGGTATGTCTTTTTTTTTTTTCTTTTTTTTTTTGCCAGTGCAAAGTCACCAAGCCTTAATATCTTCTGAAGTAATTAAACTATAATAGAATCAACTATGTTTCCAGTTACAGCAGTTTTTATTGAAATAGCAAAAAGTCACTTAAATGGTAAAATTGAAAATATATCTCACATTCTCCATAATAATTGCTTGTGTTCCTCAACTTTCCGCGAAAGTAATCACACCATGTGACTCCCAGACGAGCCGTTTCCTTCACTGGGCTGTTTTTTTGTCCACAGAGAACAGGTCTCAGATCCACACATCTAAGGCAACAGGTCTCAATCAGTCATGGTAGCTGGAGTTTGGGCCCTGGACACATCCCTCGCTATTAGAGAGCTATTGATCGTTTAATTACACTATATGGGTCAAATTTCCCATGATAGATGACACTGTAAAAAAAAAAAAGAGTTTGGAAACAATAAAGGAGTGAGGTAAAAAAAAAAAATGATGACAGGAGAAAGTTGGAGAATGTACAGAGAAAAAACCATGTACAGTATAACAATACAGCTTGGCAACTTGTCAAACTCCTTCCTATAGCATGATTTTTGTAAAACACAAGCTACCAGTGGTGGACTGTAACTGAGTACTTTTACTCAAGTTCTGTGCTTAAGTGCATTTTTGAGGTATATGGGGTATATATGGGGTATATTGGGTATTTCCATTTTCTGCTATTTTATACTTTTTGAGGGGAAATAATGTACTTTTTACTCCACTACATTTATGTGACAGCTGTAGCTACTTTGCAGATTAAAATTTTACATACAAAACCCATGATTAGATTATTAAATATGATTCATTACTGTTGTTTAAACTAGCGAGTTTTACATAAATTTGTTCAAATTAGCTCCACCTCCAGAAGCTACAACATTAAAATGCAGCTCAGGCATTAAAACATCAATAATGAATTGAATGCAGGACTGAATGAAAAACATTTTTTTTAAATACAGTCGTATGAGTATAAAATGCACACACACCATGCAGCATCTAACATGTTATGACTTTCAAAGTAATAGCTGCCTCAAGTGAACATTGATGTGACAAGTAACTGAATGTAACTGGGTGTAATATTGCTCTACGTCTCGTGAAGAGCTTGTTATATAAACTCCTCTCTGTTTATTGTGTGTTGGAGTCACTGCAGGCCGTATCAGAACGTGTCTGTTGGACCGCTGGTGAAAAGCTTTCAGGCAACACAAATTTGCGGTTACTCGTCACGGTGTGCTACCTGTGAAGCAAAGGTGACCGAGTATGAAGAGGATAGTGAAATCTTAGCCCTGTTATTTATGTGCTCTGTCTCTCCCTGTCTCTCTGTCTCCCTCAGCTGTGCTATTTTCTGCTCTCCCTCTGCAGCACGGCCCTCGCTCAGGCAGGCTCGGGCTCCCAGCTCTAATTCTGCAGCACTCGCCGACGTCCTTCATTTGACCTTGGCGCACCACGATGCCCTCTGTCGCCATGCTGCTAGCCTCGCTGTGCCCCCTGTGGCTCACCATCGCATCATTACAGACACACACACACACACACACACACACACACCCATATTGCCATCCCGCTAATCAATAGTGCATCGGGCTCTGGGTCAATGGGGGGAATTAACTGAGCGTGCCCAATCACGAGGACGGGGCCTCTTTGCAGCCTTATGACTGGTCACACATGTAGGGTGGTGTGTATATATGTGTGCTTACATCTGCTTGTGTGTGTTTTCAGTAATGAGTAGGGTGCAAAGGCTAAAAGCGATATTGCAATGATGACCTGTTGGTCGCTGCGCAGGGTTGAGTTTGTGTATGTGGGTTGTTTGATCATATGGTTTGCTGAGTGTGTTAGCATTAGGTAGGCTCCTGAACCTCCTCTATAGAGGTTACACTTCTATCATTTAGTCCTCCCCCTCCACCTCGCTGTGCCCTGCTGCTGAACAGGGGCACTTAACACTTGTGTGTGTGTTTCTACCTACCTTAACTGTAAAAACAGAAAACCAGCTTTTTCTTACTGTGACTCAAAATGTTGGGCATCTGCTAGCAATGTGGTTATTTCTGTCTTTGTAAGAATTAACCCCTGCTCATACTTGTATACTGTCACTATGTGCTTCTGTACTGGCAATATAATAATCAGAATTATTATTTTATAGGTTACTAGTGCATCAAAATGTGCACGTCAAGCTGCAGTAATCTGTTTTAATGCTTGTTTGATTAAAGTACCCATACTTCACATGCCCATGGATGCAGCATGTTACGCAGAGCATAAAAATGCCTGAGATTAATATAAGATTACATGAGCTACAGTACTCCTTCTACACCTGCATCTGTATAAAAGGCTGACCAGTTGGATAGAGGAGTGCGTGGCATTCTGCTCTATCTCCACCGCTCCATTCCACTCATCTGTCCCCAGGGCCAGAGTCAGAGCGGCGGGATCAAAAGTAAAATCAGAGCGGAGAGCTGTATCCAATCGTGTCAGTCGGCGAGGTCTCTCCCTCTACTGTAGTCTGGCAACGTCCAGGGCTGAGGGCACTGATCTCTATCAACGAGGATAAATTCAGTCAAGCCTCTAAAATGTGTGGCGGTGGACCTCAAGTGATTTAAATCATTAAAATGAGGCCAGCTGCATCATGCAGTCACAGCACGCGGTGGGGGCATCCAGCAGCCTGGTACAGAGAGAAGAGTGCCATCATCTGGCCCCTGCTGATACATCCATCCCACTGCAGAGTGCCTGTGTGTGCAGAGATGCAACAACAGATCTGTGCAGGCTTTAGTGTAGGTATTTGAATGTGTATAAGCATAAAATAAGTGTTTGGTCCAGTGTGACATTGTTGGCAACTTCTGAGACATATAGACCCATCTTAAAGGTACAATCCGTACCTTTTAAGTAGAAGTACTCGTAATGTATAATGGATGTGTACAGTGCCGTGAGAGAAAGAATATACTACTTACGTCGACGTGTTTGCTTTTTCGTGTGAGGCCCATTCTAGGTAATCTGTGTAATAACACGATTATCAGTGCAGATTGAGTGTGGAACTTGTGTGTTCGGGAGAAAAGGCGTACTAGCCTGACAGCATCTTAAGGAGGAACAGACAGCTTTTACCAGAGACAGACAACAATCACACATCAACCGTTCCATTTCGCAAATAATAGAGCAGCGCCTCCTGCAATCATTATATGGGCCTGCGAGAGGGAGAGTGTGTGTGCCTTGTATAATTGTAGGGTTACAGGCATATGTTTGTATTCATTCTGCTCATTGTAAAAAGGTTGTGAGGTGTTGATTTACCTTTCAGCATGTAATTGAAAAAGAAAATCGCTACAAGTCACTCACGCTTGCGGTCTCCAAGAAAAAAAAGTGCTTTTTGGGGAGTGAAACGAACCGACTTGCATCAGTGCTCGACTCAGCTTTCTCTGGCTTTTGTGCTTGGCAGTTGACAAATGTCTACATCTTACAACTCACGGATTCAAACTTCAACAGTTTTATGAAATGTAAAATGATGTTAGCACTCTCTTTTGATGCACATCTTTTCTTTGTGTCACCCTCAAACACACACTTTTGAAAAACGATAAACGTAAGCAAAGCACAGCACGTTCCAATGCAGAGGACGCTTCAGAAAACTGTTAATCACATCCTTGGGCTTCATGAAATCTCTGCTAAACTTGATTGTCCTGCTAACGACAAGAGCAAAACAAGCAGGCAGAATTATCTGTGACACATACCAGACAGCCAAAACACACAGGAGCATCTCAGTCAATCAGCAATCACGCCTGTCCCGAGCATAAACACACCTATTACACACGCCAAGCGGTGTCAGTGTAAACAATGCAGAACAATGCACTCTGCATTTCTAGCTGCAGCGGCTCCTCTGATTGGCTGGATCGATCGTCGGAGGCATTTGATGTTATAGGAGGAGAGGCGAGGCATATTGATTGGAGGATAATCAGAGTCAAGCTGGCTTGGTCCTCTTCAATAATTCAAAGGAAGGATTTGGGGTGAGATTCCCTTAGATCGGAGGTGTGATGTACATTTCATAGCCTGAGAGTTGGGGAGCTGAACAGGGATGATGTGTGTGGGGGTGTGAGGGGTGGGGATGGAGGTCACGTGGGCTCAAACATGAGACATCTTTTTAACCAATGGCACCACACGCAACAGTGAACTAATGCTGTTCTCCATCTTCTACAACTATGAAAACTACAGTGGAAAAAATACTATTAATAATTTGTATGTTATGTCAGTCACATGCATGTTGCTTGCATTTGTGTGCTTGTGTTCATGCACATATTTCCCTCTTTGGAGGCTTTTTGCAACAATCCTGAGGCAGAATATATAGCAAACTGTGTTTACCTCACCCAGAGGACCTTACACTGCAATCCAACCATTGATTTTCCTCTAACACCTTCAGCTCTGTATGTGTGACTAAGCCAGTTTTACCGGCCGTGGCATCGCTGTGAAAAACAGAACAAGCATAAGCATTTCTTTCTTTCTGTCTTCACTGTATGCATTAAATTCAGGATCAACGTGTGCTGCCTTTTTCAACCTGAATTAGATTATTGTTGAACTTGTTGGAACATCAGTTTGTATCAGATCAGAGAGCATGTCGAGTCAAATTAACTTTGTATGATTACTTGTATGTGGAGTTTGATGGTTTAGTTAGTGTGGAGCTTTGATCATATTATAACTCTGACCTGTCTACCTGTGTTTTTGTTGATCTGTTAGAAAACAGTTTTTTTGGCCTGAACAGATGTGTTTCTGTGTCTCACGTGCATTAAAAAGTCTTCAGCATTTTCATGGAATAAAAAACGTGTTACCTGGCTGCTCTCTGGCCAATAACACACAGTGTACATAGAATACTGTACATCAGCACAGTGCAGTTCAATGAGGAAATTAATTCAGTTTTTATTATTATGTCATGCATACAACTATTCCCAGCTCATATCTTACAAGACATCACAAATTAATATGTCAGATCCAGAATGCCACAAAAAAGAGTTTAGAAATAAAGACAACCAATTAAAATATCTTGATGTCAAAATTTTAGACCATCATGTTTACAGCTAAATTCATAAATCACTAACAAAACCTGTATATTCATAATAATGAAGAAATTAGAATTAATACCAATTAAATAGTCCATCTTGAATTTTTTTCAAGGCTTTGGGGACAAAGTTAGCAATCTTAAACACATTACAATGAAACAACCATAAAACATTTTAATTGTTTTTATAGTGTAGACTCTAATTAGTGCATGTAAGATGCAGTTTTTTGCTGAAATGCTCAGATTATTAGCTGCCTTCATTTCCTCTATTAATGTTATTTAGTTCATTTAAACAGTACTTGATGGCTCATAGCTCAGTAGCACACCTAACTTATAACATATTATCCATTACATTATAAGCAAGGTAAATGGCAAATACAACCATTATAATACTATGCAAATGCTATCGCACAATCAAAAAGGATTTAGACATGCTGTGCGTACTGCATGTTGCTACACATAACTAGAGAAATCAATGTAAAATAATAACAACACAACATTAAAAACAAGAAGTACATTTCCCCAGCAGACATTGTGTGAATTCATTTGTATACAAAGAGAGGATTGTGGGAGTTGTGTGAAAAATCCCAGCCAAGAGTCTCTATGAAGAACAGACATGATTTATGGAAAATGATTTTCAGGGTTGATAGCACCCATGTATAAAGTTGTGAACCACCCTCTGCTGAGATTCTTGAAAATATTTGTGACCATTATTATGGTGAAAATATCACAGTTTCAGACTGCTGCTTGGATATACCTTTTGAAAGCCGAGCTCAAGGTGCTTTTTGTGACCTGCAGAGGCTTTAGTGTCTTCATATTTATGACCTGTGCTGTGGATCTATGTGGCGCTAGTCATACGTGTCTGGAATCAGACTGCAGCGCTGGTTCTGCAGCCCAGCAAAAGGTCACACAGGGGGGCTTCCTCCATAACGCGCGGTTTTCTCCCGCCGCTTATCTCCTAATCACTGCAATTACTACGGCAACACTTGTTTGTTTGTTTGCTGGAATGGTGCATTAGTGTGTTTGTATCCCGCTGACCGGTGCAGACGTGTCAGGCGGGCGTCTGGGGAGGGACACTGCGGTTAGAGGCTATGCTGACTGCAGATGTGGGATCTAGATAGAGCAGCCGCCACCATCATCATCATCATCTTGATCATGTCTCTCTCTCTGTGTTTCTCTGTCTTCCTCGCTCTCTCAAAGTGAAGCACATAGCACTGGGGAATTACTGCACCAGGTCATCTGTCAGCCTCCATACTGCACCACACCCTATACACCAAAGATGCTCCCTTAAGTGTATTGAGCTGTTGAGGTTATGTTATGTTCTAGCTCTTACTGTACAGTCCTCTCCTTTACTCTAAATGTCCTGTCTTTAAATTTTGCCACTAAAGCAAGCCAAAATTCACCATCATCACTAAAATGTTTGGTCCTCCTCATGTCTATTTTTTGATCTACAAAGGAGCCTTGTGATATCTTGTTCTTCTGCCGTCGCCCTTGTCTCGCTCAGCCTCCGACACCAGTCCGCTCACTATTTGAGAAGAGGAGGTGAGCGTGTAGACAAACCGTGCTCTCTGTCACCTCTTACCTGGAATCACATCTCCATACACACTCTAATTATCCCATCTGATGAGAAATGGGGCTGCTCCACTGCTGCTGCTCTGGCTCCAGAGCCTATAGCGTCTCCAGCCCTAGCAGGTAAGATGCAGGGCTTCTCTCCCACTCATCATTACTGCAGGAGATACCTGGCTAATTATAGCCCCGTGCTGCTGTAATAGAGACAGACCTGGATACCAGGGTGACCGGGAGGAACAGACATTGCTGGAAAAAAAGGATTTGGAAGAGAGAGGATTAATAAAGGCATCCGACTGCAACGGTAGACTGCTTCAGAGTGTGGATAGATACAGATATACTCCACAATACAATCTGGTGATGGAAATGTTATTTTGATTGTCATTTTTAATGTATAAACAACTCATTTTGGTTTTATTTTTTATGAATTCCTGAAATTTTGTATTTGCGATTTTTCACTTGAATGTTCAGTTTTTTAAATATTTTAATGTTTTTTCACTCATTTCCAGTTAAAATAAAAATATGTTCAGTCCCTGAATTCATAACTCAATGTGCGAGATTCAATGTGTTAAGTAAAATGTATAAAATAGCTTCCAGAGCTCATTATTTTTTGTATAGAAGAGGTGGTGCCAATATTAGCTTTAGCATTTCTCCATTCCAACCTACACTGTGCAAAGCTTCTCTGTTTAATACGGCTTGACCTTGATCGGAAAACTGTAGGTGAGCTGCACGGCAGGTTCAACACACACACACACACGCGCGCACACACACAATGTACCGTGTGTGCGTGTGTACATCCTCTCTGACCCAGCATGTCCTCTTTCCATCATCTCTAGTTTTTTTCCCCTCCCATCATTGTAATGGTTCTCTCTCTGGGTTTATGCAGCATCATTCACAAACATCATCCAGCTCTCCTCCTCGTCCTTCCCCTCGCTCACTCTCTTGTCCTCTCAGTCTTGTGAAGTCCTTGATTCACGTATATTCTCCTGAAGAGCTCCTATATGTCAGCCGACCAGCCAGAGAGACAAAGGCAGGCCTGAGTTAATTACCTATCATTTAGAGCAGATGGCTGCAGATGATATGTAAATGTGTGTGTGTGTGTGTGTGTGTGTGTGCATGAGACAATGTGTGTGTATCTGTGTGTTTTGCCTTTATACGTGTGTTTATGTGCTTGTGGATATGGCTGCATATGTGTGTTTGCATATTTACAATACATCCCTCTATCTTTTCCAAAAAATGATATTCACACACACACACAGAGGGAGGCATGAAGAGGCTTTTTATTTCCGCGAAGGGGTTTGCGATTTAAATTGTGATATGGATTGTTTTATTCCACCCAGATAAAGTGTTAATGACTGAGGCCATAATTATGGGTTGCAATTTTTCTGCAATTACTCGCAGCCTCCTTTAGGCTGCCTGCATATTCATTCAAATGTATGTTTAACAATCTGTTTTTTCATCTCAGAATTAAAATACTGTGTGCTTTTAATTATTTGAGGTCCATATTTTGTACCCTGATTTTTTTCACGTATAATAGATAAAAGATAATGCACAAGTATGTCTTTTGGAAACATCTGCTCTAAATTCTTTCGCTCTGAGGCTGCAAAGCAATGAGTTGAATCTAGGCCATAGTAAGTCAATTGAGACATTTGGTTTTTTTAGTCTGTTTTTGTTTGATGGCTTCTCTAGAGTATCTTCTCAGAGTCTAAAGAGATTTTTTTGAGAAGCAAGCTCACTTGACACCAAACCTAAGCTGGTGTGTTCTGTTTCTTAGCATGAAGCAAGAAGCACGGTAAATCAATGATGAATGTGCAGTGAATCAGATATATATGTTACAGTGCACTCCATGACACAGGAAGAAATGTAACCACAGAGGGAAGGCGGGAGGGAGAGGAGGTGGGGGTGCGCAGTCAGATCAATAGTACTGCTAGAAAGACCTGTTCGTTTTTGACTTAACACTGTAAATTAAGCCTTCTCTGTGCCAACATTTTCTCAGCAGTGAGTGTGTGAATTACAGTGTATATGCAAGCTATAATGCACCCTTTTGTGCATTGTACTGTAGCTGCTGTAACGTGTGTGAAATAATCTGTGTATGTTTATTCTCCACCAACACACCCAGCAGGAGTCTGTGAATGCAGTCAGCATGTGCGACTGTAAGTTTGCAATGCCACAGATGGAGACCCACTAATTTACTCATTATGGAGATTTAATATGAGAGAATTCTGCTGCCGTGATCAGATGTAACTAATACACAGCATCGTCATTCACTGTGTCTCAGTTTGTCATTCAATTTGAGCTTGATTCATATTCAGATCCATCCGCTCTCTGCTACATTTCACTTATTTTACCCAGCCCTAAATGCCCCAAAAATTAAATAAACCATTTTTTTTATTTGCACAGATTTGTTTTTTTTTTATGCTCGGGCATGACACAATCAGTGCAGCAGCAGCAAATGGAGCCAATTCATATGATGGTTAGTCCCCTATTGGCTCCCTGGTGAGCAAAGCTCTTTCACAGCTCTGAAAAGTTAACGCTGCTTCAGGCCTTTTATGGCATGATGGCAAATAAAGCAGTTTGACTTCATACATGTAAAGAGTCATTAGCTAATTCAGCTAGTCCGCAGATAAAGCACTCTACTGTTCCATCATGTTACCATATTAAATCAAATTATATTTTTAAATAAGACTTAGCAGAAAATAGTACATTAGGAATTGTGCAAATCTGTTTTAATGTAACGCCATCAAACAGAGTAAAAATAATTCTTACAATGGCTTGTTGTTACTGCAGGAATTATCTTGTAATATTTATCTTATATGTTGAAATATATGATTTTGACAATCTAATAGAATTATTAGATAAATCTGCGAAATGTGAATATTCTGTATCACCTTTATTTAAACAAATTCAGAGACATTGAATCAGCATTGTCTCTGCTCAGGAATCAAATCAGTGTGTGGCTGCTAGAAAATGGAACCGGCCATCGCTGGGCTTTCTGTTATAACAACGAGGCCCTCTACTGGCAACAAGAGTCTCTGCACCAGCACCATGTTAGAATAAGACATGATGGAAAACACAGCCAGGATCTCCTCTGTATTTCTTTTCAGTGCTGGTCCTTAGGGATTTTTAGTTAGCGCTCCTTATTTATTCTGTTTTGGCTTCAGTCGTGTGCAGAGTGAAGAAAACACTGGTGTTTTAATTTTACATTCTCACTGTGTTCACCACTGCTGCGTGAATGCAGAGGAAACACTGGGATACACCCATCATGTGTCTTTTAATCTAAATATATCTGCTCCAAAATAAAATGTCCTATTGTGTTGAAATTATAGTGACCTAATTAGGACAATTATAGCTCTACAAAATGAGACAAAAGAGGATTCTGATTAACCTTTGGCTGTAACTTTTGTGTGTCAACCACCAGGCTATTAGTTACATGGTTCTGTATCATAGTCTGATACATTTGAGACTCACTGACTGCACACATTTTCACACACGTTTTCTCTTTCTGTCACACAAACACACAGTATCTCTCTCATCCCCCCTCCAGAGGAAAGTGTGTGCACCTTTGATCT
Organism: Macquaria ambigua; assembly: GCA_008360985.2. Taxonomy (NCBI): domain Eukaryota; kingdom Metazoa; phylum Chordata; class Actinopteri; order Centrarchiformes; family Percichthyidae; genus Macquaria; species Macquaria ambigua. The sequence continues at coordinate 249,744 of VMKM01000455.1, read as the reverse complement.
GGTCTTGCTCGTGGTCTATATCTCTCCTGAAGCAGAAAACCATTACATACACTTTGTCTCCAGATACACTTGTCATGCAATGGCGAGCTCAGATCACAAGGAATCAAAGGTGTGGGTGATGCCTCCAGAACCTGCATTAATATGCATGAGAGCGGGAGCTGCCCTATGATGTAATTGCGGTAGCGGCGAAGGTCAGTGCCTTTGCCCAGCGTGTGCACAATATCAAAGCCCAGATATACACACACCACTTAGGTTTCTTTATGGTAATCTCCATGCATTTTGAAGACGGAGGATGACTCTGCTGATAGGGGTGTGTAAATAGATGAAAATCTGCTTTTAATTGTGTTATCGCCAAACTTTTTATGCTCAGGCGTCTGACTCTCACATTATAATGTTGCGCTCTCATGTTCTCTCCTTGGACACACATCACAGTGAGCCTTTCATCCGGGGAGTAAAGCTGTTTACAAGCCTCCCACCCACCCATGTGGTCCTATTCTCAAGGCTCTGCTGGTTCTGAATATAATGGACCTTCCTTTTTATTCATGTTCCAGCTCTGGCCCTGATCTGGCCCCAAGGATTATACTGTATATCAAAGCAAAGCATCCAAATGTTTAATAAGGATCACTGAAAAAAAATCTGTTTCTTGAATATAGATCCCTTGCTACATTAGAAAATGTAACAATATGCCTTATAAGTGAAATCCAACATGTTTGCCTTTGTAGTGAGTGATTCATCCTGTGGTGACTTGTAGCTTCAGTTATTCTCTCTGTATTGTTTCCCGGTTGTTTTGGGTCCTGTGAATCCCTCACTGGTGCGGCTGATTGATAGAACCAGGACAGAGAACAACTTCTATCACACAGATATGACTGCGATCAGACCCAGTTCTGTCACCATATATGACTTTACTTTAAAAAATAACAATATTTATTATGGTATTTAACAAGGAATCAAACTTGTCCTGGAGGTATTCAGAGAGTTTTCAGTCAGTCTCAGTCAAAAAGGACATTGAAATGTCAGTCAGTCAAATAATCTCAACAGGCCAAATCTTGCCTTGATGACCGTCATGTAAAACAATTCAAGACGCTCAACTCACACAGCTGCAGCTCTGGACTGAAAGTATGTTTTACAACTTTTCCTTGCATGTAATTTTATGCCAAATCAGTTTCAAACAGCAGTGTAGTAACAGGACTAAAGAGTCTACAATAAATGCTAACATGCTGATGTTTGGCTTGTAAAGTTTAACCAGGAACACCATTTTAGTTTAGCATGCTAACATTTGCTAATAAGCACCAAACACAGGGTACAGCTAAGGCTGATGGGAATGTCATTAGTTCTGCAGGTATTTGATCATAAACCAAAGTATTGGGAACATTTTTGACCTGATGATGGCACTAGATGAAATGTTGAGAGATCATCAAAATTATTACAATTCATCTTGTGGGGAATGTGATTGTCTGTACCAAATTTCATGGCAATCCATCTAATAGTTGTTGAGATATTTCAGTCTCGACAAAAGGGGTGGACAGAGAGACCCACAGGCCGACATTGCCATCCATCCTAAAAACTAGACGGCTTTAAGATAAGAAGTTTCTGAGAGGGAATAGGTTGCCAGTTCTGTGGGAATCCCCCTGAATTAGCAGCATGGTGGGACACTTCCTGTACAGTAAAAACTAAGAAGATTTCCGTGAGCCTCTGTCAATGCTAATAACCACAGTGGTCTCGCAGAGAGCTCCCCCAGGGCTGTTTGACCATGCAGGCAATGGGAGGGTTGATGTTCTGAGAGGTGGGGGTCGGGTGAGTTTGAGCTGATGCCTCTCAGACTGTCTCAACTCATTTAGCTCTTCGGGGCACGGCCAATCCATCTCTCTCGCGTAGAAATAAGGTTCATCATAACCCTGCTGTGTTTGGAGATGACTGGAGATGGTGAGAGCACAGAAGCGAGGAATGGGTAAGATGCGTGAGCGGACAGCGAGGCCGAAAGACAAAAATACAGACAGACACGCAAGCAGATATGCAGAGGCTTGCCTAGGGGGGCTCAGGGCCTTCTGGGCATGCCCCAGTGCTGACATCAGCAGAGGCAGAGCAACCCCCACAGAGCACGGTGAAATACGAAGGGTGGGCGAGAGGAAGAAGAGAAGGGAGGGGCAAGGAGGAGAGAAGATGGAGGGGGAGGGGATAAGGATGAGGGTACAACACTTGTAATCGGATCATTGGCTACAGTGGGTTGAGTCGATGTGATCAATAGGAACTGCACATGCAGCAGAGAGCCTTTAATGGCCCTTAATCTCCATCAGGCCTGAACAGGAGGGTGGAAGAGGAAGTCACAGGAGCAAAGGCAGCCTGCATCACATTACACACTCAACCTGCACTCACACAATGCCATACACTTACATTCTCTCCCACGCACACACACACACACACACACACACACACACACACACACACACACACACACACATAGCTGAGTATAGAGTCCCGACCGGTGACTCCCAGGACTCCAGGCCTCAGCAGCCAGCATGTCATATTTCATTCCTCTGCACCTTTTCATTTCATTTCAAATGCATTACATTTCAGACCTTTCCATTCTGCACTACCCCCTGCGATGCAAAAACTTTGGCTTGAAGACACCGTCCCAGCACAGGACATATTCCAACCTTTGCATTCAATAAGCAGCCTGACCGCGGCTAGGTTGCAGTCCGGTTATGAAGTATAAATGTGGTACCAAAGCTCTGGATGCAGTGCTATCTCATATTCCTTCAGTTCATATATTTTACTCATCTACTCCATAGATTAAATATTCATATTTATGAGGCCCCGCGCTGGGTGTAGCCAAGTGTCCTAGAAGGGCAGTGCAGCATAATAAACATACAGATAGAAATTAGTGAATAAAAAGCACAGCAGCAGTCCTCTCAATCTCCATGCCTTGCTCTCATGTTCTTTCTTTTACTCGCTCTTTCTCTCTCCCCTTTGCACTTTTGTCTTCCATACTACTTTCACTTATACATAAATTAAAGAGTGGACTTACAATAACCTGAAACCTCAGGGCAGATGCAGGGCTGTGCATGACCTACTGTAAAATGAATAAAGATGGCCCAGATATGCTCAGATGATCTTAGATAAGAGAGCTTTGGAATCTGCACTCTCCGCTAGATTGTAAAGCATCATAAAATAGGATTGATGAAGCCGTCTTTTTTCAAGTTTCTTGTGTGTACATTTTAGATCTCTGAAGGACAGCAGGAAATGCACATATATTATCAGCAGCTGGATACACAGGCACTCCTCTTTACACTGAGACCTGTTCACAACTCCACTTATATTAAGGATACACGGGGAAAATGTTTTTCTCACCCAAGGAGTTGCATCAACATTGTGGTGTTGATTTGATCGGTGCTTCTTGTTTCCAGGAAACATTTGAACAGATTAATAACCCTGGGCCTTGAATTATTCCCCGTTGCTTTGAACACTGCCTATATGCATTACATTACATTTCATTTGTCCAACAAATACAGAGTTGTGAAGAGTGCTCTTATGGATTGCTGACTAACACACTGCATTAGTTATTCCTCCTGTTGGAATAGCTTCATAAATCAATTCAATTCAAATGTATTTATATAGCGGCAAATCATAACAGAAGTTATCTCGGGGCACTTTTCATATGGAGCAGGTCTAGACCGTACTCTTCATAATCAGTTGAATATGAAGGACTTAGGAAGTAAGTTGCTTTGTATTTACAGTGCCAGTATCAGTTAAAATTGAAGTAATTGTTCTCCTTAACCACATTCACAGCAAATTATGTCAGCCATTTTTATCCATGATTGCCGATGATTAATTCAAACAACAGTCACCCAAGCATAATTTGTGTGCTGTACATTTTTAAGTATCTACGAAGTACGAAATTAGTAATTTCCTGCTACAGCTACATATCAGGCTGTGCAATAGCACACAAACGTGGTCATACATTCATGCTATTTAGACACAAACTTGTTCCAGAGAAAGAAAATTAATTCGGATCTTGCTACATGAGCTCAGATTGAACGTTTCTTAAAGGGGCACTCCACCGATTTTACACATGAGGTTCAGTTTAATCAAGTATGGCTCCGCCTGTGAAAACAAACTGAAAATAGTATAATGTCTCCTGTGGTTCTGGGGCAAGCTTTCCAGTATTTGGAAAAATAACCCTAATGATGTCATCAGCTATTTTGTTGCATCTTGGGAAAGGTAGGATTCAGCGATTTTGGAGCCTGACCCTTAGGGACTAAAATTCAGGACATCTTGACCTCTGCTGCTTCACTTCCAATCACTCTTTTATTTATTTATTTATTTTTTTATGTGTCTCTTCTGAGTCTCCCAACTTTATGGAAGTGCAATACTAAATTGCAAAAAATTGCATAAATTGATTAATTTTATTTATTTATTTATTTTTTGCCATGTGGTTACTTTCTATCTTTCCATTTGTTTACTGTTCTAAAAGGCTGTGCATAATGTATAAAAGTGTGAGATAAATGTTAAGGTGTTAGAGAATAAGCAGTAAATAGGTTTGACAACACCTAAATGTGAAGTGAGACATTAAAAAATATTAACAGTTGGGCAATGTAGAAGCAGGTTTAAGTCTGTTTCCCTTTTCATGGATAGCGCCTCCCTGTGGGCATCAGAGACAATAACAACTGTAACACCAAAATGTGCTGCATAACTGCTCATTGAACCTTTATTCTTTGCTGTAAATACAGACACAAGTGATATTAAATAAAACCATGCAGAAACTATAAAAATAAAATGTAATTTATCTGATAATCATTTGCCCTATTCAACACCTGCATTAACAGAATTACACAAGAGAAAATATTAGATCGCATATCTTTCATTCTTCTCTCATTGTAGGCAGAACAATCAAGTCTTTCCATCTTAGATCTACATCACATCATTGTGTTTGGCAAAATGCTCAGCCTCTACTTTCAGTTCACAGATAATGATATAACCATGGCAACAGAGACACCTTGGAAAAGGGCAGGAAGAAAACTTAGATATAACTGTCAGTCAAAACCCAATTTTTTCAAATAAAAAGTAAAACTCTGCTGATTATTTCAGCTGACTTGCTGAGTAACACCATGAAACGTCAATATAGCTTTGAATATAGGACTCAGCTGTGAGTCCTATTACATTAATCATTGATAATGCACTTTTTTTCCCACTTACCCCACCTTACACTGGCAACCTTAAGCTACATGTGTAGATGCCTTTCTGCAATATACAAACAATGCTAATCAGCAAAGCAGACACATATATCAGAATAATTTCAGGGTCCTCTGATCAACCTCACGTCAGTTAACATAGTCATCAATAGGACTAATGTTCTGTGAGGACTTATTGAGTGACACGCCATGGCCCAGAGTGTGAAAACCTTCAAAACATTGAGGAAGTGCCAACCCTGAGACTTGCCCTAACCTTGCCTTGAGCCATGTGTTGATGAGTCTTCAGTGTGACTGAAACTTCAAAGGCATTTCGGCTCACTAAGAAGAGGATGCTCCTTCTCTCTCATCTTCACTCAACTGAATCCCTCTCCAGAAGGACATTTTGATGGTTTGAAAAAAAAAAAAAACAGAAAAGTTTGCTTGGCACTTTCTTGGAACAGCTTTGAACACTGTGCACACGGGCAAATTAACAGCTGGAAACATTAAAGTCATTAACCAGTTAGTTTGATCCCTAAACGGTAAAAACAACATGTCAAGCCATTGAAATTGAATGATAGAAGGGAGTGGGCTTGCAGAGCATTTATTTTTCCTGTTTAAATATAATGATTTAAAAGCTACAGCGGTGTGCACTCCTACAGCCGTTATCATACTGCACTTTTCTTCAATTCTTTCAATTCTTCACATCAGAGGTCTCTAATTAAATCAGTGTTTTGCATATTTGAGAATTTGTACATCTCAGCAGCATCACACACAACTTGTAATTGTGAGGGCATTGTGAGGTGAATAAATAGCAAGCTCCCTGCTTAGTTTGTCTGTTGTGTTCACAGACAAATGGAGGCAGGAAGAGTGTGGTCTTTTCAAAAGCTGCCTGCGAAAACCTGATGGATGCACAAATTAACACACAGAGGAGAGAAGTTGCAATCCAAAGCCTCCAATGTTATAATTACAGCTCTTTCTTCCTTCTTGACAAACATAAAGGGGAATTTTATCTCACTCCCTACTCACATCCTCTTTCTCCCTCTCTTCTCCACCTCTCACTGCACAGCTTGCCGAGCTGGCATTAATTGCTCCAAAAAGCTGTGGAAGCACAACAAGTGCTTCTCATCCTGGTATAATTGTGTGTGCAGGAGTTGGAGGGCTTGAGAAGAAAGAGGGCTTTGCTGCTTACAGGGAAGGCTTTGTAATGTGTCTTGGGAGCGGAGGACATATGAAAGAACATGATATGATGGCGCACTCTGGTGGACAGACAATGAAAGAAAAGTTCTTTATTTCAGGGTGCAATAAATGTGCACAGAGATTATGGAAAGCAAGGCAAGATCACACATAAAAAATGTGTCCTATGCGTTTGATATGATAACTAACATTATCGTAGTGCGTAAAATCACTCAGTGTTTGGCACTTGAGTGAATACTAAGTAACGTCACTTTATTTATTTTCCTGAATTAAGAAAACATACAATCCTCACTATGACTATAAAATGTTGTGCAGTTCTTTTTGCATTATGTGTTTTGTCACTATTTCATACATATCTCAGAGTCTGTCTTAAAATTACATGCTGTAATACCTCTACCTGTCCTAGTAACTCAACTAGAGCAACCTCATTTGTTTGAGGTTTTAGTATCACACTGTCTAAACATTATTTTCAGTGGCCTTTCCATCCTGACCACAGCCTTAATTTGAGACAAAAATACCTGTCATCACCTGTCATCTTTGTTAAGTAGCATGTAGGACCACCTGTGTCTCAGATAACAGCTGCCACTCGTGACACTTAACGAGGCACCTGTAGAATCCTGTTGTCAAAAGCCCAAACAGTATTTACAGATACAATATGTTCACATACTGTATGTAATTGAAGAGGTGGACTTGAGTGAAAAATCTACATTTTTATTATTTTTTCTTTTAATGATTACAAAAATATGTCTGTATAAATACAGTAGCCTATATGTTCTCCTGGTTAAAAATAAACATTTATTGCAACAAAACATGTCAGATTAAGTTGTTCTCTAGTATTACTGTCTATTGAAAGGCATGTCAATCAATGTGGAAGTAATGGAAGGGGCATTTTGGTGTGGGGGCGACCCTTTTGTTTACATTTGGATCATGGTTTGTGCCTTAAAAGCTGACCGCAAAGCCATCAGTGCTTCACGCAACTGCCCAAGGTTAATGGATAGATGCAGCTCATAGAGGAGAGTCTGAGTTCATCCCAGAGATGTAAAATGCAATTCATGTAAGGTTTTAGCAGCCAGGTGATTAACGTCACTTTTACCTGAATGTTTCTCAAACTATTTCTAAACCATCCTTGCATTATGACAGGGAGCATTATCCTGTTGAAAGTACCGATCACCTGCTGTGATAATGGCATATTCTATGGCATCAAGGTGTCCCTCACTGACCTGTGCAGTAAACATGCACAATTGGTGCATTACCAAAGTACACCGTCATGTTTCTGTAGTTGAAACTGTGATTCATCAGACCAGACGGGCTTATTCCTGTCATCGACAGCCCAGGGCTCATGTCTCGACTCTTTGACTTCACTTCAAAGGTTTACCCTGGACAGGAAAGGTACCCTGCATGCAGTGGTGGAAGAAGTACTCAGGTCCTTTATTTAAGTAGTACCAGTACAACGATGTAAAAATACTCCATTATAAGTAAAAGTCCTGCATTCAAAATTCCATTTAAGTAAGACTACAGAAGTATTATCTTGTAATGTACTTAAAGTATCAAAAGTAAATGTACTCATTATGCAGAATGGCCCTTGTGACTGATATATTATTGTATATGACATTATTGGATTAATATTGATGCATCAATGTGTATGCAGCATGTTGTAGCTGATTGAGGTGGAGCTAGTTTTAACTACTTTATACACAGTTAGCTAGTTTAGTCCAGTGGTTCCCAACCTAGGGGTCAGGCCCCTTTAAAGGGTCAAAAGATAAATCTGAGGGGTCTTGAGATGATTAATGGGAGAGGAAAGAAAAAAAAACAAATTCTGATACACAAATCTGTTTTCAGTTTTTTGGACTTTTCTCTAATCTTTGGGGTGTTTTTTGTGAAATTTGAACAGTTAAATAAATTAAATAAAACCATGTAAGAAGTTTGGAGGGGAAATGTCTCTTTGGTGGAACTCATAATCTGAAATGTGAGCCCCAACTACACAGTGATTGTACTGTAAGGTCACAGGCCAAAAAGGCTGGAAACAACTAGTTTAATATGTAACAATGTGTTTTGTGCTCGAGTAAATGTCCTTAGTTACTTTCCACCACTGCCTGCATGGCCATGTCCTTGTTGTTATACTCCATACAGGTATCGGAGTGAGTGTTAACTATCCCACTTTAGGCTGGCAGGGCTGCCTCCCACATAGCTAACATGTTGATGTGGTGTGGTGTCATCTTCAAGTCTATTTATTGTACACCTTTGATATTTTAACTATATGGTCAACCCCCCCCAGCACCAACACACTTTACACACAGTAATATGCTGACATGCAAAGCAGAAAGTTGCTGCTACTGTATATACATTCGCTTATTTAGAGGCACATATGCAAATAGAAAAGGGAGGATCCGTTTCTGCTGCAGGAGAAGAGTTTATATTTGAGTGCGAGTGTTACTGTGGCATGAAGCATAGAAGTGATGCATACATTTCTGAGGCAAATGAGTAAAAACACAAAAGCAAGGTTTGCGCTAAACATGGGTAATTTTTATTTAGCTAGTGAGTTACCTAGAGGAGAAAACTGTCACATCCTTGCAGTTGATGTCTTGCCGTTTTGGGGGAATCCCAGTCAAGCCAAGCAGGAGGGGTCATGTGGGGGTTCTCCCAAAAGTGCTAAGAGTTGTTGAGGACAGACAGTCTGATTGAGCCTGAGGTACAGTACAGTACATCAACATCAGAGCAAAGACAGTCACCCACAGGGCCCAAGGAGGCCACCGCTAGTTCTACCAGAGCAGCAGCTTTCTCCTCAGACAAATGCACTTCAGAATGACAGAATCACAAGAGAGAAAAAACCAAAGATGTGCACTGGCCGGTGATTGCCAGCCTGCTGCATAATTGTAATCTTTTGGTACACGGAAACAGATGCAGAAGGGAACAGGTAGAGGGAGGATACATCCTATGATTGGCATGATTGTGGCTGTTTCCCAATTATTCCGTCCCACCTGTCAATCATCCAAACCTCTGTCTGAGGAGGATCAGACGGCTGAATACAGATTCAAGTAAAAGATTAATTCATACATATCATCTTTAATTCTCTTCAGGAGCTGATGAAGCTCACCATTATCCCAAACATTTGAGGCATTAAAAAAATTACAAATAAGCCTGGTGAAATCTTCTGACTACTTTGGTTAGTCAGTTAGTTGCTCACAAACAAAATCAAAGAAGAAGAACACAGAGTTAGAGAGTTAAGGGTATTGGTAGAGGCTGTTTAGAAGGACTGAAAGTGCTTTAAAGACAGAGTTTTCAAAGTGGGTTACGTTCTTTTTCTTGTGAGACAGGAACACGGGGTTTGATGCACCAGTCAACGGATACAGATGAGTCCATCTATTGTCATGTTCAAGTGTTCAGATACATTGTCGTCTTCAGCGGAAAGATTGTGAGAGCCTTTCCTCCTTGTGGTTAGGCAGATTTTATTTAAGGTCCTACGTCATTAGTGTTGCTGTTCTAGCAGAGAGCTTGCTTGAAGGTTACTGTTTATTTCTATTGCGCTCCTGGCAAGAGAAAAAACAGAAAAGAGATAATCAGTGGATGGTATCAGAACAAGAGCAGCAAGGGTTCACAAACAAACATAAACAGCAGCTAAAACTGCAGCATCAGAGCTGCTCCCCTCATCTTTATTTGTGGGAGAAATGTAAAATGGAGATGCCATTTTATACTGTAAGATACAGATGCATTTAATGTCTGAGGTGACGTTGGGAATAACTCAGGGGCAAAGCAAGGAATTCTGGGACCACTGACACAATGTGACTTCCTTTGAGTCCTGAAGGTATGATCTAGTAAGAGATCCTCATTATTCTACTGTGTCAGAGATTAAACCATTTATGAAGGCAATCAATACTGATTGTACTTCTTAGAAGAGATGTATCGAATGAATGCCTTTATTGTGTCAATCTGCATTCGTACCACTCGGCAAATCTCATTCATTACTTACTTTATTGACTATTATCAAGTACATTCATATGTGTATACATAGAAAATATTCTTTGTAGGAACTATTTTAATCAATTACAACTCAAAGACTGGTGATGAGTTGAGAGCATCAGTCAATTGGTGATTGTTATGAGTAGTTTCTATAAAAGTTTCTATAAAACTGCTTGACTCACACTAGAGTTTCAATTCACAATTTTATTAATCTGTGCAAGAAAGCGAGTGGGTGTCTCAGAAGGGACCAAAGAGAAGGAAAAGTATAATGTGCTGCTGAAAAAAAACTAAAAACAGGGTTTTTCTATTCTGACTATTTGAGAACAGCTGCTCAACAGCTGTGTTGTTCCATTTTAAGCCTTTGTAAATAATGATACTGTACAGTTTGACTTCCTATTCTCTATGGAAAGTGCAGGTTTCTAAACCTGTTTCACTGACAAACATTTAAAGCTTAGATCACAGAAAACCCAAATGATGTTTTGTATATTGTATTGTATCTCATTATATTCCAATATAAGCACAATGTAAGTTAACTTAATTAAAGACATCACAAACAATCATGCAAGGATAAAAATCATTATTATTACCCCCCCATAACAAGTGTTTACAGGGCTCCTCAGATGAGAACCACATATCTTCTTTTTCCACTACACTGGCAGGAAAACGAACCCATAACTTAAGTAAGGATACATAAAGCTTTCTCTGTTCAGTGTTAAAATAAGTGAGACACAGAGAAAGAGTATCCGCTGTAAGAAAAACAGAGACGATGAGTTTAGTAGGCCTCAGGTAGGTACTAACCAAAATGTTCGGCTATGTTTACACAGCCACTACACTCAGCTTGTAGTAATGCCGGTCTTGTGGATAAACACAAGACTGGCACAACGCATACTCAACAAATATGAGTACGCACCTCAAATATCAAATACTCGAGGCTGTGTCCTGGATTTCAAAAACAGGAATGCTAAAGAGTCAGTTTCTCATTAAAGATACGATAGTGCAGGTAAAATCCTAGAAAAGAAAAACATGGAAGTCAAAACAACCCAGGGACTCTGAGTCTTTGTGCCATTTTTTTAAGTGGAACAGTGTCCTCTTTGAGAAGTGGGTGTCCATGTCAGTGGTCTGGGAAAAGTCCTCTGAGACCCAGGCCCCCAGTGTAACTCTATCCCCAGAGGGGCTGTGGCTCTGGGGACAGAAACCTTCATAAAATTCAGTGTCTGTACAAGACCTTATACCTCAGCAAGGTTGGCAGTCATATCGTTTTCAATTATTTGATTTAAAAAAATTGACAGAAAGTTATTATTTCTTTCTTCATAAGATGTGTGAACTAAAAATGTTTAGATTTTCTTTTTTCACATATAATCCTCTGCCTGAATTGATATTAGGTCGGAATATCAGGTAATAAAACTCCTTCCTGGTGCAACAATCAACCCAATTAACTACATCTTTACTGGTGTCATACAACTGTAACCATTGCAGCAGACTGGTATTCACCCTAACACGCCATGAGCTTCCTTATTACAGTGTATCCAGAGAAAGGAAGGAGCTAACCTCCAAGTATTAATTGCCAAATTAGTTATGCTAATAAAATCCTGCAACAACATTTAGGTCCAAAGTTATCTTAAAAAAACACTTTGGGAAGGTGTTATAGTGCAGGTAACTGTGCTGGTTTGACACCTCTCAAAGTTCGGGAAGGACAGGCCAAACAATAGAGAACAATTAACCTTGTCAGGCGAAGGAGGGTGAGGCCTCAGCTGGGCCGATCCTGTCATGTAGGAGGTCAGGGCTACAAAAGCAGCACAGCGCAACGCCTGCACAACGCAGGATGAAACAGGCTTTCTACTGACAGGTTGTTTTCAGAAGCCTGAAAACATTGACTTGAAATATTTATGAGAAAGTAACCCAGCGCATATTAACAAGGTCAGCAGCGAGGAGTCAATACAGCATCAATGGAGCACCAGCAGTGGGGGAGTGGGAGAAAAGGAGGGAGTGGGTCATGGGGGGTTTTCTAAACGCAATTAGATTAGCATAGTGGTGAATCTAAGAATGGATGCAGCAGAACGCTAGCAATGATAACAGGTTATTCACTCCATGGCTGCTGTTTTTCCACAACAGTAGCATCCCACAGAGTTTTTACTACTTAGGCTAACATTTGTGGTACACCACTGTTATTACCGCTGCAACATATTTTAGTTTCCCCTCGGAGGGCGCAGGCTTACACTGTGTGTGCTTTTCAGAACTGTACACAGACGAATGTAATCATGCATTTTTATCATGTATTTTGCTGGGAAACATCTTTTTTTATATCAAACCCTTTAGAACATCTGAGGCAAACTGTACCGACTCTGAGGCACGTTGCAGCCAGTTTGCAGGCAGAGGGCTTATGTTGTTAAAGACTAATAAAGCAAGAGGAGCCTGTGGAGAGCAGAGAGGCTTGGCATTCAAAGAGAGATCGGAGCCTACATCTGCCTTTGTCTGAAAGAAGGAATGCCAGGAATGTGGGCTATTTCAGGAAACCTCTATGCGTCTAACTCCACTTGGGCAGATCATCGCAATCCAACAGCAACAGCACAAGATGGCTGATGAGGAATCAGTGTTTCCTGAACCTGCTTATGAGTAATGGTGGCATGTCAATCAGCTGACAGGCCTCTGGGAACTTCCATTTACACCAGACAGTTCATTCAGCCACCGGATGTTACAACCTCTGTCTAAGAGCAGGTGAAACAAGATCAGGTGATTACAGTCTGGCTACAGCCTGTAGCAGTGACTCAGTGAAAGTTAGCCTCCCTTTGAATTAAAGGGCAACTGAACTGAACTCTCATGCATACAAACAAGCTATTTACAGGGGATAGGGCTCTTTATATGTGTGTTTATCTCACCTTCCTCAGAGCCTCCTCCTCTTCCTGACGTTTCTCATAATGTGCAAAGTCATCAAAGATTGAGGTGGTATGCTTGTAAGTGGCGATAATTTTAAGCACTTGTTTGGCCTTCTCCAGAGGCACTTCCTGAGTGTCCCTGGAGTTGGTCACTGGCTTGTTGTCATTGTTCTCCAGCCGGATGTGTCGCAGCTGGTTGTTGGGCACGTCTTTGATGAAAACCCACTTCACCTCAAACTTGCCCTTCCACTTGTCCTGAGACCAGACGCCTGCATAGGCATTGTAGTCCACCGGTGAGCGCATCTCAGCCACGCCACAGAAGTGCCCACTGCCGTTGACGCTGAACAACAGGTACAGGGGCCCCTTGTTGCCCAGTGAACGGTAGGCGCCATCCAGACGTTTGTTGCCATGTTCTGTACTGCACCAGATAGAGTACTTGATTGAGCGGTGGATGTCATCTTCTGAATAGCTCTTGATAATGAAAACACGTCCGTTTTTCAAGTTCCAGTCAAAGTCTTTGGGGTTGTAGTTGTTTAGGGCACGGAGTTTCTCCAGCACTGGATGCACTTCTCCAGAGCAAGGGGAGGCACTCAGTGGGACTCCCCCACCCAGACCGAAGCCCTCACCCCGGTTCCTGGGAGCCACCCAACGGTTGGGGGGTGGACCAGGCTGCTGGGGTTGTTGCTGATGAAGGGGCTGTGGGGGGCCAGGTTGAGAGGTGAGGTGCAGGTGTGGAGGGCCAGGGGGCAGAGGATGGGGGTGTTGGGGGGACTGGAGAGACTGGAGCTGGAAGGGCTGGTGTTGGTGTTGATGTTGGTGTTGGTGCTGGTGTTGGTGTTGGTGTTGGGGCTGATGTTGAGGCTGAGGGGGCAATGGGTTCTGCAGTAAGGGTTGGTGCTGAGCTAGGAGGGGCTGCTGCACCATAGGCTGCGGGGGCATCATAGTCTGAGCTAATGGGGGCTTGTTCAGAGAGCCCTTATCGTCCCAAGTACCAATGTTCATATTGTGCTTTATGGGGGGTGGGGGAATGGTGGCACCTCCCCCCATTCCCATGTTGGCTTTGGGTTTGACCTTGGGCTGTGGCTTGGCCGGCTTCTTGGCAATGGCTGCCCAGGAGGCAGGTTTAGGTGCAGAGGAGCTGACAGACGGAGGGAGGCTATTGGCTGCCATACTGCTCATACCTGCTGTGCCTCCTAGGGGTGAGCCCACGGTTTTGGTGACAGCTGCCACCATGTCCGTACCTAGTTTTAACCCCGTCATACCCTGTTCAATGCTGTTCAGCACCGGGACTTTACTAAGCTGGGTGTCACTTCCAAAGCCCGCCTGTCCGTCCGTGATGGCCCGACCCAGCGAGCTGGGGGCGTACCCATAGCTGTTACTGTAGACTGAGGTCTGCGTGGACTGACCCTGAGAGACACTGGTACCCCAGGTGGAAAAGTCTGCATTGCCAGGGAAGAAGTTGAAGCCATGCTGGCCCAGGAAGGGAGGGGTGTTCCCCAGGGCACCTGGCTGGCTGAACACGCCGTCAGGGATGAAGTGCGGCTCGCCATTGCTCATCTGTCCATAGGTAGTTAGGTAGGGCATAGGAGGGTCTCCTGCTGTGGACCAAGCAGCCTCTCCCAGAGAGTAAGGGAAACCAATGGATGGAGCATAGTAGCTGGGCATGTAGGGGTCAGACATTGGTGGATAGCTGTTACTCTGTGTGGAATAGGGAGAGTAGGGAGTCAGTTAATGCACTATGCAAAATGACAAGCAGTGCAATTAAAAAAATCAGCAAATAATTTAACATGATGACATATTAAGAACAGTAAAGACAGATTGTGTGTTGGGAACATATGTCATCTTTTGGAACAAATATATACCTTATTATGGTTTATTGTAGGACGTTACCTGATTTGTCTGGCCGCTTAGGTAAGGCTCAAAATCATCATCATTCACACCATCCTTTTGATGCATTGATCCGTTTTGCACTAAAGATGGAAAGAGAGGACATTAAATCATCATATTTAATGTGTGATTCCCAAATATTTCAGGCTCAAGATGTCAGCTGATTATATTTTGGTCATAGTTACGTAGTGGTCCAATCAAACATGACAAGATCTAAAGGTGGTGTAACATTATCAAAAAAAAAAAAGAGCAGAATTAAGGACAGTCAACAATGGTAACATAAATAATCTGCAGTTTAGACTGCAGTACCCTGATAGCATGTTAGCTAATTTTAAATCAAAACAGCCGGCGGTGCCACACTGAAATACATTTTAAAAACGAGTGATTGAGCAACATTTAAATAGCCTTACCTTTATTTCCTTGTCCTTTAGGTCTCTGAAATAATGGGCAGCACAGGAAAAAGAGGTGAGACTGTTGTCAGATCACGACTGGAAACATGAAACACTCAGAGAGAGAGAGAGAGAGAGAGCAGGCTGTATCCTACATGGATAAATATAACAGTCGATGGTAGTAACCTCAAGCTAAAACCATCAGCCCGGATGTTAGCATTTACAGGTTGTTTCGCGTTATTGACCGGATGTCAAATGCTCTGACATCCAGTAAACGGTGCCGCATTGGCAACCGGCTACAGCTAGAGTTGGTTGGCAATACAGTCGGCCTGCATTACAGCTAATAGCTATCATATATCAAATACTTTTTTAGCCTGTTTGATCTGGCATGCCAAACCAGATCAAACTGTTGTGGGCAAAGTTTCATTTCGCCGAACGGCTAATTTATTAGCACCTTTCAGCTGTCAATACACGAACCTGATCGACTGTGGTCGCAGACATCCTCCAGGAGCCGAAACTGATAGCTGTTTTGTGAGACTGTCCACGGCTTCCCCCTGCTTCTCTCTGCACTTCGGTGCTTTCCTGGCTCGTCTCTCGGGTCGTCCTATCGCTCTGTAACGGTTACAAGGCGGTGTTTTCCTCCCGTGGTCAGACCTGACGACGATCTGCTTCTTCTGGCTGTTACAAACGGCGACTGTGTGTCTGTGGAGATGGCGTCAATTACTGTGTCCGATCCTGCCACAGATGGTCTTTAACAGTCAATCTGAAACTGACTAGTGTCTTACTGGAATATCTCTTAGCATATTCCACAATGGCGGATAGGCTTTTTACTCCCGCTTCCGTTCCGTTCTGCTGCTCCGTGACCTTCCGCCTGTGACGCTCTGAGTCATGTTACAAACTGACACTTCACATGACAGTAACAAACACACAACAAGTTCCCTGCTGCTTTCATTATATTCCATATCCAGGGTTATTTTAGCCTTTTTACTGACCTGCTAATATCCTGTCTGATATCAAAATAATAGTCACCTCTGCATTAGGGAGCCTCTTTTAGCTTAGCCAGTATGTGACAAACCCAGTAATGGATGGACGCCTGAATTTCCAAGTGGATACAGTAAAATAAAATTAGTACAAAATAAAATGCATGCAAAAAAACATAAGGAGTCCATACGCAGTGGTGGAAAGTATACATTTACTCAAGTAGTGTAGGCTACGTAAGTACAATTTTGAGGTACTTGTACTTTAATTTTCCATTTTCTACATTTCAGAGGGAAACAATGTACTACAGATTAAATAAAAAACATGATGAACCCATAAAATATGATGTATTTTTATATATTAAATTACCCAGTAGTGTATGAAGTACATAAAATTAGCCCCACTTCAACTAACTACAATGATACCTACACATTAATGCATCATTATTAACAATGCAATAATACTTTATAGGCCTACCTTGTAACACTCACAGGAGCCATTTTGAATGCAGGACTCTCACTTGTAATGAGTATTTTTACAGTGTGGTATCACTACTGTTACTTAAGTAAATGATGGAAATACTTATTTTACCACTGTCTATAAAATGTCAAAATTGAGTATAAAAAATTCAACTAGACTTTAGTGAAGAGTAACTAAGTCCAATAAAGGGGTTTTCACTTCATACTGACAAATACTTCTATGCTACTTATAATAACACTCTACACCAACAGCGTTTTGGCTGCCATTATAGATGAAACATGTTACTGAAGTGCAGACATTTAGTACAATGTTTTGGTTTGGGATCTGAGCATGAGTAAGAACAAAGTAGAGCAAAATATGTTTTTAAAAAGTCATAATTATGTTATATGATTGCTAAGAGCAAGCAACTCCACAGCAATAGTGGAATATAACTGCTACATTTAGTACTACACTTAAGTACAGTTTTGAGGTATTTGTAGTTTACTTTTATATTTTCTGCTACTCTATGCTTGTACTCCACTGCATTTCTCTGATGGCTGTAGTGACAAGTTGCTTTGCAGATTAAGATTTTGTATACAAAACATATGGTCAGTTTATAAAATATGATGAATTGTGAAGATTAAACTGCCATTTTAACAGTATATAAAATCAGCTACACTTCAGCTACAACATTAAAATGCTGCATACACATTAATACCATTTATTCAGTAATGCAATAATATAACCCTGACAAGGGGCATTCTAGTGCAAAATGAGTACTTTTTATTTTAATACTTTAAGTGCATTTTTGATAATACTTCTGTACCTTTACTTAAGCAAATGTTTCAATGCAGGACTGGAGTATTTTTACCTAAAGAATCTGAATACTTCTTCCACCACTGCCCCACAGAGCTGTGCTGTGGTTGTTATTGTGCTCTGTGAGTAAACGAGACTGCTGCCACTCTCGCGATATTTCCACAGTGGGTCGCGGAGCAGTATGGCAGCCGTCGCGCTGAGGTCCTGCCGCAGAGGACTTTCACAGATATTAAGTAGTGGAGGGCTCGCAGCTTTGACTCCAAAGCGTCTGGAAGGTTTGTTTGAATCTCCGCTTTTGGTACAATTGATTCCACAACGCTTGCCTTTCATATAAGGGTATTTAAACGCAGAGGAGGGGGTGTGCCTCACACAGACTGCGTCGTCCTAAAAAAATTAGGGCATGTACAAGGTACGGCGTTTGCGCTTGTGACTGTTTTTGCGCCGTCTACGTTGATTCTCGTAGTATTTGAAAACGCTTCGCCATTAATTGGCCTCACTTAGATGTGTAACTTAGCCTAAATTCTTGGTATGTGTGGAAAAATGCTTTTTCCACGCTCTTTCTCCAGTACCCATGTGCGGTTTTTTAATATGCGTCAAGAGAAGTCTTAATCCTCTAAAATGGTGTGTGACGTTGACTTTAGCAAAGTTGTATATCTAATTTAGCTAATATGCCGTGCATTAAATCATTTACATAACATGTTTTTCCATAGCAATAATACTTTGCACTGTGTCAACCAGGAGACAGGAGACACAAGTCCACAGTTCAGTATGCTTCACGACCAGACCTTCCAAAGCTGGCCTACAGAAGAGTGAAGGGGAAGAGCCCAGGTGTGGTTTTCCTCCCAGGATATGGCTCCAACATGAACGGGCAGAAAGCTGAGTCACTGGAGGAGTTCTGTAGGTCACTGGGGCACTCATACCTTAGGTAAGTCATCCAAACACACCACTTAAGAGGGGTGCATACAAACACCATGCCATGCTCATAATCTCATACTAAATACAAAAAAGATCAGATCAAATAGACATACCTCATACATACATCATTGGTCCTGAATGTATATAGTCTTGGTTTTCATCATTAAAAACTGAGAAACGCCTGCAATACCTACAAAACAATACAACTTTTGCACTCAGCATTGAGTCCAATTAAACTCTATTTACGCAACACAGATTATGTTACAGGGTTGCAAGGAGCAAAAATAAAATACATGAACTGGAAAAGATGCAAGCATCCACCACACACCCACAGTTACACTTCGACAGCCTCAATCGAAGGACAAGAGGAGAAGCATAAGTAGAAAATAAGTAAAACTGTGTTTTTAAATTGTTTTTTTAAAGTTGAGATAATTAATAGAAGGAAGGGCATCTATATCTGTGAGACAGCTATTCAAAAGACCTGGTCACTACCATATGATTAAGTTACAATACATTTAGTGGCAGTGACAGAAAATGTGACTAAACATAAATGTCATATGTCTTATTTTAAATAATAGATTAAATTGTGTTTGTTTTAAATAATGCTGTGTGATTTTTTTTTTCCCAAGTAGCATTATGCCCAAGATAATAGTACATACAAAATACATTTTTGTGGATTTGGTTATGGAGAGTAGCACAAAATGTCTTGTGCCATATTCCTTTTGAATGTAACTGAGTTATAACAAGTAGAGATATTTTTCATTTAGATGGATCCTTTATTTCAACTCTGTTGAATAATTAAAAAATTGAAAAGCCAAAGGATTCCATTTACAATGATGCGGACCAAACAAAAGCAACAACTGGTAACGTGTGAGAGGCCATAACTGGCAATTAATTATGTAAATCGAAATTATCGTTTAATTTTTTTAATTTTCAATGAGTCATTTCAGTATTTTAAAAATACCTCCAACCAATCCAAACCTCTCATTGTCCTGCAAAGCCTCCATTCCTGAGGCAGTTGGATATAAAAGACATGGCTCCATCATATTGAATTCTCCAAAGGCCTAATCCCATGTTCAGTGTAGCATATGACTGATTTACTGTACTCATAATGTCTTAAAACAAATCTAAATTAACCTTGTCCCTGGCCTCTCCTGGCTTGCCTTTGTTTTACCCTCTGATGCCAATGGGCTGTTCTATTTATGTTTCCCCAGGTTTGACTACACAGGACATGGGGCCTCAGAGGGGGTGCTAGCAGAAGGAACTATTGGTACCTGGAAAAAAGATGTCCTTTTCGTGTTGGATGAGTTGGCAGAAGGGCCACAGGTAAATATTCCTTAGAGTCACGCCCCTTTGCAAGTTACTGGTGGTTAGTAATCAATGATGGTATGAAAACATTGCTCGATATAGATGGGCATTGACAGTCGGTTCTCGTTTAGAACAGGTTTCAAATGATCAGATTCCTGAGAACTGTCTCGCTCTGAAACTATCAGTAATCAATATTAGTTATTGATTTCTGTGCATTGCAAACAGCGTCTTAATGTCAGAATTCAAGCTCTCAGGAACGAGCACTGTCCTAGCTTTTCATGTGAGACTTGTGTCATGAAAGGAAAACATCTTGAAATGTATGAATGTATTTTATATTTGTTCAATATGCATGCATTCAATGACAAGAATATGATGTTTTTAATAGCCTACAGCCAAGTGGTGCAAGTGTCTCTGTGTTAACACTCCTAAAATCAACCACTAAAAATATTTAGATACTGTATGATGTGAACATCAGAGCGACACAGGCAGCATGTGAAAATGAAACATTTGTGTTTTGCAAACACAATATAAATATTCTAATGTTAAACTCAGGCTGTAGTTCCACTAGTGAATTACTGACTTTGACAAATGTTATTTTTTAGTGGATCTTTTGCTTGAAGATTCCCTCAAAAAGTATTTTAAGACATAAAAATACTCTGCTTTGAACAGAGTTCAAATCAGACTTATTTCACATATGTTTTAGCTGGAAAGTAAAATGTCTAGAATTTTCATTTATTTCAAGATGGATCCAATCCTAATCCAGTGTTTTTTGTGTTTGTTTGATCTTAGATATACCTAAATTTCAATGCAGAGTTAATATTTGCCTGCCAGAAGTAAAGTCAGCAATGTCATACAAACAAGTTACATGTAGATGTCTCATACTGACAAGCCAAGACCTCTTGAGGTAAAATTAGAAAAAGCACCCGCTCTTTGTTGGCTATGCTCAGCCATTTTTCACTTGCTTTCATTAAGCCATTTATTATTCATATAGCCATTTCATGTCCATGGCAATAAAACTATAGTATATTTCCTACAACTTGCATAGAAAACTGTGATTATCAAATGATAAAAAATTATAAAATTAATTTGTTTATTTCTCAGTGAAATGTGTCTTGACTGCATGCTGTTATAGGAAAATGAATGACAAATGTATCCATTTCATATTGACTCGTGCCTGAACACTGCAATATCCAACGTAAATTCAAACATAGCAAAAATTAAGACACAAAATTGAAAAAAGGTCAACCTAAAATCAGAGTTACAGATCTAATTATACAAATTACCACAGATTGACAATGCTCACAATGAGACCAGCACAGTTAACAACCAGCAACTTGCGCCCATGAAGCAGTCAACAAAGACTTTCTGCTTCCTCATGGCAGGTGAAGCAAAGATGTAAAGTTTGGGGTTGGCATCTATTTTCAGAAACAGCTTCAACTAAATATACTGCAGTGATCTTATCATTTTTTTCCCAGAATAAGGCAACAAGTACATTCATATTCCTCATTCAGCAGAGAAATGGAACTGCGTTACTTTGCTATAACTCATCAATGAAGCAAAGTGACTTTTGAGAAGAACTGCCAGTTCCATGTTTAAATCCTGTTTCTAATTCAGGGACACATAAAAAAAATCAATACAGTATGTATAGGTTTGCAAAATCATTTCTTAGTATACCTTCCAGTCAAAAGCTACCTCATCAATCCTTAACTTACTGCCATGGCAGTTGCATATTTGTCAATAATAAGGCTGCCCTAAAACTAACGACTAAAGACACTGAAGCGTCATATAATTTAACACGTAGCTTAATCGTTACAACAAAGACCACAACCAACAGTCAGCTGCACAAACAGTTACATCTGTTTTAATGTATGACCCAGTTAAACGCTATAATTTGTGCTCCTCTCTCTACGAATACGCAATATAAAAACAAAGAAATACGAGCAATAAAAGAAAATAGGAAAAAAAATAGCTAGAAAGAACTGCAGACCATGTATGTGCCCAAGTAAAAATGTATTTACTACACCGGAGCAGGAACCGTATATTGGAAACATGAAGTTAATGTTACTGTGCTAACCTTACAATCCAGCTTGTAGTGCACCCCTCTAGTCAATCATTTGCAAACATAAAGACATCATCAAACATCATTAGAACAGCAGACATCAGCAAAAGCTGTATACTTTCAGGATAGAATAAAAATGGAGAAAACCAACCGATTGTTGAAATAAATTAAGTACTCATCAAATGAAGTTTGATGTTTTAGAAATGTACGTGATCCGTGCTGGACCAGAGCACCTTATCGGGATTGGAAAGCTAGCAATCCCAGTAGTACAGCTTGTTGGTGCGCGGGCTGCCCGGTAACCACGGATAGTGACTGGAGCTGCTAGCTTGAAAACTTGAAAACACCTAGCAGAGGCGTTTTCAAGTTTTCTGCTAGCTTGCACTAATCCAGGCAAGGCGGGTGATTGTCAACCTTTATGGACAATTTCCTGATAGTTTTTTCCTGAAAAGGCAAGCTTGAAAATTGAGTTTCAATTAATCCAGCCACAGTCTTCTTCGCTAACTCCAGCCAGTTCCTAGCTCTTAAATTCGTTGTCGTTGACAGCAGTCAATATCAAATTCATGCCCTCATTCGCTTGAATTACACAAGCATTCGTTACAGTCATAGACATATATGTTTACAGCTACTGAAGACCCTGCCAGCCAGGGGGAGTCACTAATTCACCCAGATACCATCAGAAGAAAAACTGATTGGTCCATTTCCCGTTATATTAACCCACTGTTTGCCAAGACAAGTGAGTCCAAGTTTATAACAATAATCTATAAATTATTACTATTAGTGAATAAAAACAAACAAATACATAAATAAATAATAAAAATAAATTTTTAGGAGTACAAAAATTATTTCAATATTTTTTTCTTAGGCCCTCAGTGAAGGCCCAGAGGGTTCCCCTCTGGCTTTGAATAATAATTTGTGTCGGATGTTTTTCCATAAAAATGTTCAGTTACCTTGTTTTTTACCTTGTCTTAAAATTACATGTACTCATAATCCCTCATTAAAAACCCCAGATTCTATAAATATACAAATATTGTTCATAAGTTTAACTGCTGGACACAAGATTTCTCCTCCTTCACTGAAAAGTCCATTCTCAGTGTCTGTGCGGCTTCAAGTTTCCACATCACACTTGTGTAAGTTGCATATTGAACCACGATTGGTTCCAAATCAGTTGTCACAAATCCTGCTCGTACGTCCATGTGTTAAACTCAGATTCAAGGTGAGCACCTCGCTTCAGCAGATGAATGTGAAAACAGCCTTCTAGTGTCAAACTCTGCACACACATCATTCTGCACAGTAAAGCTCAAACATCCAAGTGAAGTAACAGCACTATAAAACCTGTATTTAAAAGCTCATTGGCACTCAACAAATAACCGAAAAGGGAGTTTTTAGAGAACCACTAAATTTAATTCAAGTCAAACAGCAGAATCAATAATAGAACTGGATTTATCTTTTTTACCTATTTTTTTTATCTCTTGTATTCATTGTATCTTGCACCACGTCTCCAGAAGATGGCACTGTGTTACCACGTTTGTGGTATCATTAAGTCTTCCACAGCCATGATTATACTGCTTGATTCTGGTGTTGTCTCTATGGGGTGTTTTTACTGAGGTTTTCGATGTATTAATTTTTTAATCAATTTATTTACACTCTATCTATGGTGTTTTTGTTTACTTGCAGGTACTGGTGGGTTCCAGTATAGGCGGTTGGCTCATGCTGCTGGCAGCCATTGCAAAACCAGAGAAGACTGCAGCACTGGTGGGCATCTCCACTGCTGCTGATCACATTGTCACATCGTTCAACTCTCTTCCTCTGGAGGTAGGAACATATAATAATAATATCGCATATATCACATTTTGTTTGTCCTTTCATTTTAAACTTTGCAGACATTGTCATTTAAATGTTGAGTCGGATATGTCCATGTTTGAATGTGCAGACACGCAAGGAGTTTGAGGAGAAGGGGGAGTGGACAATGCCCACCAAACACTCAGAAGAGGGTGTTTACAAGTTTAGCATGGACTTTCTGCGCGAGGCAGAAAATCACTGTGTGCTCCAGAGTCCCATCCCCATCACCTGTCCCGTACGTCTCATTCATGGACTCAAAGATGAGGACGTCCCCTGGCACATCTCCATGCAGGTTGCAGAACGCGTCCTCAGCCCTGATGTGGACATCATCCTTCGACGTCATGGCCATCACCGTATGTCTGAAAAGGACGACATCAAGCTCATGGTCTACACTATTGACGATCTCATAGACAAGCTGACCACTTTGGTCTGAGTAAGAGATGGGGGAGGGAGCTTGAGAGGTTGCTGAGATAAGGAGAGAAGGACTGTGTTTACTGGGAAGTCAACCCTCAAGAAATTTACCAAACAATGGCATGTTTCTCTGCCAAATATGACCTTTTATCCATCTGTTATTCTTCCCGTGTTTCATCTGTCATTTCAACATGCCGTTACAGTGCAAACTACATTGAAAGGGAGCTCTCCTGCTAGTCGTTCCCTTATATCTTCAGGTTGCATTTATATGTGTTCCAGGTTATTATATGGAGTGTTACGTTTGCCTTTATTAGGTCTACTGTTGCTGCTGTCTCTGCCGCCATTCTTATTGTTTGTTTTCCCCTTCCTCTTTACTTAGACACATAGTTTTCCTGTGCCTTTTTTAATCACTTTTCACCCGTTTTGGCCAATAAAAGCTCTGCACACTAGAGTGCAGGTCTCAGTCTGTTACCACAACTAACACAACATAATCAGCTGACAAACAACAACTGTCTTTATGTATTAAGATAAAATGCAGTTGATATTCAAATGCATACATAATACTAAAGTTCTGAAATTATTTACAATTGTAGGAAATTGAGAGCTGCATTACAGAAACCTATCTTAAGTTATAAGTTAACTATTATCAAGTTTGTTGTTTCTTATGAAAACTGTTAATACTGATACTGTAAAGTGTCAAAATCCTACCCCAACTCAAATCACAATGATTACTAAACTAAAAACAAAATTAGGACATTTCTTTTATACAAATCCAGATGGAGTAAACAGCAACATATAAAACAGAAACACAATTAGGTATACTAGCATGTCAACACAATAAATCGTGGTTCTATAGTGAGTCAAAATCATCAAGGGTTGTAGGCTGCAGCCATGTGAGGTTTATTCTTGTTAGCAGAACATTCTGTTACATGACTCCCCATACCTGTTGGCCTTTAGCCATAGAGAGGCCTGCTGAATGGAGCCACTGGACTGTTGATTATTAACATGTAATTGGCCACTAGCTGCACTATGATCAATGGGGCGAAACCAACCACTCAACTCTGAGGTCCACTTTACTGCAGCAGTGACCTTCAACTCATGGTTGAGCTATGTAGTCAGTCATTTTTTGTGTCAAACTAAAACATCAATTTATGGGAGCATACAGCAGGACAGTTGTAATGCAAGCAGTAGAGATGGTGCAAAAAGACATTATAAGCTCCCTTTACTATAGTTTTTAGATAAAGCATATTTTTGCACCACAGATCTTTGTTTACCAGGAGACTTTGTAAGTAATCCCACATTTTAGCTGTTTAGTTGCATAAAATTAGGCAGCATACTTCACATATTGAGTCACAACTCTCTGCAAACTGAACATTTATCCACCACAAAAGAAAACTCTTAATTCATTAAGTGAACAGAAATGGCTCATTACTGAAACTAAGAGACAGACGCTGTAACAAACAATAAGCCTTAGTGTCTGCCTTGTGTAGAAGCCAAACAGACAATAAGTCAGGAGAGAGACCAACTGGTTAAAGTATTTTAACAGGACAACAAAGGCAAACACCCACTGAGCAAGTCACTAAATCTACCAGTTATGATGAGGGGGATTTTTATATTGTATACAGAGTCTCAGGCAAGAGTTAAAAAAAAGAATTAAATTAATTTGGCACCATCATGTGCCTTGGTTTGCTGAGGGTCACTTCATGCTGCCTAAATCTGACCATGCACTACAGTGACCGCTGTCCGGAAGCGGTGTCACGTCGCATTCTGTGTTGAGAGTTTCTAGGGACCCCTCCTGGAGGAGCTGCCATATAAAACGAGTGACTCGCCCCTCCCGGACAAATTAGACCCAGCCTGGCCCGACGCGCCTGTGCTGCGCTTCATGGATGCTTCAGCAGTTCAGCATCCTCAGCCCTGCCCAGCTCAGCGGAATTAACACTGTGACACGGACAGATCTGACCGCTCTCCCCTATTCAGTAAGTGCACGTAGTCTTTATTGAATAAAACTGCTTTGAGTGCATGACATAATATAGCCTATGTTTATATATACATGCATGCAACCGATGCAGTGTCGCAGCTAGTGCGCGAGCTTTGCGCAGTTGCCGTTGGGTTTGTAAAATGTTTTAACAAGCTGCAGAATGCGTAGCAATGTGGTGTGGTGACATTAGATGGCGGGACTTTATTAGAATTGACTGAATTTAACTGAGAAAACTGCGCCCAACAAGAGATGCAGAGAAGACAATCAACTAAAGAATTAACACAAATCTTTCATATGCGGCACAGGGGACTGACGTAGCCTAGGATATAATTCAACTAAAAATAGAACAGTTGTAGGCCTACATTGTATGAATGCACGTTTTGTTAGACGGCAAACTTTCTGAAAATACATTTGATTATTTAATTTGCGCCACGCATGATGACAGCCTTCTAGAGGTCATACTTGAACCGTCATCTCGCGCAGCGCATCACTGCACACAGCGTGCCGGAAACAGGCTTGATTGTTACCATGGCAATAAGAGGGCTTGTCCATGTTCGGGACAGCAGCCAGGGACCACACCCTTCCTGCTACAGCCTCCAGAGATGTGCCTGGGTGGACTACTGAGGAGCTGTAAAGGGAGACAGGTGCTATAGAGAGACTAAAACCTGGCTTTTTGGCTTTTCTTCAAACATTGAGATAAGATAGTGCTCTAATGCTGCAGATTTTCATTGTAGTAAATAGAACATTTTAACTTTAAAAATATTATCCAGCCATTTATTCAGGATACAAAATAGTCACTCATATACTACAACGGGTATTGTATAGGAACATTATGATGATGTTTTTTGTCCGAATATTTTTGCAGTTTGTTACAGAGTAATGCTAATTCAGCCTCGTGTTTAACATTTGTTGTATTCAGGGCTACTATACACTACATATACTAGAGTGTTGCGAGAGCTGCCATGGCGAACAGAGGGCCCAGCTATGGACTGAGCCGGGAGGTGCAGGAGAAGATTGAGCAGAAGTACGACCCAGACCTGGAGCAGCGGTTGGTGGACTGGATAGTTGCACAGTGTGGAGGAAACCTGGAGAGGCCGCAGTCGGGCAGAGAGAACTTCCAGAAATGGCTGATGGATGGAACAGTGAGTGGCTGCAGTACCTGTACTTAAAATAGAAGTTACCGTTGAATTATTTAAGCTTGAAGAGCCCATGAAGTAAAAAAGGCTCAAATAAGCAACTAGATTTATGTGCCCAGTCATTTTTGAAAGCCTTGGTAGCCTAAATAATATTGGTTTGAATTTACAGTACAGACATTATATTTGGTAACTATCATCACTCTTAGCTGAAAGAGGGGTCCAACTGATAGTGTAGAAAAGAGGACTGAAAAATCATTTTTTAGCCAGCAGTTCATTTTGAATTGCTAACTGCTGTGGTCCTTGCTTTGCAAACGCAGAATTTTGTACTGAGTCATTGTGGGAGCCTTTGATGGACACTGAAAATGCTTAGCACTGTAAGACCTAATCAACAACCAATTATAAAATGTGCCCTGCCGGGTGCTGCGATGTCTTCTTGCTTGACACTCCAGCTGACTCTATTAAAAAAAATCATTCAGAGAAATCCATCATAGGCCAGGCAGAGACATCAATTTCTGCACCAGCAAGAGGCTCAATAGACAATAACGCAATGCAGCCACAAAACATGTTGCATTTTCACTAACGGATGACGCTTTCATGACTAAATATATATAATACCCCTTCTCTTGAGGCATGACAACGGTTATTCTTGGAAATGTTTAAGATCACTGGCAGAAGTTGAAATTAAAAAGGGAAGATGAGAAAAAGCTGCAACACCAAAAATATTAATTATGGCATTTAAGCATGACAACTAAGAGTGTGTTAGGGTGAACTAACTGTCATTTTGGTATGGTCAGTGTGTTAGTTTAATATGATCAAGCCAGATTTCTGACCTCCTTTGTTCCAGATCCTCTGTAGGCTTATCAACAGCCTTTATCCGAGGGGGAAGGAGCCTATCAAGAAGATTCCAGAGACACAGATGGCCTTCAAACAAATGGAGAAGATCTCACAGTTCCTGCAAGCAGCTGAAGCTTATGGAGTCACAACCACTGACATATTTCAAACTGTGGACCTCTGGGAAGGTGATTTTACCCCTGATTACTTACTTACCATCTACTGCTGGAGTGGTATATATTCATTCACGTTAGTTTTTACAATGATAAGCAGTTGTGACAACATTATCCTTTTGTTCTGGCTATAGGAAAGGACATGGCAGCAGTGCAAAGGACTCTTATGGCTCTGGGAAGTGTGGCTGTCACTAAGGACGATGGTCATTACAGAGGTGACCGAGACTGGTTTCACAGGTAAAGAGAAACCTCACTGTAACAGAGGAGCTTCACATTTTCACAACTGCATGCCCATGATGCTTCATGTTGCTCTGCCTCACCTTGTAACTGTTGTACATGTATAGGAAAGCCCAGGCGTATCGACGAGAGTTCAGTGCAGAGCAGCTCCGCCAAGGCCAGAGTTTGATCGGCCTGCAGATGGGCAGCAACCGCGGGGCTTCCCAAGCTGGTATGACGGGCTACGGTATGCACCGTCAGATCATGTAGACCACTAACTAGCTAACCTGCTCCCCTGCTTCCAGACCTTATTTTCTACTAATACCACAAAAGTTGTAACCTTCTTTGTAGCACCTGCCGTGTTTAACCTCAATTTCCCTGGAACTGCTGCTTCCCCAGAGTGTTATATCTTAAAAGAAATGATGTCAAATGCTGTAGATGTCCTTCTCCAAGCTCTCTTCCTATTCCTCTCTTCCCTTTTGCCATGTGCTGTTCCCTCTCTAGCTTTGTTAACTTAATTTCCTTACTTTCCACGTCCAAATGATTACTTACTCAAAGTCATTCAACATCAATTTAGTCTTATGGAGAATTTAAGATTAAAATCTCTTTACAAAACAAACCATCAGTGTTATACACATTTTCAGTCTGAAATACTGTATGCCACCGTTACAGCATGTTGTATGCTATTTATTTGTACTTATGTATACATTTATTAACATTTATCATTGGTCATTGTTTTAGGATGGTCTGTTTCTGTGTAATTATTTAGCCTTAAACCTAATGAAACTCAACGACTGACGATGTCTCTGCATTCTTGTTTGAAGACTTGTTGCAGTATCCTCTGTAACCAAATCAGCCTCACGTTGTGCCTGGTTATGGGACTACAGAGACTGGGTCCTAATATGTTGGCCTCAAATTATAAATGAGTTTCATTCATTCTGAGCCATGCCCTTGTTATTTGTTTGTTAGATTGCATCTTTGTCCACGATGTGTCCATTTTGTGTCCAAGCAAGTAAATGTGAAGTTTCCATTTCTGGTGCCAGGTAAAGACATTGCTTGAATGTGCACTTTTGTGTATTGTCATGTTTATATTTTTTAAATATATTTATATCTGGAGGCTTGTGAGAAGAGTTGAAAAAATAAAGTATGTGAACATATATTTGTGTCAGTCTGCGTAACACACATGCTGGGTATCTAAATAGCTGGGAAGTCAGTGGTGTATGCTATGTGCTCAGAGTGTTGTCAGGTTTTTCTTTTCTTATCTTGGTTTTATGTTCCAGCTACTCCCTTGCGCCCATCCCTTCTGTCTCTCCTCACTGTACACACAATCTAATAAAGGGGCAGCAGCACGGCATAATGATTAGGATGACACTTCCACAGCCAGATAGTCCTGATTCTAGCCTGTGTGCCAGAAAACCTTGAGTAAGATATTAAATCACTAGCTGGTCCAGTAATGCTGTACAATAGCTGATCTTACCTTTGTGGAGGGTGTATCAAAAACAGAAGAGTCATGGTTAACACTAAAATCAGTCTAGCATTTAGATAACATCTGAGAGGCACTGTTATTAAGATAAGCAGAAACCTTTGTCTAAAGCTTTCTAGTGAGGTTAGGATAGGCTTTGGGCCACAAAAGGTCACATTTTATGTCAATGATCCAGTTTATGGGGTCAATTGTTCCTGACGGTTGGCATTTCAAAGAGCACGTATGAGAAAAGCATGCATTAATTAACATTTTAGTTTGCTATTAGCATCCACTGACTAAACAGAGCCCATTACAGTCTGTCCTTTAAATCTTGGACAAAAACAACAGCTAATACTATTCTAAGGCGTCCATTCCTAATGCCATGTTTTTATTGCTCAATTAAAAATAGGATATTCTGCTGTGTAGAGGCGTAGTGACAGCATATAATTACTTGCTTAAGTTAACTATCCTGTTTGCTTCACTGTATAGGAAGGCAGCACCCATGTGAAACTATGCGGCCTTTTGCATGTCTGGCCCTCACATACTCTCTATGCTTATTATTAGCCTCAACTAGACTGGAGAAACATCTGAAGGGGCACAGGTGATGTGTAACTCACAGACTCAATAAGTAAGCCAAAAACACAGTCAGACCAATGAAATGGCTTTGAGGACAGAGGTCACTCTTGTCCAAAGTTCTTGTCCAGCTTATGTTTTTGATTGGTTGGTGTCTTGTTCCACTGTGCTCCTCTTCAGTATGCCTGTTTGAAGACAAGTTGAAGATTCATTGCTGTTGGCATTTGAGTAGGGCATGTGGTTATGAGGTGAACTACTGTATGCACTGGCTTGAACTTCTTTTAGTCTGAAGGTTTTTGCATAGTGGAATATTAGTTTTGTTAGATAGGTGCATCAGGTACAATGTTGCAGGTAAGGTTTAAGGTCTCTCTCTTGCTCCTTCTATTGGCGATCAGGTGTGTTGCACAGGAAGAAACCCAAAATAAAGGCTGTGTTTGTGGATACCCTGGAATACCAGGGGACCCTGGACACAACGGTACACCTGGCAGAGACGGCCGAGATGGACTCAGAGGTGACAAAGGTGATCAGGGTAAGTTTAGAAAAGACAACTTCTCCTTTTGAACTATGCACAGTTTCCCATATGTCTTAAGCTTCAACTTTGCAATTTGTAATAACAATCCTATATGAATCATCCATTAAAAGGTGAAGTTGGCCCTATTGGACCAGCAGGCAATGACGGCCACAAAGGAGACAAAGGGGACCCTGGTATGTATTTTCAGAATAAACTGCACCACTGAAAAATAAACAGATCTGTAAAGTAACCTGTGTTGAAACATTAATCTGTTTTTACCAGCTGTATATACTTTATTTCTAAATACTTTATCATGATTTATTCATATGTTTGTTGTACCTCATCTGGCTTTCTGGAATATGTATGTACGAATAGCAAACACTGAGCATAAAAGGATAGGGAGCTTAATTGTATGCTTGTCATTTACAGGTGCAGTTGGCCCAGCAGGGCTCAAAGGAAAAAGGGGAGATAATGGAGAACGGGGGCCTCCTGGGAAAATGGGGCCCCAAGGAGTTCAAGGGCCCACTGGCCTGAAAGGAAATAAGGGAGAGCTTGGGCTGCCTGGACCCCAAGGACATAAAGGTGATTTTGGGCCTCCTGGACCAGAGGGTCCCAAGGGGGAAGTTGGCCTTCAAGGTGACAGAGGCATTCAGGGACCATTGGGGCCCCCTGGCCGGCCAGGGCCTAAAGGGGAAATTGGTGTTCCAGGTCACAAAGGCAATATTGGTTATCGTGGGGAAAGAGGGGCTCGAGGAGAGAGAGGTGATAAGGGTGAGAAGGGAGAGGCACTTGTTCTCTCTAAAAGTGCCTTCTCTGTGGGACTCACAGCACATAGTAAACTCCCAGCAGCTAATACACCGATCAGGTTTGACAAGATTATTTACAATCAACAGAATCACTACGATGCACAAACAGGAAGATTCACATGTTCCGCAGCAGGAGCCTATTTCTTCACCTACCACATCACGGTCTTCTCCAGAAACGTGAAGGTGGCTCTCGTGAAGAATGGTGAAAAGATCATCCACACCACGGATAACTACCAGAGCAGCGAGGATCAGGCAGCAGGGGGTGCTGTGTTGCACCTGGATGTGGGGGACAAGGTGTGGCTGCAGGTGGCTGGAGGAGAGCTGTTCAATGGGCTCTTTGCTGATGATGATGATGACACTACCTTCTCTGGGTTCTTAATCTTTGGGGCTTAAATTAGGCATGACTACTTTATAATTGCTGCTGAAATGTTTTTAAAGAATAGAAATCAGTCAGAAGAGATCAGCCTGCCTCTATAATGCAGTAGAATCATACTTTTCACTCCACTGCATTAATTTGACTACTGTGGTTCCTTTGCTGATTAAGATTTTACATGCAAAACAAATGGCAGGTTTATAAAATACAATTAATTGTTATAGATTAACTACCCAGGAATATAAACTGCTCCATCTCAATTAACTGCAACAGTAAAATACCTCTTACACATTTGTGCATTAGTGATAATAACCCAATAATATAACATAAACAATAATATAACACTCTCATGGGCCATTCTGAGTACTTTATAATACCTTCATGCTTTTACTTTAGTAAAACTTTGAATGCAGGACTTTTACTTGTAATGAAGTGCACTTTTGTATTGTTACTTTTACTTAAGTGAATTTTCTCCCA
The DNA here is from genome assembly GCA_008360985.2 of Macquaria ambigua. Taxonomy (NCBI): domain Eukaryota; kingdom Metazoa; phylum Chordata; class Actinopteri; order Centrarchiformes; family Percichthyidae; genus Macquaria; species Macquaria ambigua. The sequence continues at coordinate 216,955 of VMKM01000455.1, read as the reverse complement.
CTACTGGCATTTTATGTAGCTTACATGTGGTTAAATTAAGGATCTTGAACATGTAATTCTCCTGAAATGAGAGCATCAGGCTGTGAATTAAAAAAAACAAAAACATTAAAGAGATGAAATGGAGGTGTTGTGTCATTGTTGTCACAAGCTAAAGTTACCTCAGCTTTTGTGCTTTTCTTTTACCCTGTCTGTTGTGTTAAAATAAAGAGCAACATTCACTAAGGCATCCAGTTGCTTCCTCTGGTATTTGGGGATGGGCATGCACAACAGAAATACCCGAGACATTAACTGTCTTGGCATGATGCAGTGACATGACGCGAAGAAGACAGTGCAACACCAACTGGAAAGCCCAGTCTGTCTTCAAAGAGCCGCAGGAAGTGCGGAGCCGCATTGTCTTTTCTCTCTTTTTACTTCTTCAATGAAGAGCGTTCCACCTGGGGGCGTGGTTTTGCGGTCACGGACTCATCTACTGACTTATGATTGGCTGTCAGCCGAATGGTCACGCTGCGGTCAACCAGTAACCTCGATCGTAATTTCTCGAAGCCCCGCCCCTTGCAAACACTGCAACAAGTGCATTAGTGATGCTCGCGAGCTCAATCCTCCAAGAAAGACCTCTTTTAACTGGAATCATCAGCGATATTATGAGCTTTTCTAGAGCAACTTCGGAAGATATCGCATGAGTCACTATTTACCTTGTGAACTTGCTTGACTACCAGCAGGTTTTGCCGGTCTGCGAAAGCGAAATTAAAAACCGCAGTGCTTGCGCAATTCTGGAAGAAGTTCATCAGTGAGCTCGTGAGCTAGCTCAAGTTGCTAGCCCAGTGTGTTTAAGAAGTCAGCCAGCCATTTGTCTCAATATGTTGCGGGGTAACTAGTTAGCAGGGGCAGCGCACTTGTCGTGGGTTTTTGTACCCGACATGTTTTTTCGAGAGGACAAGGAGTGCGAGGCAGCAAGCCGTTGGACCCCAGAGAAACTCTCAGGCCACTTCACTATGGCTAAACAACAAAAACAGCTGCTCTGTTGATGTGAGAGGACAACATCAGCGACTATGAGCAGGGTGAGCAAAAGTTTTGGTGTTTTCTATCAACTGCGCAATGACTGCCAATTTAATTCACAGCTAATAATCATACGTGATCAAATAATTCCTATAAATTATTCATATTATTCGTGGATCACATTACAGTTGCAGTGATTTTCCCTCCAGTGTTCGTGGTTGTAATGGGACCAGAGGGGGTTATTGTAGTGCATTACAGCCGTGGTTGTTATAGTGATGTGGGAGATGCCAGGCTGTGCAGGGAGTTGGTGAAGGAGGGGTTGGAGGGGCCACCAACTACAAAGAGCTTTATGGCCAAAGAAAGTTAATTAATGCAGAAATAAATAAGCAGTTTGGCCCCGAGTTCTTTATGAGCTTAGAAAAGTACTCAGTATACTCCCCTTTCATAGCTCCTTGTTTTCAGATTCCGCTTCTTTCTTAGCATGTAGCCTACTAACTTAGCTACACTTCTTGTACAGCCTGCAGTCATCATTACAGTTTGCACACAATTAATTAACCTGTTTTCATGGCTCCCAAGATGGACTTTTTATACTATAGAGCTAAACTATGGTGTCTAGATCATTCATTGTTAAAGGTCACACAGTCCTCTACTTTATAGAGGATATAAAATCATTTTTATATCAGGATTAAACAACTACAATATAATTTTACACTAGGCTACTTTTTTTTCATACACAGTTGTAGTTCTGTCTCATGATACGCAAAATAAAATACCTAGAGTTTTGTGTTTGTAGTTCATGAACTTATTCCTTCTTTTTGCACTTTAGTCCATAGAGCAAAGAAGTAACTTTAACCAGCCATTTTCAGTGCTGTGCCTCAGTCAAAAAGTGAAAATTGCACCAGGGAAATACTGTGTGCTTTTATACCTGGAGCATTAAACTATTTCCAAGCTCACAAACCGATGGGAACCAATGTTTAAGAATGTCTCAGGTCCCCATATAATATTAGTTGATTTGAGCTCTTGAGAAGCTTTCTGTTTTGGTTATTGTTGCACCGCTGTCAGGTTACACTGTTGACTACTGACAACGAGGCTCAGTGCTGTTTTGTCCTCTCTAAGCCTTGTGCACTGTGTGGTGTTAGATTTCTGTCAGTCTGTCTCTATGACGGTCCTCAGCAGATCAGGTGAGTAAGTGGCTGCCTGTGTGCGAGTGGTGACACTCCCTGGTTTGGCCTGTACCTGTACTTCCCACGCTCTATAGAAAGGGGCGTGGCATCCCCCAATCTCCTTCTTTCTGCCAGATCTGAAAATGAGGAACTAGGTCGTGACCAAATATGAGACTTAAACCAGGAAACTCAACCGGTAAGATGTGTGCTCACCTGATCCACATGTGACATGTTGTCTATTTCTAAATCATGTGACCACAAAAGAGGTGACATATTTCTTATGGCTACTGTTTGTGGAAGTTTAGCCTTTTATTTCTTAATTTTCACCCCTAAAATGTAGTGTGCACACAGGCCAAGTGGCCCCATGCAGTCAAGTCCTGGTGGGCTGTTTACAAGCCCTGGGTGTCACTATCAGTCAGTGCTGAATAGCCTAGTTGTCTCCCTGATTAGGCTATCATGTGTAGATGAAACCAGTTCTGAACACAGACTGGTAAAGCTCCACTAATCAGATTATTACTGGGATGGAAGTGGAATAGGCTATACACACATAAACATACACGCTCCCACTCCTACACACTGTTCCCACACAAAGTAGATTTCCTTCAGAGTTCTCTTGCTGACACTTTTCATCTTTTCTTGGAAACTGGCTGTAAGATCAGCTAACAAGCATCAAGGCTAAAACGATTTTAATATGGATTCAAATATTTGATACTAAGTATATTGTCAAGTGTTTCTTAATCTTGCCAGACGCTTATACAACCACAAACATGAACTTATTCACCTGAAAGACAAAGTACATTGAACTTTTTCTCTAGTACTGAACATATGTTCAGCTTAAGTTTCACAGAACCCTAGTTACGCACACTGATTTAGCTAATCAGCCAGTCTGTTCTTTAAAACACTATGTGATGTTGTTTTAGGACATCCTAGAAGTAAGTCTTCCTCACAGCTTTTATTCATCAAGACAAATAGACGACCAGTAAAGTGACAGCTTAGAAAGGAATGGTGGTGTTGCTCCAGGGTGGTTGTATCTGTCTCAGAGTTAAGTCAGAGAATGGAAAATGACAGAAGAGCTTACTTTCCCTCGATACTCCCCGCCTGGTAGCCTTTCAATTTAATGCTCATTTCATTTTGGCCTAATGAGTTTTATCCTAGCCTCAGGCAGGACATACCTTTGCAGAGGTGAATTGTGGGTAGGAGGTCACTTATCACTATGCATTTATGACTCCTTACATAACTGCCTGGGTTTTCTAGCCAAACAGGAAGGGAGTCAATGATTTAAATGCCTTCCTCCTTGCTCAGCTCTGTGCACGCATGCGTGTGAGTGCACATGCACATGGACTTGGGCCATGCACTGTAAGAAAGGATGCTCTAACTAATTGTGCATGTGTTTTTAGAGTGCATTCTTTTAGCCCTTGTCCATGTTTATGTATCTGGGTGCTTGTGCATCCTCGTCTCTGGGAGTCTAATCTGAGGCTGGCTCCAGCTGGCTGCCATGTGGGGGGGGGGGACTCCTCCCTGAGCTCTTAATTAACTCTGGACCAGGGCCCCAGAGCGCCTCTCCCATCCACAGTTTAGCAGGAGGAAGCCAAAGAGCAGCAGTGATCCTGGTACGCAGGCAGAGCAAAGATGATATAGGAAAGTTCAACATAGTAAAAGTGATCTGCATTCACAGACAGTAGGGCGTGATATTAACATATACGTAAGTAATATTTGTCTGGATGTTGCAATATGCATAGCTGTAGAGATTAACTTAGTAGATGCTTTTTAACATTTACGTATTTTATTCACGTAGTCATTTCAAAAAATATAGAGGAAAAGAAAAGATGCCAGTCGCTTTAAATTTAAACTTTTGATCTTGACTTTGAGATAAATGAACAAAATGAAAGATGTTTTCAGAATTGCATAATTATGCCTTTCCGTACAACATATTGCTGTACTATGTATGTATTGTGGACAGTATAAAAATACAATGCCTTAAGTAAAAAGCAGTAAAGTACACCTATATATGTTATCTCTCAAACAGGGTAAAACAGTTTTTCTTAATTAAGGCAACTGATGTTTTCAGTGTTGAATTTGTTTAGCAAAATTGGTAATTATGGATAACCAACAGACCAGCCATTTCAACAGCGAAACAAGTGTGTCTACTATGCACAATACTAACATTGTCATTGAGGTTGATGCATTCAGTCTATAATACAAAGGCTCATAAAGCCATCACCAGTTTTAAAGGGCATAGTATTAGGATAAGAGTATAAAGCATATTGCATACAGGTAATATATGTTTTAAGTCTGTGTTGTCTTCTTGTGAAATACCTTAGTCACCATCTGTGTCAGCTTGGTTCTGACTTGCAGCACTGCCAAGTATTAGTAGACACCAACTGGCCTGTGGCAGTTGGCTCCAAGTGTGGGGAGAAGGCAGAAAGGCGTGGAAAGATAGCACAGTCGGTAGATAGCGCGAGTATTCAAAACAAAAACAAGCCACTTGAGCTGTAGAAATTCCTTTCCTAACACCTATCTTTCTGCTTGGAAAATAGATGGAATAATTGATCCCGTCTATTTTTCCAGCTGCTACTCAATGTGATTCTTCTGCTGCTGAGGAGGAGAAAGTACAAGAAGACAATTCAGCATAGCTTTGAAAGCGGCGCATTGTTCGCGAGGGGTGTTTACTGTCTGTCAGCAGCGGTGCTTGGCAGTGGTGGCTCTGTGTTTACATAAGTGTTCGGTGTGATGGAGCGAGCTGGTTGAAGTGACAGCAGATTCCAGAGAGAGTTTGACTGAGAAAGCCCATCTGCTGCTGAACACACATGGGGACGGGAGGTATGGGAGCGTTCCAGTATCCCTGCAACTCCCCGCATAGCAGTCAGTGGAAGCAACACTGCCTTCAAAGCTAAAAATAAATGCCTTCAGTTGGTGTAAGGACTGAGTGATGCTAAACAAAATCACAACATTTTTAGTTGAATACCTGAATAATAATGACAATATATTTGGCCTGACTATTTGTGTTGTTAAGAGACAGTTTTCCTGCAAGAAATGTAAAACAATCAGCAGTAATGGGAATATAACACTTTATTACTAACACTGTTACACTTTATAACTGTGCAATAACATATTCATAACTAAGTGCAATAACTTATTCATAGTATTCATAACTATGTGCAATAACTTCTTCATTACAATGTGCAATAACCTTCTCTTTATTATAGCATTTTTTTCTTATTTGTACTTATTGTATTTTACACTTATATTTTATGTCTATTTATATTTCATTTATTTTATTTCCTTTCTACTAGTACTTCTCTATACATGTGAGCGACTGTAACTGCATAATTTCCCCTGAGGGGATCAATAAAGTATTATGATTCTGATTTTAACCACCATTCATAAGCATTTATATTACAATTAATTAATGGTTTATAACACACTGTAATGTAGTGGTAATGTCTTTTTAAGTGTTTATTGATTATGTAGTTGTCAACAACTTTAAATCCTCCTCCTCCTCCTTCATAGGAGAAGTTATAATTGTTGAAAATACTGTACATTATTTTAACACATTTATTGTAAATGCATCTTCTTATATCTGCTCACAACTACATTATACTGTGTTGTAAACAATTTATCATGTGTTTATATTCTGCTTATAAATGATAAATTGAAGAGGTTAAAGTAAAGTGTTTAATCATTTAACTAATTAAATCTTCAAGAATATGAAGAGTAAGCATTTTTGCTTTATTATATTTTCCTAATAACCAAAATCTGAGATGATGTCTGGTCTCACACCATGATATTAATATTACAACCACTCATCATCCTAGTCAGTATGACGGAGACAGAAATAACGGATCATATTTGGTGACTTGTTAAACTAGTCGTATTCTCACCTCTCTTGATTGAAGGGAAACTTGCATGCAAATGCACAAAATGTTGTTTTAAAGACACAATTTCTTTGTCTGGAGTCTGGAAATGTATATGGAATGATACATTTTATAGACATTCAATATACTATATAGTCATTATCGTCAGTAGTGTCTATAGCCTAGTCATGTTATGGTTAAAATTGTGTTATCTTATTGTTAGTTTAGAGTCAGTTGCCAGCTATAGAGGGACTATAATGTGTCATTTTGTGTCCTTTTGAGCACCAGTCAAAACGATTGAATCCAGTAATAAAAGAGACCTGGAGAGAGTGCGACTTCTTGAAATAGACAGTGGGCCTTTTCACAGAAGACATTTTGACACATCACAGTAGGAAAAGCACAGATGTGAATAATAAAATTAATGATGGCTGAATTCCATATAGCTGCTTCAGTTTCAGGGTCCTCGTGTTGTGCATGCTGTCTCACTGTCGCACTGTCATGACTCACTGGGACACTTGAATAGAACAGAGCCATCGTTAATGTTATTAGTAACACCTGTGCTGCTCCTACCAGGAACTGTGATCAAGGCCTGTTGATAGGAATCCTATGTAGACAAACAGTGAGGACTATCTGTGTATTAGAATAAAGAGTTGAACTATGTCACTGATTTAAAGACCACACAACCCTCCTCCTCACCATCACCTCATCATCTACGTAATCTGGAGAAAACCGGGCAATTTATTGCATTAATCACAATGGATTAGCAAGTTTCATTGCTTAGTCACGCTCACAAAGCCCCACTTCAAAGGCTCAGCTGCATTAGCCACTGCCCTGGATCACACACACACACACTCACATAAAGCTGAACTTAGCACAACACCACCCCAACCTGGGCCTCAGCTCTTCTTAGACATTGAAATACAGCACCAAGGACAAATGCATGTAGTTTTCTGAGTGAAAGATTTTTTTACTGACCCTGTGCACACAGAGGTATACTCATCTTTCTGTTTATCTGTATCTCTCCCTTTAGTCTCTCCATTCCTCCTCTGTTGCATACAAACACAGAGGACACTGTACTGTAAATGCACAATAGCTAATTGTCATGCTCCCATCCCCATAAGCGTACTCTATGTCCTTTTCATGCTAATGTTCTTCTCAGCAATTCATTTTCAGAGCCTTCTCTGAGAAAAATATTGGTGTTTTATTGAGTTCATTTTTAAAAACAAATACATATATGTCTAGCTATCTGAAGTTGTCTGACCTGCTTTTATCTGATCAGCAAATTTAATTTCTTCATAGCAACCTTAATTCTTCTAATGCAACATGCAAAGATCTCTAAAATGAATCTCTGTCTGGTTTTGCAGGCAGAACAGAAGGACAGGGTCTTGTCCACCAGCGAAGACCCTCTCCCGTGCCTCCACAACTCTAAAGCTGACCCCCCGGTGATCCGAAGCCGACCCCTCAGTGATATATACCCATTCCACAGTCAGGCTGACAGAAATGCAGTCCCATATCTGCTGTCTGGGTGTGGCGCCCAAGTACAGCCGATGACTGCAGGTCCTGACGAAAACAGATTGAATGGCATCAACTCCTCCGCTTGGTCCAACCCTGTTATTGGTCAACCTGAGGGAAAGCCTTACTCCTCAAGAATTATGAAGCTTTTTTCTAACTCGAGGAAGGGCCCTGTCTCTGCTCACAGTCCTGCCACCGACAGTTCCACCTCAACACACAGCAGTGGCAGTGGCAGCGGCAGCGACAGTAACAGTGGCTCCCAGTCCTGGTCAGGACTTTCAGGACTGGGTGTTGTGGACTCCTTCAAAAAGCTCCGCTCCTCTGTGCTCCAGGGTATACAGAGTAGAGGGACAAGCGCCCACGATGGAGAGCACGTCCCTACATCAAATCAGGAAGTGGCTAATGGCACAGTTGTGGCCAACATTGACCCTGGTCTTGATGATGCAACAAATCATTTGAACTTTGCAGAAGGATACAGTGTGTCTAATGGAAATTTTACCGGCCAAAAGTTGGCTGCGATGACCCAGTGTGGATCAGATATTGAGGACTATGATGATGAGGTAAATGACGAAGGAGACGGTCTCACACGCAACACGCGATTCTCAAGGAGTATCAGGAGGGCATACGGAGCAGGACGCATCTCTTTACTGGACATGGAGAATGGGAGACTAGCAGGAAGAAGCACAAATGAAGCTACAGACAGTCAGAAACCAGATCAGACATCCAAGGCGACTGCCCAAACAGAGAACATGAATGAGAACACAAATGTGAAAGTGCTGAGCAGACTGAGCAAAAGCGCGGAAAATCTTCATATATTTAAAGCACCTTTCAGACGTAAAGCCCCATCTCCAGGACCTCCTTCGCCTCAGGAAGATCCCCAGAGGACTACCATGTCAAACGGGACACCAGACACCCAGAGGACAGCCAGGGCCTCCTCAGTGGACCTCCGGGGTCCCGCTGATAGCCGCAGGAAGAGCCCTGTGACCAAGGTGCCAATGCTAAAGCTAGTAGGCAGCATGACTGACCTGACTGTCCGGCTCAGGCAAAGTCCGTCCCCCAGCCCCACCTCGCCATCTCTTATGTCACCCCTGAGCCGTCTCCATGATGACTACTCCCGCCGCGTGCCTTGCCTAACAACCGGTGAACGACAGCGCCGGCCCTCGCCCGTCAGAGCCCGGGTCATGTCTGTCGGATACACCCCTCTGGTTCATCCACAACCCGAATACGATGTCGGCCCACAGCAGCACCAGGTCCTTATCAGCCCGGTTTTTGTGGAGCCCCCAGAGAGAACAGAGCAGACTTCACCTGGTATCTCTGATCGTTATGAATCACTGACTGTAGCCACAACAAGTGCGTCAGAATGCGATTCATCTCCACTCAGCCAAAAAGAGACATCACAACAACAAGAACAGACTGAGGTCAACATGCTACCAAACGAGGTAAGGAAGTAACTTGGAAAATCATGTGCGTAAAGATGACAGGAATCTGATGTGAAATAATTTGATTGTCTTGGCACATACTGTGTACAGGAATGTTTCTGTTGGTAGTTAGTATTGCTTTACTTGTTCTGTTTCTCCCTGCTTATTGGCACAGGAGATGCAGATACTCTGACACAATGCAGGACATGTGTAAAACAATAATTATGACATCAAGCCAGGGTGTTTGTCTTTATGCAACTGGTCTGTTTGATGACTGCTTGCGGATGGATAAAATGTACTGCGGCTGAAAGACAACAAGACTGCAACAAGTTTCACACTATCGCACATTAGCAGCACCTTTATCATTGACTTAGAAACATGGGATTGGAAAATCATTAGATTGCAGGCTTCCTGTAAAGAGAAAGGAAGCACTGAAAGACAGAGGAAAGATTGAATGTCCTCCTTATAATCTAGAACAGCGTGATCATTAATGGATGCTAATCTTCCAGTTGAATGGCATTGACCCTTGTCTTAGGAAATTAAGCATCACTCCTCTAAGAAGTGGTTTTATGAAGTGATCTTTGAATCTGGCATGATTCTGAGCCTCTGAGATAAGTGCTCATGTCAATGTGATTAAAAAAAAAAAAACGAGCTCAGTGTGTGTCCCCTTCAGTGTCAAATAAATATGCCATGGGCGTAACCGTTCTTCACTGTCCTTTTCCTGTCAGTTGTGTTTGATATACTGACTTCTGCTGTAGCAAGGTCACATCCTGAAGCCAGCTGTTCTGTGCTACCAGGCACACTGAAGGAGCAGACAGAGTTAATGATTAGGCTTTGTTTATGATTAGTGGCCCTTGCGCAAAACGGCTCCATAGTCCTGTTGCTGTGGGAGGGAAGGCGGCTATGAGTGAGTACGGCCCCCGCCTCACGTCTCCCCCTTCCCTCTAGCTGAAGCCAAGTGGATCAAAGTCCAGCACCACGGGCAATGGGCCTGGAACAGCTTGCAGCAGCACCAGGTAGACAGGACCATGAACACACTGTTATAGTGAAATGTGTGTTTGTCTAAGAGTAGGGTTTTGCCTTCGAAGATGAACGGGAAAAATTCTGATTTGTTTACTTTAGAAATCAAGTGGCTTTTACCGACCTCAAAAACAATTTGAGGGACTTAGCCTTTAGGACACAGGCCAGTCTGTGTTTGTGTACGTGTTTCACAATGGTGCTAGTCCACTGTGTGCCTTTCCAGTGTATATGCCGGGGACCAGACCCAGATCGAGAAAACCAAGAGGTGAGGTTTGATATCGCTGGCCGACTAACACACTTAGAACAACAATTTCCAAATGAGTAACCATTAGCCAATATTTGACCGTTGAGTGTACAATACCTGCTGACATATATACAGTATGATAACATTTAATCGTGGAATATTTGTGCAATTTCTGTTGCAGTTTATGTTTGAGCTTGATAAGCATAGGGGTTTCTTGTGTTCAAAATGTGGAGCCAATCACTGTGTGAACTTTCACATGATAATAAAGTTTCTCACGAGAATCCTGACAAAGTTCATTGAAATAGTTTCACACTGATTCTTGTGGTTCTGCCTTGAGATTCAATCAAGACAAGTTGCTTCTGGTTGGAACTTTTATGACTTGCAGTACCCTTTTTCTCTCGTTTTTCTCTGTTTCTGATTAACAGATGTTCTTCCCAGCAGACATTATGTTCTACATCTTTGTACATCGCAGGTCATTGAACAGGGGAAAGTCAATATCATCGTCCTTATTGAGTTTTGAACTTTTTCCTCTGATCCCTAGGAGACATCAGACCAACAAGGGCCAGAAGCATTTCTTTCAACAGAGGAAGTCTCTCCAACAACCAGCAGCACCCCTCCTATCTCTCCAACATCATTCTTGGAGTCGCCCATATCACCCACAGATGCGGCCTCATCTTCCACAGAAATATTCTCCGTCAAGCCCAGACGAAGGAGTGGGCGCTCGAGACCTCGGCCCATCTCTGACTATGGGCAGCTCATTTCCAGGAAGCACTCCATTCCCGAGGAAGTGGCAGAACTGCGTGCTGATGAAAGGACAGCGAACACATCATTGGATACAGACTGCAGTGGTAATGAAGCATGTGGGAATGGAGAGAGCCCTGAGAGCTGCAGCATGAACGGAGACATTCAGGGCAGGAGGCAGCGGCCAATCTCAGTGATAGGAGTTGTGGACATGTTCTCTCCTGATGCTGAGGAGAAGGACGACCGCCTTCCTTCTGTAAGCCTTTACAGTTACAGTTTAAACCTACTAGAAGCGTAGAGTTTTTGGAAAAAGTGAAAAGGCTAGTTGAATTCCCATCTGCTGTATATAAACTGTAAATGTGGTTGTATACTTTAAAGTGTTGAATCAAGGTTGGCTTCAGGCTGATCTAATTGCCAATGAAGGAATCCAAATAATGAAGTTTGTGGTTATAAGTATGTTTAAACTCAACTCCAACTTAAAATAACAATAAAATACAATAAAATAACAAAAAACAATGTTTTTCCTGCCAATGCTAGCCATGTGAGTGGTGGTTTATACATCAGGCTCACCTTTTGTTTTACACATTTATTAGTTATCAGTTATTTTAAAGGGAGCAGATCAGTATAAACTGATGCTTTTACATCTCCACTCAATTTGTGTTTTCCTGCTGCAAAAAACATACTGTTCTCTTACGGTTATAGAAAGTGAGGGAGGAAATTAGGAAAATGGGGAAAGATGCAAAGCAGCTCCTCATTATGCACAACCTACTTTTTAATGTTTTAAATTAAATATTGATATATTCTGAATTTTTTTAAAAGAAAATAATGAGCATTATTTAAACTCTCTGGAGTTAAATCATGATGATCATCATCAAATCATGAACCGCAAAGTCCCAGGTTTGAACAGGAACTTTTTGTTGCATCTCTCCCTCCCTCATTTCCTGTTCTCTCTCTCTCTACTGTCTGTAATAAAGACTTAAAATACAAAAAAAAAAAAAACTTAAAAAAAAAAAAGGTCAAAAATTATTGATCAAAGTTTTGGTTATGAATTCTATCTTTTAAGAAGTCGCAGACTGTATTTCTGTGTGACACATTGAGTCATCAGGTCGGTGGCAAAAGCTGGAGAAAGTGAGCTCTTTCTAAATCTCAGGATGTTTTCTTCCTGATCTCTCTGCAGCGGCCGCCCATCCCCTCCCACCAGGTGCCCCCCTACAAGGCAGTGTCAGCCAGGTTTCGCCCCTCCGCCCTGTCCCAGAGCACCCCCATCGGACTGGACCGTGTTGGACGGCGTAAGCTCCACAGAGTGCTCAGCGGTGAGAAGTGGGGTTGTTGTTGATCAAATTTTAGTCTGTGGGAAAGTTGAGTGTGGGAATGTCAATAAGGAAGATGTTGGTCTGGAGCCAGGTGTGGGTGTGCCTGCATCTGTGGCTTGTTTTCTGGATTGTTTAAATCTTGTCAGAAAGTTCCATACAGTTTTTTTTAACCTCTGAATATGTGTTGCAGATGGTGTGTCTGAGTGTTCGGGGATACTTGATGACAGTGTGAGCGAGGAGGAGGAGGGCAGCTTTGATGAGCTCACTGATGTCACACCCTACCTCCAGCCAGGGGTGGAGCTCTCCATGCTCAACGAGGTGAGGCAGAGGAGGGAAAGTTGTCATGTTGCAACACTCACAAACATCTTCTCCAAGAATGTGAATTAAATTTATGATGCAACATTTATCTTGTTGCATGCATGCCTCGTGAACAGCCATGTGAAAATGTTTTCGGTGTGTGTGTTTTCAAGATGTTTGGCCGCAGTTCAGCAGAACAGACAGCCGCTGTAGTGTCCACAAGTCTAAACGTAATCTTACATGTTAGACATGGGCTTAGCCTGCATGTAATTGTATCTTTATCTTATTTGTGTGTGTGTGTGTGTGTGTGTGTGTGTGTGTGTGTGTGTGTGTGTGTGTGTGTGTGTGCGCGCGCGCGCGCGCTACTCAGTGGATAAGCTCTGGGCACACGGTGTATGCTGAGGCTCTCTGGGACCATGTGACCATGGAGGAGCAGGAGCTGGCCTTCAAAGCAGGAGATGTTATCCGTGTCCTGGAGGCCTCGCATAAGGACTGGTGGTGGGGCAGGGGGGCTGACAGGGAGGCCTGGTTCCCTTCTAGCTTTGTGAGGGTAAGTGGACTTTCTGACCTATGTGCCTGATTCATGCTCTCCAGCAGCACAGAAAAGACTGGCTTAGCTCCAAACAAACCTCACCAGCCCTCTTAACACTGTGTGTGGAAGGGTTCAAACCTCAGGTGGTTTCTGTGGTGACCAGAGCTGATTGGCAGTTGAGTCTTAATTAGGCAGGCTGTGGTAACCATGGTGAGGTTAGTTGATTGGCAGATGGGCGTCTGCTGTGTAATTGCTTGCTTGTAGCTGAATCAATGTTGGAGCAGGAGCTGGTTAAACTTGCACATGGTGTTACCATAGTGATGGAGTAGATCTGAGTCTTTTGTAGTTTAAGTAGTTATTGTTCTAACTTTTGAGCTGGAAATTTAATTTAATTTAATTTAGTTTAATTAGATCACAAAAATGTGTCATGAATCATATTTGTTTAATAATGTGGAGACTGGGGGGAAAAAAAAGAAATAATAAGGCTCAATATGTTTTGGAAATTCTGACATGAAGTTAGCTTTTAGCAAAGAGACTTATTTATGATTTTGAATGCTGCTCAGTAGGTTCCGTTGTGTGTGGTGGATGGATATGTTTCAGGTGCGAGTGAACCAGGAGGACTCGAGTGCAGAAAGTGTGGAGAGTGTAGCGGACCAGGAAGATCCAACTCCCAGGGACACACACAGCGCTCAGCACAAGGAGCAGATGAGAACCAATGTGGTTCAGGAAATCATGAATACCGAACGCATCTACATCAAGCACCTAAAAGACATCTGTGAGGTACGGGCATCAACATTTAAGTGTAGGGCTGCGGCTTCTGTCATATTTGTCCTTTTATTTAATCTCAAGCAGTTCTATATTCTAACAAATGTCAATTTTTTTTGTAATAAAATATTTAGAATAAGCTACATTTGTATTTCAGAAATGACTCAACTGTCCAGCACCTCCTGTTGGCCAGTATTTGAACTGTTTTCATACCTTCTGTCTGTGTAGTCAGCATACTGGTTTTGTGTAACTTTCAGGGATACATCCGTCAGTGCCGTAAACACGCGGACATGTTCACTGAGCTGCAGTTGAAGACCATCTTCAGCAACATAGAGGACATCTACAGGTTTCAGAGGCAGTTTCTCAGAGACCTGGAGAAGAAGTACAACAAAGACCAACCGCATCTCAGTGAAATAGGCTCTTGTTTTCTCTTGCAGGTAGTGGCCACACACACAACCTTCCCCAAATCGCTTAATCACTGTGTAGCTTATTTATTTACCTGATTCAGTAGCTCTAAATTGTCATTGAATGTTTCTCTTTTTTTCCTAAGGGAGAGGGCTTCTCTATCTACTCGGACTACTGTAACACTCATCCAGCTGCCTGTGCTGAGCTGCAGCGCCTCATGAAGTTGGGCAAATATAAGCATTTCTTTGAGGCATGCCGGCTCCTCCAGCAGATGATCGACATTTCCATTGCCGGTTTCTTGCTCACACCCGTCCAGAAGATCTGTAAATACCCCCTTCAGCTGGGAGAACTGCTCAAGTACACACCAAAAGACCACAGGTACTCCTCAGGAAATTCATAACTTCACAACTCTTTTACTACTTGCGCTAGTTGTGCATTTTGAGCATCTTTATGTCATTGTTTAGACTCTCTGGTGCACCATTATTTTCACTCGGATATACTGTATATAAAATAGTATACAGTATATGGTCACTACAGTACCCAATGATGCTTGTTGCTATGGATACATTCAACTCTACAACAACCACATCTTACGCCCGATAATCACATAATGAAGATACCTTGACTCGATGAAGCTGTTGTTTCTTTAGCATTACTTTACGTTGGCTGTACAATGAAAGCTATAACCAAGAATCTACAATGATACCTACAGTATGTATATAGCCTAGCATCAGCTAACATTAACCAGTTCAATAACCATCAATGGCTCATTCATTCATTAGCTCATCTGGAGTCACAGTGATCTGCATAATGTTCAGAAACATTTCACCTTAAATAAAGAATCCATGATGGTCCCAGTGGTTTGATTACTTACTTTTCCTTGATTGAGATTGAAGCAGTGTGTTACTGTAAATGGAAACGTCCTTTCTATCATTTTAATGTCTAAGGTGGACCCTATGCTCATTGTTCCTTTGCTGATTTATTGCAGTGACTACAGCGGAGTGAGCAAGGCGCATGAGGCTATGAAGAATGTGGCCAGTCTTATAAATGAGAGGAAGAGACGGCTGGAGAGTGTCGACACCATCGCTCACTGGCAGGTGGCCATTCTACACTGGGAGGTGATGATGACTAATCAATATTCTTTCAATTTTTACTGTGGTTATTTATTAAAAGTAGCCTCTGTTTTTCCAACTTTATGTAAAGAATATTAAATATATTGTGTAAATCTTCTATGTAAACTTATTGTTGCAGGGATCCGATGTGCTGGAGCGCAGCTCAGAGCTGATCCACTCTGGTGAGATGACTCGAGTTGTCCGACAAGGCAAAATGCAACAGCGCAGCTTCTTCCTGTTTGACCACCAGTTGGTCTTCTGTAAAAAAGACGTCCTGCGCAGAGACCTACTCCACTACCGTGGACGGCTGGATATGGACCAGACCGAGGTGGTGGACGTGCCCGACGGGCGGGACCTAGACCTGGGCCTGACCCTGAGGAATGCTCTGCGCCTGCGCAACGCCTCTACTCTGGAGTTTGTGTGTGTGCTGTGCTGCAGGAAGGCCCAGGACAAGCAGAGGTGGTTACAGGCCTTTGCCAAGGAGAGATACAGAGTCAAGGAAGACCAAGAGATGGGTGAGTCGTGCTGGATTCTTTTCATTCATGATGCAAAACAGCTACTGTGTGTAGATGTCAAGTAAAAGGTGAACAGGGTAGAAAGATTGTTGAAAGTTGGGGGTGGGCAGAAATATTTTGAGCTGAAGGTGTATTTGTGTGTGTGTGTCTTGGCAGGAATGGAGATCAGCGAAGAGCAAAGAAAACAGGCCATTGTTAATGCCAGAAGAGCCAAACAGGGGAAGAGCAAAAGTAAGGAAATATTTTGCTTCATGCTGTTTAGCCATTCTTTATTCAATTTTATCTAATTTTATACCATTTTTATCTTAATTTGATTTCATTTATAATTTTTTTGGTTTTGTTTTGCCTGTTTTAGCCGTTGGTTACTCTGGTTCTGTCCCACCACACCACCAAAACCTTCACCCACTTCACCAGCGTCACATCACCATTCCAACCAGCGTGCCTCAGCAGCAGGTCTTTTCACTGGCCGAGCCCCCAAAACGAAAGCCTTACCACCTGTTGTACAGCATCACCCGCAGCGCCTTTTTCAGGAAATGAGGCTTTGCTCCCTCATCTTTTTTTTTCTCCCTGTGCATGTTCAGAGCACGCACCAAAACGTCCTGAAGACTCAAAGAACACTTTATTTTTTTCCTGTATTTTTCTGCCTGCGAATGTAATGTCAAGTTCTGTTTTTGTGCCTCGTGTCTTATTTCAATGTGTCTGTTTTTTGTTGCATGTTGAAGTTCAGTGCCTACAATTTGGAAGGAAGGGGCATGACTAAAGTGTTAAAATACTGACTCAATCCATTTTGTTAGTGTTTAAAGATGCTGCTCACTCAAGAGACTCCCACCCCTTTGTCTTATTAGTTCCATCTGAAAGATGTTTTAATGTTAACTGTGACAATGTATATTCCCGATTTTACGTTGACAAACATGGTTTTAGTTTATTTCACAAAGGCTGGACCCTTTTTTTGCTGTGAGTCTGTCAATTCTGAGCACAAAACAGCCAGAGGATAAATTAACCAACACATTCACCTTCCTTGTTAACACTGTAAATAAAACTCTTGTACAAACATACCTAACGAGAATGTTGTCACTAATATAAAAATAATTCTGTTTGCTTATGCAGCTAGTTGTTTTTATTGCTGAGCAAATACTGCAGCCTTGTGGCTGTTGAATATTGGCTCATGTGAATTCGATGGAAGTTAATGAATGAAACATTAGCCATAGGGCTGGAGGAGGTACGTTGCCTACGCTCGCCTGTGCTGAAGGATCTGGTTTCACACACCTGTCGACTGTGCATCCAAACAGTGTGTTGTGTGGCTCGACACCGTCTGCTGCTGTTTTTATGAGGCAGTTTTTCTTCTGAAGGAAAAGAGAATGGATCTTAAAAACCGGAAATCAGAAATTAGATGATAGAGGCTTGAAGGGATGCCTGTGTCATGGGCACAGAGAGCGAGGAGAACAAGCAGACGAGCGGAGATGATGAGGCATCTCGACAGGACGCTGCCAGTGTGAGTAAGATACATCCTTAACGTAGTGTTATTTTTCTACCGTGACTAAAACTGTACAGTATTTTAAATCCTGTCACATTTTAATCAGGAGTATAGCTGTTTCTCCAGATTAAACCCTGAAGATTTGATTGGACAGAAGTCTGTTCATACATCAAAACCTTTAAGTCACATGTTTTGTCATGTTGCTTGATTAAATGTGTAAAATAGATTAAACTTTTTTTTTTTTTCCTGTGGGAATCTATATCCTGCTAACTTGTGATGGATTAAGTGCCGCTCGCGCAGTATGGGATGACACTGAATGAATAATATATGTGCATTGGGTAACTCAATGAGTGCCGAGCGCCGCATCTGATGGAGTTACTGTTGGTGTTAGGCGTTTCCCTTCACAAGCTAAAGTGACCAATAATGGATCAACAGCTCAATGTGTTTGTTTGGTTTAACTTCATGCACGCTGATGTTCTTTCAGTGCATGCTGTGACCTAATGAAGACCTTGAACTACTTAAACACTTGCTCACCCATGTCCCTTTCCATTCAGGATTGATTAGCAGGTTGTTCAGCCTACTGTAATGTAAACTAGCTGACCTGGATAAGGTACAGTGATAAGAGAAGAATGGTAGCAGCACGGTTATGCCCTCCTGATGTTTCTCTGGTAATTTAACCTACTTATGGTCCTCAAAGAGAGCCAGCATTGCTCTCTTGTGCCCTTTTGTCCCAACACTGAATCCTGAGGGCTCTTATACAATTGGTGAGGGATCTAAAGTATCAAGAGACAACTTGTTTGTTCTTTTCATATCATTTCAGCATCATTAACCCCATCCCTATTAGAAACCACACAGATTGAAGTGACAACTTGAAAGGGCAAGTAAAATTTACTGCCTCCACGCTGGCACTTTTTTGCATTAGAGTATGAACATGTCCCCTCTGGCTGCAGATTGCAGATGTGTCGGTGGAGGTGGCCACAGTTGACCACACCCTGCAGAAGCTCTGCAGGAAGTACAGGAAGACTAGACGGAAGCCCAAGGGACTCAAGAGGCTGTGGGCCCGTCTGTTGAACATCCCGCACCTCGCTGTCATCACCACGGCGGTGGTGTTTGTGGTGGTGGTTATCACGTGGTCGCTGCTGTGGGTCTTCATATGTGAGTGAAAAGATTCTTATACTTTAATCCCACAAAAATGTATTAATCAGTATCTTTCCAGAGCATAATTACAATACAAATACTTTTTTTTTTTTACCAGATTATGTTTCATAGTACTTTTTTATAGTGAGTTTCAGTGATTTAAACAAATGACATGCACAAATCTGTGTTTTTACATTATCTAGAGTAGTACTGTATGTCTGATATCATCTAATGGTTAGTTGGTTGTTGGTGTACATCTACGTTACATTGAAACTGAACCATATAATGCAATCTTCGACTTCCTACCTTTCCTTAGTTCGCAGGGAAAGCAACAGTGCAGTGTACTTTGCCGGGATGTTCCGTGTCGCCAACGTGGAGTTTATCCCAGAGTACCGCCAGGCAGAGTCCCATGAGTTTGTATGCATGGCAAGCAAAATACAACACGTGGTATGTATCAGTGTAACCCTGCTATTTACATGATGGTTAGTGCTGAACATGAGATCTGAGAGAGTAATTGCTGGTGTCTTGTAGGTGAGCAATGTGTACAAGACGTCCTCTGTGGCCAGACTCTACAAGCAAGCTGTCATTTCAGACCTCAGGTACAGTGGGCCTATTAGTCATCATCATCATGAAGCAAAAAGCTGATATTTATCATTTAGTTTGTGCCTTTGATTCCAGTTTCAAGCATCAGCACTTGTTTACGACCGAGCAACACACCCTGTTTTTAAAGTTTTAATGTAAACTGTTGTTTTTCTCGCCCAGTAACAACAACAAGGGCGGTGTGCTGGTTCATTTCTGGATGGTGTTTGTAGTCCCTCGACTAAAGACCCCGGCAGTGTGTGAGGAGTGCGTAGGGGCCATTTTCAGAGACTCGGTTGACACCAGCATGAAGAACAGGTCCTCTGTGGGCTTACTGCTCTATCTCCCAGTGGATATAGACTCCATCCTCATCAATGGTGCGTCAGAGTGTTTACACGTGCATCCGAAGTGTGTTTATCAATGCAGAGATTGATTACTGTCTCTTTCTGCAGCTGTTCAGCGATCAGATTATTCCTCAAATGGAGCAGGTAGGCGATAATACTTAAGTTAGCTGTAATGAAAGTTACACTGTATGTCATGTTGTGTGTCTGTGAGGTTTTTTTTTCTTTCCTCCCAGGCTCGCAGTGTGTAGATAATCTGTATGCCAATCTTCCTGGAGCCACCGTCCCTCTAAATGTCTTCTCATCATGGGGTGGTGTGAATTGCTATGTAAAGCTCACCGCTGTCCCCGGCTCTCTGATCCGTCTGACCGTCACCTCGTTCCTCATTGAGCCCAGCGACTGTGTGAGTGATGCCCTGACCGTGTACGACGCTCTGCTGCCCATGAGAGGGCGCATTCTGCACAGGTGAGTCTGCAGCGTCCATTAGACAGCTTATGTGATGTCAAAAGGCTTCTTGCCATATGTCACTGTTTTTGTAAGTTCTCTTAAACATTGCGTATACTGAAGTGTATCTCTGCATGTGCTGCAGGCTGTGTGAGCCAGTGTCCAGCTCCTTCTCCCTGGTGTCTACCTCCAATTTCATGTTGCTGTCCTTCAGAATGACTAATGGCAACAAGAGCTTCAGAGGACACTTTGAGGCCATTGCTGAAGAAAGTATGACACATTTACCTGGTTATTTTATATGCCAGTGGTTCCCAACTTTTGGGTTAATGTCAATGTAAAAAGAAGTAATGCCACAGATTTAATATGTCTGGGATCAAAGTGATCATTCCCCTTTCAAATGTTATAATATGAGTAATTTTTAAGAGGCCTGAAGGGATTAAAAAAGGAAAAGGAAGTCAGAAAAAAGAAACAAAATTTTGCGTGTAAGAAAGATGTTTTTGACTCATCTTCTGACCACTTTGTGTGTCCCAGCCCCCAGATTGGGAACCACTGTATATATGTACAACAGTGTACAACAGTGCTGTGTAACACACAGTATTGGCTGGGAGTGAATCCTTAAGTCTGTCTCTGTCTCTCTCTCTCTCAGTGTGTATGTCTCACATTGAGACCCAGTCAGAGCCTCACATCACCGGTCAGATCTTCAGCCCCTTCCACCCCAGCCTTCTGCCCCCACTGTGCTCCTGCACCTGGAGGTTTGAGGTAGAGCACACACACATACATGACTTGTAAAACTGTGGGTGAGTTGGTTCTCAACAGGTGACTTAAAACAGCTTTTATTTATTGTGAATTTATGTTTTTTTTTTAATTCTAGACCCCTAACAGTGCTTTAGGAGTTGCTCTGCAGTTTCAGAACTATGTATTGAAACAAAAGGACCTGAAGGGCTGTGACCAAGGCTGGTGGAAGGTCAATGAAATCATGTATGTGGGTACAGCTACATGCATATATACAGCTACATACATTTTTACAAATATCTACAACTATAGATAATGTCTCCATAAGCTAGAAGAGATCATCTTATCAAATGGTGGATACATAGGAGTTCATCCCACAACAACATCCTGTGATGGCTTGTTGATGGTTGCTTTCCTTCCACAGTTTCTGTGGCAGCTACGTGGGACACCACACGGTGTTTCGGATCGCTGACCACAGCTCGGAGGTGGTGTTTCGCTGCAGCTCACGTAACTCTGCTCAGCCTTTTCAGGCAACTTACAGCAGCTACAATATCAGCCAACGTAAGCACTGCAGGGGCCAGAGCATGAGTCATTATAATGGCCAGGATACACTGCAGGAAATGACAGATCATAGGTGTTTCATTGTGCTTCAGTGTGGATGTGAGTTAATGACTTTGTTTTGAAGTGGATTCTAAAAATTACAATAAACTTTACAGAGAGAAAACTGAAAAAAATAGACATATAGTTCATATGAAAAAGAATGTAAACATGGACCTGTTTTAGAGAAGATGTAAATAATTAATCATGTCATTGTAGCTTGTGTGTCATTCACTGTATAGTATACTCCATTAAGTTACTACAGTTTTACATAGTTTTAAAACAGCATCACCATAGAAGCTTCCTGTGGTGCCTTTTAGTCAGTCACTACAGTAGAAATAAAGCAGGAAAATAAACTTGTTTATGCACATTTGTTTTTATTTAAAGTATTTAGTTATACGTCTCATCTTGCTTCCTCCCTATCACATGTCTATTATAACCTCTCTCTCTCTCCACTCATGCGTGCACCAGCCTGTCCAGAGAGCTACTTCCTGTGCTCCACAGGGCTGTGTGTGGAGAAGAGTCGACGCTGTGACGGCCTGGACGACTGCCAGGATGAGAGCGACGAGGTGTTCTGCTGTAAGTTGTTTTACAAGCTACATATTACTGGTTGTTTAAGGAATGTGACATTTTGATTAGTTTGGTACCCTGCCTTTTTCAAACGGCACTGTGAAGTACTGGTAACACATTTGGTAACACATTACACTGTGTCTAATTATATTTGCTTGAGGAATCAGTCATGCATTTTAAAATGTTGCATATGTTCGCAGCGAGGCCCACACAGAACTGTGGTGGCAACAGTCCTCTGCATCCTTTGTTTGTATGCAATGGAGAGAGGGACTGCACCGATGGAATAGATGAGATCAACTGCACTCAGGGTATGAATTTATAAAACATTTTTAAAGTGCAATATGTGCGCCCTTTCACCCTTTAACCCCTAATAATTGTAATATGTTCTCTGCTTTTGTCAGAAACAACCTGCTCTGCAGTCAGGTATCAATGCAGCAGTGGCTCCTGCATCCTGAAGAAGAACGCAAAGTGCGATGGTGTTCATGACTGTCAGGACCGTAGTGACGAGGCAGACTGTGGTAAGTACTCTGCATTACCTGCTCCATGTGCACATCCTGAAGTCACAGCCAAAAGACAATTTTTTACAGATGTCTTTTATAATCCCACGTCCAACCTTTTGTTTTTGTCTAGTAATAAATCTTGCAACTTGCCATCTTGAAAGTGACTCCAACGTCAACATGTGGCATGATGCAATGGTGCAAAACTGTTTACTTTGTGTAAGACACTATAATATAGTGTATTTATTCACTTTCAAGAATTAAACATTTTTGAATAGCTCAGAATTATTCTCAAACTGTTCTGGTCTGTATTATTCAACATTTGAACGTCCAGTTCCAACCATATATATGTAGAATTATGTAAATAAGTAAATAAGCTGCTAAAATGCTCCACCTTTTTATCATCACCTTAATTGCTTGCCTTCCGACCATCATAACTGTTGTACGCTGCATGTCAGGAACTTGTCTTCAAGTTGTTGTTCACTAAAATAAAGACCAGTTCAATGATTTATCAACTCACAGTTTTGGTCCCACCTGAACTGTTTCTTAATGAAGCACTTGGTACACAGTGATTATACTACCAGTTCTCTGCCCGAGCCTTTGTGTGGCTTCATGAGAAAGTTGTTATTTTATAATCCACTGGGCAGCATGCTCCAAACCTGCTGACCTGCAGCACTGAGGTGACCCAGCTGTAATAGCTTTCTCTGTTTGCTGTTATTTTATCATGATAGGGTCTCAAGGTGATGGGAACAGGCTTGTCTTTGATCACTCACTGATACTGGGCGTACTGTACTGTACATACACACACACGTTAAAGGTCTAATTTTTAATAAGGCGGCAGCAGACCTGTCTGTCATGGTGATGACTCAGCGTGTCGGCATAGTGGTTAGTGTAGATGTACAAACACACACACTCTCTCATACTGCACGTGTCCATATATACTGCACACCCATCAAGGCCAGCAGCAGCCCTTTTGTACATGCACGCACACAAGCTCTGTGCTCCTTCTCAATAAAACCAAAGTCCAGTATAATATAACCAGTATAACAACAAAATCCATCACCATGTTCTCCTCAGCCTGTGGTCGCCCCTCCTTGGTGAAGAAGGTGAGTTCATCTACAGGACATGAGCGTATTGTGGGTGGAGCTAACTCTGCGGAGGGGGAGTGGCCGTGGCAGGTCAGCCTCCACTTCTCTGGTAACCTGTACTGTGGCGCGTCTGTCCTCTCCTCTTATTGGCTCATCTCAGCAGCACACTGCTTCAGCAAGGAAAGGTCAGTCACTCTCATCGCTGATTAACAACATTCTGTTATCGTTATATCATCACTTTAATGTAAAAAAACACAGATTTAATATGCAGAGCAGCAGCAACTGATAATGCAGTGGTTCCCATCCTTCTTGGCTTCTGACCCCTTAAAACAATCTGTTGCAAAGACCCGTCACAGGTTATGTTTGTGTGGACATTCATGGGTTCAAGGTTCAGCTTTACTGTCATTATACAATACAGGATTGCACACTATTATTAAACTTTAAATAACAATCACTAGGTAGTAATGATGTCTGTACATCATCTGGCAATTTATTATATTTACAGTTTTTATCACATTTCAACCAAACAAGTTATTAGTTCATCTGGCAATTATTACATTATCAGCTAAAAGGCTTCAGGCTCATTGTATTGATTTTATGAACAATCAATCAAGAATTATTAGATGCAGTGTAATCTAACAAAGTGTCCTCCTTCAGTGTCTTTGACCCCTGACCTCTGACTCCCCCAGGCTGTCTGACCCACGTTACTGGAGCGCCCACCTCGGCATGCTGACACAGGGCGGTGCAAAACACGTGGCCGAGATCCAGCGGATCGTGGTGCACGAGTATTATAACGCGTACACATTTGACTACGACATCGCCCTGCTGCAGCTGAAGAAGCCCTGGCCTCCCTCCCTCAGCTCACTGGTCCAGCCTGTTTGCCTGCCACCTCCCTCCCACACTGTCACCAACAGCCATCGCTGCTGGGTCACCGGGTGGGGATACCGATCTGACGAGGGTGAGCAATACCTTGGATAAAGCTCAGTGACTTTTATACTTTAAAATAACTATGATATTGTTTTAGGGGGTTTGTCTGATACGGCTAGTTTATATTCACTGATCTAAAAACATCACAATTACAATACAGTAAGTAATAAAAAGAGTATTTAGACAGGGCAATGACGATGTAGTAGAGGGTTAGGAATACAGCAACCAAACCAATAATACACCATTTCACAAATTAACAACTTACTAAAAACAGGTGGATTTAGGTCCTACTTGTAACAATGCACTCATGTACACCAACATGCAAACGAACCGCAGCAAAGGTAAAGTATATGAAAAGTATGCCTGATTTTTGGGAGACAGTTCATCATAGCTCCAGCCAAGTGCTCTCTTATTCTTTTCCTTGTCTGTTTTTCCTGAGAATCAGCCTTGGCTCACCTTGCTGCTTCCTTCTGCTGCAGCTTTTCTTGCATCTACTAGATACTAGATACTCTTGTATCTACCTCCTGAATCTACTGCTGTCATTTAAAGTCACATCATGTGACCTTTATGAGCTTGTCATAGACTGATCCAGCACTTCTAGAGTTGCATCTTCATCTGAGAGAAATCTTTTGTCTTGGTTTCCCTTAAACAGTGGAGTTGCTCCTTGACTTACTCAGATAAATGTTTATTCTCATCAACACTTGTCATGCTCCTGTGCTGCTATGTTCCAGCTGCATGTGTCATCTCGGATCTAAGAGAGCATCTTTATCAACTCCTGCACTCTTTATGAGCTACTGCCCAATGTGTGTGAATATTTGTATCTGTCAGTTGCATGATCTATGTCCACATACTGCCCCCCCGCAGACAAAGTGCTCCCAACAGTGCTGCAGAAAGCAGAGGTGTCCCTAATGAGCCAGACTGATTGTAGGAAGATCTACGGACCTGTCTCACCACGCATGCTGTGTGCCGGGGTCCCCTCTGGAGAGCGGGACGCCTGCAGGGTGAGCTCACATCTGACTGAATCACCCGCCTGCATTTTACTTCATACCAGTGGGTGTGAAGCATTAGGAATACTTTTTGAATGTGTGTTCTTTCTGCATCAACTGCACTCTTTGGGTCTTAGGGCGATTCAGGGGGTCCTCTCTCCTGTCAGGCTCCAGGCGGGGGTCGCTGGTTCCTGATTGGCATCGTCAGCTGGGGGGTGGGCTGTGGCAGACCAAACCTGCCTGGGGTCTACACCAGGGTCAACAAGTTCACCTCCTGGATCTACAGCCATATCAGCTGACATGATATCTCATTCATCCACTGCCAGCAGATGTTTAAATGTTCTGCCGCTCACATCAAACAATAAAAGCATCATCAGATACAGTGTACTGTGTATTTTTTTTCAAGAGCAATATCTGCCTTTTTCTGATTTTACAACATGCAATTAATGTGTGACTCACACAGACAGCCTCAACAAAGCAAACAGGAAAAGTGCCTTGACATATTTAAATTTTCTTCAGGTATCTTTGCTGCATTCCTTCTTCCAAGTCTGAGACTGTATGCCCATGTCCTGTTACAGCCTCACAATGGACAAGTTTGGTGCCAGATTTGTAATTGCAGGCTCTGTCTTGCTTTGCGCCCCTGCGGAGCATCCAAGGGCACAGCAGCCAAGCTCCAATTGTAATACCTCGCACACGTTTCCCTCAAGCACCCTTTTGTCCCTCCTAGCTTTACTCCCGCATACACAGCGAGGAAGTTTGCCCACAATATCTGTCGCACGGATGGTTGTGCGGATTGTACCCTTTCATAGTGGGCTCATTGTCCCCCGCACTGCATTCTGGGGCTCCGTGTGACACCTGCCGCCCAGTTCAGGTAAACGGGAGGCGGTGAATGCCCACCGCATCCGAGCCGCTCAGGTCGGATTTCTGCGCTTTTTTCAAAGGAAGCGACAGCGGGGGTTTCCTCTCTCTCCATCGTTTCTATGCCTGAGGTATTGTTGCATATCGCCTCTCCGGAGCTGAACGGGACAGTGCTATGAGGACTCTCCCCAAAAGCAAAACTTGCGAAGTGTACTGCGTCTCCGGGCATGGACACTCAGGCTGCTCCGCTGCACAGGTAAGCCATCACTGTGCTCTTTTCATTGCGCGTAAAAGGCGGTGCCAAACGGGACTTTGCTGTCTGTAAGAACTATTATCTCAATATATTCTATCTGTAACGCGAAATTAGTCTGTTTATTTAACTTTTTTTTTTTTTTGCAATACCAGAAGGATGCATAATAATCAGAACCTATCAAGCCGACTCAGCCATTGTTAATCTTAATTGTAAAATCCGTCTCTAGGGGTATGTGGGTCTCTTTCTCATGAATGTCCATGTCGGGGTGAGCCACTTGATTGAGTGCTGACACCGCAGAGTCAGGCCGTGGGAAAGCAGACTCCTCCAGCCACGCTTTGTCTGCTCCCCCGGGGAATCCTGCCAACCCCTTAAATGTTTAAGGAGATCCTTTCAGCGCAGAGATGTTCACCGTTACTCTCACTAAATCACTGTCTGCTCAGCCATAAAATCTATGTCTCATTGATTTTGGCAGATAGGGTGCGTTTTCTATATCGCCCCCTCTGCTGTGGCCACATAAAGATAAAATCCAAACAATTAGAAGCAACTTGAGCACAGACATTAAAAGCTGGTATGATATTTGAGTCATGTCCTTGTCTCTGGAAGGGAGAGGGGGAGCTGAAGGAGCCCACCCAGTCACTGAGCCCCCCCACGAAGCCTGAGGATCAGGCAGAGCAGAAGGTGGAGGGGGGGCGAGCTCCAGCCTGTGGCTCCTGGAGGAGATGGATGTTGGGTCTCCTGCCTTTCTTTCCCTTCACTGCCGCCATTGCACTGACTCTCCACTTCTTAACATGTGAGTACAGACCTGCTTTGGCATTTTAGACTTTTCTCAGACCTCTCCTCTCCTTAAAACGTGTTTATTTTGACTTGCACCCAGTCACACAAGTGCACCTGTCTCAAATCTCTACCTCCTCCTCTCCAGCTCCGCCTTCCTCAGTGTTCTTCCTCGGTGGTAGCGTGGAGTTCCCAAACCTGAGCTTCTCCTCAGAGCTGACTGACTCCACCTCCCCTCAGTTCCGCCTGCAGGCTCAGGCTTTGAACCATTATGTAAGTGGAAACGGTGAACTTGGTCGTCACTGCCTCCCCTCTGAATGACACTGAAGCTGATGTTGCTGCTCTAACTTTGATATGGTTCACTACTGGTGTCTTTTATGCTGCACTTTCAAAACACTGCTGCCCTCTTTCCTTTCTCCTTCCCATTCTCCTCTATTGTTGTCTTGTCTTTGTATTCTTATTCATTTGCTTTTCTCTTTATCGGCTTTGTCCTCCTCCTCCTCTCTCTCTTTTTTTTCTGTACACCACTTTCCTCTCTTCTGTCCCTCTCTCTGTCTCTCTCTGGTGGTGTTAAATGTAAAGCTGAAACAGGAGCTGGGCACAGTGAGTGCGCAAGTTCCCAAGACCCCCTGGGACAGGGCCCTTTCAGGGCTGAGGACAAGCCCGGCATTTGTGAGCCCGGCTACACCCAGGCAGCGAGAGTGAGAGGAAGAGCAGACCTTCAATAAAAACATTGTCTGTGTAGCTTTCACACAATCAGCCACTCTGTGCACCGTACACTACAGAGAGGAGGAGAACCTCGGTTTGACGCTGGGGTTGAGAGGGAGAGACAGGGCAGTAGGGCAGGCTGAGGTGACAGACGGATTGGGGGTTGGACAGAGATATGAGAGGGGGAATTTGGATTTTGGAGCGAAGGGTCAGATTTACGGCTGGACATTCTTGCTGAGCAGTGAAGAAATGGCGAATTGATAGGTGTAAATTCCCCCCAATAAATCTGCAGTGATATAGTGTAATTCTCCTGTAATCAGCTGTGAGGGTGAGTTAGCAGGCTTGTTAAGTGGTCATAGTATCTGTGTGGCCATCTGTTCATTAAAGAACAGGTGAACTCAAGGCCAGGAGCCCATACCACCCAGGGTCCTACCTCTACACGGCCGACAGGTAGAGACACAATGGAGCTCTGTGCTGCTCAAAGTCAACATACACACATGCAGAGTTTGACACACACACACACACACACACAAGAACAATGCTTTTGTTGAAGTCAGGCTGCATGTTTGATCAGGTGTGTTCATGTGTTGCTTACATGGGAAAAGTGACCTCACTTGCACCACTGTGATGTCACACCTACAGTACTGTACAGTACGTGGTCGACCCTCTTTTTTTGTGTTTTTGCCTTTTTTTTAAAACAGTTCTCAGATCTCTACGAGTCCTCGCCATGGAGCTCTTACTATCTGCACTCAGGAATTACTGCCTTCAGGTATGCAACACTAACAAAAAGCCTACTGATGAAATGAAATGTGCAGCAGTTCATACATAAAAAGCATCTGCATGGCAACAACACACTCTGTTGCCACCTCAGCTGTATGTCCCACTGCAGAATATTAATATTGTGAACCCTTTGTGTGACAGTGAAGGAGCCGAAGGGCTCAACGTCTTCTACTGGAGTAAATTCTCCGCCCCAGATGAGGTTGCAACGGCGATCCGGAGGTCCAGCCCAGAGAGGCTGCAGCGCAGGCTTCCAGGCAGCAACAAGGTGCTGTGGGACAGCCGCAACGAGCAGCGCTATTACATGGAGCAGGATGACAACATGCTCCACCTGCTGGGTAGAGATACATACAGTATATGCACATTAAGCACACATGTAGTTTTTGCTGTCTAAAATGTTTGGCCTCAGCAATATGCAGATATACACTTAACACTACACAACAACTACTAATAAACAGGTTAAAACAGTAACATACATAAATTAAAACCTCTACAAATGCTTTACACATCATAACATTTCAAATAGAACCCATGTTTTATTAAGTTTGATTTAATTGTATTATTAAGTATTAATGATGTGGTTTTATATACATGTATTGCTCTAGAGTATTTTGACATCTGCTGTGTGTGCATGTAGGTTTGGACCTTGACGACTTTGAATCAGAAGAAAAATCAGACAAGAGTAAGAATCCAAACAGCATCCAGAGTGGGAAGTGGCAGCTTGGCTTCCAAGGTGAGGAGAGCACGCCTCCGACTTTATATTACAAAACCTAAAGATCTGGTTTCTAATGGTGAGTTAAAAATGAGTAAAAAGTGTGACTGAGGCAGACTGGAAGGTCTATCAAAGGCTTGGCCCTAATCCGGCTGATTGATGATCTCTGTCTGGATTGCTGCTGTAGTGAACTTTAACTTTGTATTTGTTATCTGCTCTTGACTGCAGTGCACTTCTAATGTGACCAACACCAACATTATAACACAAATAAATATTTCCACCACTTCCTCTGTCTAGCGATGTCCTTTGACCTCTATGCCAAATATGGCAACAACCGCACCCTGAGCCTCGTGAGTCCCAAGAAGCCATACTACCAGTGGCGTCTTCGTGTGCCATCGGGTCATGTGGTTCGACTGGTCATCCTCAACCTGCAGGGTGCCACGCCAGGAAGCTGCACCGCCCACAAGCTCTCAGCCTACGACTTCCTTCTTCCATTACAGAACAAGATAATTGCCAGGTAAACACATTTTATGGTCTTTTTTACTCTGGAGTTACTGTGACAACATCTGCACTGATCTCACCTCTGTAATATGTCCCATTGATATATTTTATATATACATATCCTGGATGCATTTGCCTGTCTCAGGTGGTGTGGGCTGCCTATTTCGGGTTCGTCCCCTGTCATGAAGCTGACATCCTCTGGGAATGTGATGTTGGTCACCTTCTCCTTCAGCAGACAAAGGGATGGCGCAATCTTCAAAGCTTACTTCCAAGCCATCCCAAAAGCAGGTTTGAGTGCTCTCACAAACAGACAAAAGCATACACAGTACTGTCTAAGTTCTACAAATCTTGTGTGATATGTTCATGTCCTTGCCTTCATGTTGGAATGATTTACTTCCACTGATTAGAGCATATGTAAAGATAAGTTGCCTTGGTGTTATTGTGGATTCTGTGTTACCATCTCCCCCTGCAGGTTGTGGAGGGTCAATTTCCTCCTGGAACGGCTCTATTTCCTCCCCCTACTACCCTTCCTATTACCCTCCTAACATAGACTGCACCTGGACACTACGGGTGAGCCACATGAGCATATGTACATGTTGTGTGAGTGTGCATGTTAGAAACAGTGGAATAAGAAAGAGAATGAAAGAGTGAATCATCCCTTTGTTATTAGGCCCATCCACATTCCAGCATGTGAACTCTTCTTTGGTTACTTTATCAGGCGCCGTTGCCAGGATACCTGATCTCCATGACGATCGTGACGATGGACATTCAGGATTCCCCGTCATCGGACGGCTGTGAGAAAGACTGGCTGGACATCGGAGGGGTCAAGTGAGTTGTGAAGCTGTCATAATTGTTATAAAAAGACAATCCATGTTTTATCTGGTTGCATGTGTGCGTTAAGAGTAAAATCCCTTCCTTTTATGCTCCTCTGTATCTAGACTGTGTAATCCAGTGTCCGACAGCAGCAAAAAGCGAGTCTACTCCTCTCCTCTCTCCCTCCACTTCCATTCGGATGAATCTCTCACTCACAAGGGCTTCTACTTGCTCTACCGAGCCTTCTCTCCAGAGGGCAGTAAGTTAAAATCTGATGCTTTTACTCCACCGTGGCTATTAGCAAGGGCAGTGTAAGAATGTATTCAATAACTAGCCCTCTCACTGTAATTTGCCCAGACAGAGAGACTTAAAAATACTTTTTGTTACAACTTATACAGTATGTCTACTTGGGGTTACATATCCACATCTACGCCAGAGAAAGTACTGTAATTCCAGAGACCATGCAAGTCTCCTTCCTGTCTCTCTCCAGCCTGTCCTCGGCAGTTTCGCTGTGGAGATGGACGCTGTATCCCTCTGAGGAAGGTGTGTGATGGAGTGAAAGACTGCTCAGATGGACGGGACGAGGTTAGATGCTGTAAGTCTGTTGCCTGAAGACACAATTGTAGATACAAAAGGGCTGTACACTTTACCCACATGTTTTTTTTTTAATTCTTAACATTGAATCTGGTTTCTAAACTGTATTTGTATTAGCTTGACAAAATGTTGCTATGTTGTGCTTTTTATATTTGTCTCCCTCTTTAAGTTGTTAAAGTGTAAAAGTTGACAATAAGTGCGTTCACATGGGCACAGTTATCCTGGTTTTCATCAGGAGTGTCCCGGTTATGTGTTGCACATACAACCTGGTTTCTGACACCTGGATAAGGCCTTATTTGAGAATCGTGGATATGCTAACTGGAGGCCTCCAATAGAAATCAGGATACTGTGGCATGTAAACGCCGAGATGTTTAGGAATCAATACACAACTGCACACAGATGATCAGAAACCTGGATACAGTATCATGAATACCCAGGTTTCTCATGTTCCATGTAAACATCATATCCCAAATAAGATCAAAACCAGGATACTAATGTGGATGTAAACACACTCAGTTACTTTGATTTCAAAGACATGATCTTTGTGCTACACTCAGATTTGTATGTGTTTGTGTGTTTCCGTGTGCGTTTGCATATATGTGTAAAACATGTAGCATCCTGCAGGCCAGGTGAAGTGTTGTGTGGGAACGGCCAGTGTAGGCCTCAAAGCAGCCAGTGTGTGAGCCAGAGCTCATGTGCAGACAGCAGTGAAGAGGGCACCTGTGGTGAGTAGGCTGTCACCATCGTGTCACACATGTGTGTGCTTGTGTGTATTTTGATAATTAAAGCTCATGTGTTTGTTTTCAGGAGGTAAATGTTACCACGTGTGTCCCAACAAGGTCTGTTTGCCAAAGTCTTCAGTGTGTGATGGTGTTATTGACTGCAAAGACCGCAGTGATGAACTCAACTGTACCAGAGCGTGTGAGTATTCATGACGTCATTGGTTACACTGACTGATCAATTTAAGTGTATTTTATCACATTATGTTGTTTACTTAAGTATTTACTTTTTTCTCTATTTTAGGTGCCCTTTGTTTCACTGTGCCTAATTATATCTTTCATTCTCTTTAGACCTTAAAGGCTGCTCCTCATCCTCATACAAATGTGCCAGTGGAAAGTGTGTAAGTAAGGTTAACCCTGAGTGTGACGGAGTCAAAGACTGCTTTGACAACTCTGATGAACTGCGCTGTGGTAAGTTCTCCCTCACAAAACTCAACTTTAGATTCTTGTGACTAAAAACTGAATGAAAGTGCTCTGACATTCCATTATCACGATTTTTGTCTCTCTCTGTGTGTCCCCAGGCTGTGGCACCAGGCCCAAGAAGCGTACAAAGATAGTGGGTGGCTCTGATGCTGCGGCGGGGTCATGGCCATGGCAGGTCAGCCTCCAGATGGATCGCTACGGCCACGTCTGTGGAGCCACACTGGTCTCCACCCGCTGGCTCATCTCTGCAGCTCACTGCTTCCAGGACTCAGACGCCATTAAGTGAGAAAGACACCTGAATGCCTCATTATGATAATCATAATTAATGTGTGCGTACTGTGTTCATGCATGTTGCGTCTGCAGATACTCGGATGCTCGTGCGTGGCGAGCCTACATGGGAATGCGTGTGATGACTACGGGGAACAACGGAGCAGTCACCAGACCGATCCGGCGGATCCTCCTCCACCCACAGTACGACCAGTTCACCTCTGACTACGACATCGCCCTTCTCGAGCTCAGTGCGCCTGTCTTCTTCAACGAATTGGTGCAGCCTGTGTGCATCCCTGCACCCTCACACACCTTCACATCAGGCACCAGCTGCTACGTCACAGGCTGGGGGGTCCTCATGGAAGATGGTAAGAACTGTTCAAGAGTATCTAATGAAACTTAAGAGCTAGTTTACAAAAAGTATGTTTTTAGATCTTTGATTTGATTTTTTATTTTGATTTTTTGGATTTTTGAAACTAACTTAGATCTGGGGCAATATAGACATCAGGGCAAGGTCAAAGTTTTCATAATACCCCCAAGATGTTTCCATGTTTTTTTTTTTATTATAGGTGAACTGGCCTCTCGCTTACAAGAGGCCTCAGTGAAGATCATCAACAGGAACACTTGTAACAAGCTGTATGACGACGCTGTCACTCCTAGGATGCTGTGTGCTGGGAACCTGCAGGGTGGGGTGGATGCCTGCCAGGTGAGTGTGTGCATCAGTGTTGGTGTGTCTTTGCAGTATGAATTTTATGGAAAAATATTGGGTAGGTTAATGCTCATTCCAAGAGTTGTTGTGTGATGAAAGTTGTGATATACGTTTTAGTCATAACCACAAAATGCACAGCTTGCCTCACTGAATTCAGTTTCAGTTAGATTTTCTACGTTTCTCAGATTTTCTCTCTAAACCACAACAGAATGTGTCTGCAATAAGAAAAATTGAGAAACACACGTTCATTTTTCTCTTGGTCATCATGCTTTACTTCTGCCCTCACTATGCATGAAGGTGCTCGGCTATGCAGCGAGCTAAACATACTTCCAAAACAGGATGAAGACTGAAAACAACAAATTCATTGCTAATAATTACAAATCAGAAAAAAGATGAGCTACCATTCACAAGCCCAAACGTATTCATTCACTAAAGTATAGATAGGTAGCTGTCAGAGTAGCTAGTTAGCTAACAACATTGTCCCTCAGGAAGAAACAAAGTATCACCAATGCAGATGATCATTAAGTCTCCATAGGAAGTACAACACAGTAATTAGTCTAGTAAACATACACATAGTATAGATAGACAATCTATAACATAGAGTTGACAAAAGTAAAAAGAGTAAAACCCATAGGCTACTGTGACATGTAGCCCAACAGTAGTTAAATTAGCTAGCTAACAGTTACTTAGAATGTTGTATTAGCAACACATTACCCTTAGACAGCTAGTATACTGGCTAGCTTGGTTAGCAGTTAGCTAGGTGACAAATCACAAAACAGCTATATTTAAAATGACAGCTACAGATGAATGAACCGACATGGGCATTTGTGAGTAGATAAAACTTTCTGCCAATATTTGTTTGGTCACAGATCTGACAAAATGGTGGCTGTAACAATGTCAGTTAAAATGTAACTGCCATGGAATTGTACCACTAGCAGTTGCTACTAGCAACAGAATGTTCAACACAAGCTAACTGCTATCACATCCTCTAAATTTGAATCCACAGCAGTAAAATGTTTCTTTATGTTCATGTATGTTCGTCTGAATGTGTATCACTGTGCATGTCTGTGCCCCCAGGGTGACTCAGGAGGGCCGCTGGTTTGTCTGGAGCGAGGCAAACGGTGGTTCCTGGCGGGGATCGTGAGCTGGGGCGAGGGCTGTGCGAGGCTGAACCGTCCCGGTGTCTACACAAAGGTGGTAAAGTTCACTGACTGGATCCATCAGCAGACTAAAGGACAGGTGTGACTGAACACCAGACTGGCGTGAAACTAAATGACAGACTCAACACACAGGACGAAGGTTTCAGACCTGGAGTCCATCTTCAGACTGTTGTCATGATTGCATGACAACACATTCAGTCAGTTTTTGGAAGCGTGTCCATGGCAACGGGCCAGCAGGTGCATCATCCCTGCTCCAAACCAACCAGCTTCCTTATAATCTCCAAACATCAACAGTGGCTATGTTGACATGCCCAAAAATGTTAGCACTTAACCTGGTTATTAAATTAACTTGGTTTTGGGTCGCTACACATAAATGTTAAAATTTGGTTGGAATACCTTATACCGATTACAACATACCCAATTATGATGCTATGATGCTATGATGCTCTATCCAAATGCCACTTGTGGGGCAAACACTCTGAGATTTTTATTACTTTGAATGACTCCTATGCAAGATCAGCAGCTTATTTCCATTTTCTCCATATTTTTACTCTTCACTTTCTGTCATCTAAAGCATGTTCTGAGATGCACTTGCCACAAAAGGACCTCAGTTATTGTAAACTGTGGTGAACTGTGTCCTCTTGCAGTGAAAAGCACAACTTTTAGTTGCGTAGGAACATAAACCCAAATGAAAATCAGGTTCAACCGCTCTGCTTTCAGAAAATCTCTAAAAACAAAGAGACTTATTGCTCTGTCAACACATGTTGTGCTCTACAGTGCTGTCAGAGCAATAGTATGTTTAAGTCTCCTCGATCAGATGAACAGGTCTGTCAGGCTTCAGAACAGATCTGAAGTTGGCCAAAGTACAGTACGACCACTAGCCAGGTTATCCTGTGCATGTAAATGTAGCCAATTACTTCCTGTTTTCCTAATGTCCCTACACTCCCTCTTTTTCCTGTCACAGCTACATTGTTCACTACAGAGGTAGTGACCATGTCAGGTGTTGCCAACAAAAATCCCATCAGTCCTTTTATTGAATGTGGAAATAGTTCTCTCCCCACAAGTATGTAACTGTATATTTCTGCGCTCATCTACATTCGTCCATGTACTGTATATGTGTGTTCATGACTCACTGTATGTGTTTAAGAGTTGTTATTGTACTGTATGTGTGTGTATGTGCATTTGTATATCATGAGTTCATCTGAGTCATAGCCTTATGTTCAATATATTCTGTAATTGTAGAGAAGTGAATACTCCCTCAATAGGAGGTGATATTATATGTTGCATTTCAGTTTTACTATGATTTAATTTATCTTTATGGTGCCTCCTTTGTCATGCTCCACGAGAAGCAGATCGTAGCTCCCCTTAAAAACCATGATGCAGTTGATGCGGGTGTAAGGAACACATAAGATTATCAGGAGACAACCTTACCAATCTTTTCCATGCAGACACACTTGATTCATTTCCCCCTTTCTCCTTCTCTCGTTTCTCATTCAGCTCACATTCACCACCCAGTGGCCAATCTGCACCAATGTTTGTTTTAGGTCCTGGGGGAATGATGCACCCAAAGGATTGAAAAACATCCAGTTTGCATCATTGTTAATGATATCAGATTATATGCCTTTATATTAAAGACACCATTTCCAACGCAGCAGGTCACGTGTTTCTCAACAAAACTCTTACTTATTGCTGTATTTTTATTATGACATTTATATTGTTTTGTTTTTTCTTGCTCTAATGTCCAACTGAACTTTTTCTTAACTTAAACTTTGGGCTGGGAAATCTTTACTGCTTCAGTTGTAATTTTTGATTTTGACTGAAAAGAGTGCAGTATTACATCCCCTGATGACCTATGTTGGATAATTTGAGCAAGAAGTCACCTATAAGCTGAAGTTATTTGTTTATGTAGTTAGGTATTTTTCTAGTTGTGCAATATGTGACATGCTCTTCCAAGGAGCACACTTGTTTGTTTTTTTTAAGACAGATTGCCAGTTTTGAAATGTGAGAGACGAGTCTGACAAGTTGTTAATCATGACACCCGTTTAATTCGGTGCCTACGTGCTGATCAACCCGTGTACCAATCCAGAGTACACACAAGATTTAAGCACAGAGTTGCCCTGCGCGCATCTTCTCCGATATTCAGTGGTGCGTAATTCTAGCCTGTTCTGAAAATAAGGTAAATTGCAGATTATTGATTAGGAAAGGGCCACTTCATGCATGTTTAAAAGTATGACAAAAGAAAGGGCTATTTTTGACAGTATAATATACTTTTATTAACACCTCTGGTTGATTGCTTGAGCACTGGGGAGAACTAAAAGGGGAGTGCTGTTACGCGCCTTGGGTGTGTCAATAGACGTCACGGAAGTCCGCTATCCCGTGGCTGCACTGTGGGAACTGTATAAATCCGCGCCAGTATCCAAAACGATGGGAAAAAGTTGCACTGGAGCTCAAGCGTGGTGTCCCGCAGCTATCCTCAGGAAACCAACCATCTCTACTCACTGACCATCAGCGCTGAGCTCCACAGCCAAGTGCGCTGCGCTGTGTTAAATCTGGAGGGGGAAAACAACAGCAGGAATAAAACTTGTTTCATATTTTATATTTGAAACCCGCTTGTTGCATCGGAGTCACCAGAGATGATGAATTTTATCCTCATCTGCCTGCTATGTGGATTGTATGGTGTTCTTGCAAAAGGTGAGTAGCCTAACAGATTTACATTTGTTGCTGTAATACCGCTAAAAGGTGCACAATGCACCTGCTGTACCCATTTGAGCTGGTGTTCACATATAAAATAACGTATTTAGTTACTACACAAGGCAAAATTTTATTTCGTTTGCTTAGTTTTAACGGTTGTTAACTGAAAAGGAAACCGTAAAAGTTGTAACCTGTAGAAAATAGCATTTTATGCACGACTTTTATTATGGATATTATAAACTAGAGGGTCCTGTGGGGTCATTATGCATCTGGACGCTCGTTAAAAAGAGAGTAATTTCCATCACCAGGGCAGAACATCTAGTATTTTCTTTGGAAGAAAACAAAATATGCACAAATGTGCTTCTTCATTGTGGCGCACCGTGGTGCGGCTGCTCATTTATGGGTCAATTAAGTCGTCGGTGCGGTCGTGTGTCTGAAGCTGTTCAGCTTGTAAACCTCTGTTAGCACCGAGTGCAGTGAGGGAGATAAGCGTTATCCTGCGGGACACTTGTTTGGATAATGCGGACCTCTGTGGGCCGGCTCCTTGTACGCTTGGCCAAGGTTGAATGGACACACGCAGGGCGTTGTTTCCTGAGACTGATGAGTTTGCCAAATGAAAGTTCTGATACAAATGAACGAGGGGTCATGACCAACTGAAGGAAAATATCCACTGGGCAGGAACCGGGGTTAATCTGTGCTTACTGCTAAAACAGTCGGCAGGCTGCTTTTATGCGCTCCACACATCTTTGTGGTGTTATTGGTCGCTTCGAAGTCTTTTGTGGCGCAAAGAGAAAAAAAAGCTGATATTGTTTTTTTCCCTGCAAAATGAAATAATGCGCAATTAGCATCAAGTTAAGAACTTTATATGCATAGACTGATATTTTTGAGTCTCTGTAAATACAGATGATCTATGCCAGTTAAAACAGTCGATCCCTTAATTAACTCTTAATTTACTCCTTAAGTAGCCTTATGTAGGCCTGTGTTTTTACACTGTGCATTTGCTTTTTAATACTTGTTTTAAATGTTTTTTGTATTGTCTATTTTTAAAAAACTAAACTACACTACTTATCTCCTGCTAATTGGCCAAATCGGTAACTATAAGGCCTACTTGTAATTATTACTATTAATTAACAAATAATTTAAAACAAAATCAAAAAAGATGCAGTGATATTTATTTCAATACAAAAAGGTCTTGAGGTGTACATTTATTCATTATGTTGAATATCACTTTTGTATGAATACTATATATATTTTTCCTTTATATTGTCATGTGTTCCTGGGATTTTCCCAGGAGTGTGTGGAAACCTGCCTCAAAAAGATATTCCCACATGATGGGCGTTTTACTTTTCTGTGGTTGGACATGTGACATCTAGAAGTAAATAGCTGAACTTTCGGTTTTACTTAGGTGAAGTAGCTGGAAAACTGTACTGAATTATTTGGAAATGGTGCTTTTAGACACTTTATAGCTTGTTAAAAAGGCCCCGGAGGCCTGGAGGAGATCCCTAACTTCCCCTCCGTCTTCCCTAACCCTGCCACATGTGTGTATGTGTGTGTGTGTGTGTGTGTTTCTTGCTTACTTACACACTGAAAGCCAAGGAAATGCTATAGGAAGTGCTAGCAGTGTGAGTAATGCTAAATCTGCTCAATGGGGCATCCACTGGGAACAATGATGCTGACATTGAATGTTAATAATGGACTTTAGTGATAAACTCACTCGCTGCCGTACAAGTGATTTAACTACTTGCAGAGCAGTAGGACAGTTGTGTTCTGGAGAGTGTTTTGAACTGTGTGTTGTACACTCTGTAGGAGCAGTCAGAGTGAAGGACGGACTTCCCTGAATGATGTTTCCGCTGTTGTTGGGAGGAAGGAAGGGCGGACAGACAGCCGTCTTTATCTCTCATTAATAAACCTCAGCGATGGAGTGGAGAAATGCCTTTATTTGATAAACAAGAGGGACACTGCTTACGCATTTCCACACAAGTTGTCAAGTGGCCTGAGCGAGGAGATGTGAGGAGGGTCACAGATACTGTGGCCTGGATGAAGGACGTGCTGCGGAACTGGGACTCACCAAGACTGGTTCTGCAATCAGAGAGTCAAGAGTCCGGTTTAGTCCGGTTTGTAATGGACAGAGCTTACAGGAACTAACTCCAAAATATTTATTCATTGTAAAGTGTTTTGTCTTCCAGGATTTCCTCTGAAAGTGGTCTCATGTAGATCTGGGTCCTCACAAAGGGATTTGGACCGTCCCGATCATGACTCCCACTCATATCATTAGAAGTGAATAATTGCAAAGATGCATCTACCATTTTGACACTTTAGTTTATTAATAAAGAAGACATTCTCCTTCAATGGAGACCCCATTTCAGAGCGTAAACATCCTGCCCAGATGTCCCTAAAGAATAGTACTGAAATCTTACAAACTGACCTTGACCTCTGACCTCCCTGGAGGGGTCCATATGTCGATAAATAAAGCCTTATCACCTTATAGTTACTATTAGACAACCCATTCTACAATTTTGTTATGCACTTAATCAGTGATTGAGTTTTGGGATGTTGCTGCCACAAGTCTGCATTCTCATCCTCTCTCCTACCTCTGCAGATAAAGATCAAAAGGGGAAGTACAGCGTCCCTATTCTGGATGTGAAAACCCGGCATCTGGTCCTGAACACCAACCAGACACTACTGCTCAGCTGCAGGTGAGTTTCAGGTAGATAGGTCCAGGCCAGGAAACGCTAATTTGGGCAAAGGGGCTAGAGATGGGGTGGGACAAAGAAGTGGCAAGCACCATGACTGACACCTGTAAATCAAAGCAAACACACCCATCTTTAAGTGTTAATATCTTAATATTAGCAGAAAAATGATTGTCATAATCACCACCAAGACACTCATTAAAATGTAACTGAATAATTTATTGAGATGCCAAGTTGATGTAGAAGCAGTTTACTGATTTTTTTTCTATAAAGAGTTTAGAGGGCCATTAAAAGGGACCTCATCCCAAGGCACTTTCATATCAATCACCTTTTTTTTTTAAATCATTGTTTCCATCATTCACACAGTCTTGTTGATGAATTAATTTGTAGCTACATTCAAATATTCTGTTGTAAGTGTTGTGTCGATTTTCCCCATTTTTCTCCCAGTCGTGCTTCTTGTACTCTCGAGTTTTCCGTTTAAAAGATTTCTTCAACAGTTACTAGCCAGTAATAGCTTTTTAATTCCCTATTAATAGTCTTTTAACCAAAAATCTGTTGCTTTCTATTACACTGTCTTCAGAGAACTTAGTGAAATATAAATCTTTTGAACACTGAGGAGGCTTAATTCTTCCA
This sequence comes from Macquaria ambigua, assembly GCA_008360985.2. Classification (NCBI taxonomy): domain Eukaryota; kingdom Metazoa; phylum Chordata; class Actinopteri; order Centrarchiformes; family Percichthyidae; genus Macquaria; species Macquaria ambigua. Next base: position 176,357 of record VMKM01000455.1, on the reverse strand, counting down.
CCCGCCCAACTCAATATGGTAAAACAATCATTAGATAAAGAGATAGAGTTACTATGATGTAAACTGAATTTGAATGCACAGACAAAGATCGGCAAGTGTTTTCTAAGAAAATGTTCAACCCCTTGTACCTGTTGACCAGGGGTCGTTGGGAGCTGGCATGGGCGTTCCCATCAGGTTTGGCCAGAGATCAGGTGCGAGTGGACGAGTCTCGCTGTGGGAGGACAAGCCAGCAGTACTGCAGCCATGTGACGGTCAGCCGCAGCAAGGCCCAGCACACCGGCTTGTTCCGCTGCAGATACCGGCACCGAACCCAAAAACAGACCTCCATCTATGTATATGTCACAGGTAAGACCCGAGGTCCAAGAGTTTTCTTTACTTTTCTAAATGGACTCTCTCTGGCACTCATGGAGAAGCCCTTCACTCCTTCACCCCCTCAAGCTTATTTTTTATATCCCCAGGTTAAACAGGATGCGGTGGGTGCTAAATACAGACCAATGCCAGAGAGCCAATTATATCTAAACACTGTTTGTCCCAACAACACATCCTTCTAGATGACTCTGGCACAGTTTCACCCCCCTCCTCCCCTGCCTCTCTTTTCTCAGCCTGGGACTACCTCCCTGTTGTCTATATATAAATCCTTTTTTTACTTTCATTTACGTGCTACCTCGAGGCCAGGAATAGCCCAGCTGCTGAAAGGCTCAGGCCTGGGCAGAGTTTCCCAGGGCATCAGCCTTATCTGCTCTGCTCAGCCTTGCTTGAAGCATCCTGTGCTTGGGGGAAGAGGGGAAGGGCTTGAAGGGGGTGCGCTGGGAGGGGATGTCGCTGTGTCTCCTACAAGGTGGCGGCAGGGAGGTGTGTGTATGTGTGAGTGTGTATGTGAGGAGCTGAGAAGGATAAGATGAAGGCCAGTGGCTCAGTGGTATCCAGGGGCAGAGGAGGCGCGATGTCTGCCCAGCCAACTCCTCCCTGTCCTGGACGGTGACGTTGTTCGGGTTGGGCTGCACCGGGCACGGAGCTGGGCTGGAGGCCAGGGTCACGGGGCACGCTACTGTTTGGCCAACAGGACCCTCAAGGGCCATCAATCGCTCAGGTCATCATGTTCATTAAGCGTCAGACTTGGCCTGCAGCTCTGCTCAGACGTTGCCTCCCTCCCCAAGTCCTCTATTAGGAATCAAAGCAAGAGGAGGAAGCCCTCAGTCCGCTAGTCCTTGGGGTACTTTTGTTCGAATGTTCAGAGATTTGCTTTCCTTGAATAACACCCTACGGTAACAAACAATACAGTGAGCAACACCCACACTTTTCAATGGCACAGAACTATTACAGTAGTCGAGCTGGGAGGAGAAAGCACAGAGAGGCCGTTTGATTGCTTCTAAACAATCTGTGTGTTTATTGTTGACTGCAGGCAGTCATTTGCTGAATGGGTATTCAATAAATGGGTGTGGAGGACAGTGTATGTTTAGGAGTGTGTGTCTGTTTGTTTTTGTTTGTTGTTGAGATTGATACTTGGAAGTGTGTGTGTTTGTTTGTGTGTTTGTGCATAGAGGCAGGTGATTGTTTTCTTTCCTTTCTGTTTGTGCGTAAAATTAAAGGGTCAGTTCGCAGAAAACGATTAGTCAAGGGGTGGGATCTGTCCTCCCACCGTGGATGGGAGGGCAGATCCCCCCTTTACTTTTTAAAATCTTATTTTTGTCCCTGTCACTTTTATTGTTTCAGGTTGATTGGAGGTTGGAGAGGGAAACGAGGGGAAATTTGGCTTTAAAATATCACTGCAAATATAATATATTTGCGTTTTAAACTGTTGATTGTACAAAACAATCCATTTGAAGACGTGAACTTGTGCTCTGAGAAGCTGTGATGGGAATTTTTCACTATGTTTTTTACATTACATAGCAGAAACTAATCACCTATTAATCAAGAAATTCTAATTGTATTAATTGTTAATTATTGCTGATTTTTTGATAATGAATATAATCGTTAGCTGCAGCCCTAAACTATAATATACTACAAATATCTCAAAACAGAGACAAGTAAAACCCCAACTAGCAGATGGCTATGTCTGACCAAACTGTACACATGGTTGTATACTTGCATTTATTTAATATTGGTGTGTAAGAAAGAAAGAAAGTCTTTGTTTATGCATTTATTTTACATGCTTATTATCTGTACCATATGTGTCCCTGACCGCAGTGTTTGGGTTTCAGACAGCCAGCAGCCATTTGTGGAACATCCGGATATGAGCCCAGACGTGGTGTACATGAAGGCGAAGCAGCCGCTGGTCATCCCCTGCCGGGTCACCCACCCTAATGTCACCACCACACTGGTCAAGGTCAGTGCAGGAAATATGAGCAAGTGACAATTTGGATGTCTTTTAATTCATGTTTGTGTGCAGAGTTCTGCTCTGCATCGTGATCTCTGCATGCAGTGAGTGTATCTACACGCTCAGTTTGTCCTTCTCTGCTCAGTCACACCGCTCACATTCTCTGCACATCATCACTTGTCACAGTTTTTTCCATCAGGGCTCACATATGCACACAATGCACCGTCTCGTTGTTTCTCCCTCTCCAGATCATTCTGCACATTGTTCTTATCTTGGCAGTCATTACGCTGTGGCGTGTGTGTCCGTTTGTTTGTGTCCGTCTGCGGATATGTGTGAAAGTGTGTGCGGATATGTTTGTGAGCTTTGGTGCTTGAGTGCTGAGTGAGGGGCCAAGTGGACAATGTTACTAAGTGCAAAGAGGAGCATTTAGAGTGCCTGCTGTCTGCATGTGTGTCTGTTTTTGTATGAGTGCTTGTTGCTGTATGGATGTTATTTGCCTGTGAATGAAACAAAACCACGTCTGTCCGCTTAAATCTGCAAGAAAACCCTCCAGTCAAAGATGCCCCTTTCTTTACTGACTTTTTCCGATCGAGCGGCGCCCACAGCGTCCTGTTGGCACTGTTTCTACCTCTGGAGACAGGACAATGGGGTCTGGAGTGCCCCTTTGGCCCCCGGCCAGCAACACTTCCCACATCTCACCCTCCACCTCTTGTAGTAGGAATCCTGGCTGCCAGCTTCCCCCAACTGATGCTTTAAACAGCTGGTTTGCGTGGTGGAGGAAGTGGTGATAGCTACTGTTGGCCCCGACAGATCAAAGTACAGTCCATTCTCTTTAATCACGAACACTGATCATTAATATGACGGCTTGTGCGTCACTGTAGGAAGCTTATTGTGGCGTAACTACAATAGAGTAGTTGTAAAAAACTAGGCCTACAAAAAAGGCTCTGGACTAGACTGTTTCTGGATGTATATCAGATGCACAAAACATAATGAAGAATAAAAGTGTATTAAAGGGACAGCCAACAATTTAGTATTGCACTTCCATAAAGTTATAGGGGACTTGCAAGAGACAGATTAAAACAGAATGGTTAAAATTGGTGCAGCAGAGATTTCCTGACTTTAACCCCTAGAATGGTTCAAAGTTCATAAATCCTAGGTCCTACACTTCCCATCATACAACTCAAAGCATCTTTGTTAGACCCTCTCTGCCTGGTAAATGTTGATGTTTGTACCACATGCTTTCTTTTAAGAATGTGTAGTCTCCAAGCCAATATTACTCAAGTAATGTCACTTCAGTAACTCTTTCAGACTTGGCAAAGTTCTTCCAGCACCAGAGAAGACGTTATACAACTGTTTTCAGAGGCTAAATAGCACTTGTCCTGATGAGTAAATTGACTTTAATGTCTAAAATTGTGACAGTTTTCTTTTAAATAAAGACTAAGTGTCTGCAGTCATGCTAGCGGCTCTGTGAATCTGTACTTAGGCACAGCAATGCATTGAGCAAAATGCTAGCATGCTAACATTCTCACAATGGCAATGCTAATATGCTGATGTTCAGCAGGTATAATGTTTGCATTGTTGACCATTTTAGTTTAGTGTGTTAGCATGCAAATATTTACTAATTAGCACAAAACACAAAGTCCAGCTGAGGCGGATGAAAATGTAATTAGTTTTGCAGCTATTTAGTGATAAACCAAAGTACAAATTTAATTTTGACCTGATGATGGTGCTAGATGAAAAGTCTGAGGATCACCAAAATTATTCATGGAAATCCATTGAATAGTGATGGACGGACTGACAGACCGACATTACCATCCATGGAGCAACGCTGCTAGCATGGCCAAAAAAAAAGAGGAAATGTCTAGGAACTTGACATTTTTGGGATTTGGGATCCAGGAAGTGCAAAAACATAATTGTGACAAACAAGACCTAACAAGACCAACATGACATGTCCTACTAGTTTTCTAAACTATGAATCTGATCCTTAAACAGACATGGCTGGACATCAACACACACATGTTTTTGTCCAGCTTCCATCTCCTCACAAATGCCTGGAACCACAAAGGTAATTCATCTAAAAATAGCTCTCCTCCTCTTCCTTCATCTCCCACTCCCTCCTCTAACCCTGCGCTGGCCGGTCTGAACCAGGGATCAACTCACTGTCACAGCCTCTGGAGTGTTTTTTTCCTGGAAGGATTTTGCACTTTGCCTGCATCTCTAATATGACCCTTGTCATCAGGAACAATACCCAGGAGGCTCTGCTCTCTCGCTCTCACCGTGAAAGTGACCAGGAGGTCCGGGATGACGGGGTCGACCTGGGGCTCCAGTCAAAATGTCTATATCCTGTAGTAACAGGATGCGAAGAGATGGTCTGGAGTCACGTTTCTCATATCCTGACTCCTCTGACTCCTTTGCTCCTCTCCCTTTTTCTCCACCTCCACCACCGCCTCCACCTTTGCATACTCTCCATGTAGGTTTGGAGGATGGGGGTAAGAGGGGCAGAGAAGGCACTAAGGGCGATCGGGAGGAGGGAACTACTTTACAGGACTGAAAGAGGAGGAGGAGGAGCTCGGTGGCATCTGAGAGGGTCACCTCACTCTGGGAGGGGGGATATCAACCAGTTCACAATGGGGGTGCAGGAGTGTGGGGGGTGGGGGGGGGCACCTGTTCCCTTGAGAGTGGGTGGGAGGCTTCCACTGTGTCACAGAAACTCTAGTAAACATTTCCTTGAGGCTGCCTCGAAGAAAACAACAAGGTCAGCAAGGTAGCCAAGAATTATAAACCCAACACCGTGAGAATACAGGCATCTTTTGACAAATTGTACTCATAATTGGCATCTCCCAGAGGTTACTGTATGACCAAAAATTACACAGATCCTAAAAGAGATCTGCGACTAGAGGTGGATCGGTCCATTTAAAAGCAAAAAACAAAAAGTCAAACCCAAATGGAGCCAAGAAGAGCTGGATTTCAGCTCATACCTGCACAAAACGGAAACCAATTCTAAAAAAAAAGGTGCGGCCCAAGAGACCTGAGCTGTAAAAAAAATACAGAAAAGAAGCAAAAAAAAAAGGTGTAAATAATAGTTTCAGGGTCCTGGTATGCAGGTTCATTATCACACTGTCATGACTTACTGGGAACTGAGCTATTGTTAATGTTATTAGTAACACCTGTGCTTTTCCTACGATGACATATCAAAATGTCTGCTGTGAAAAAGAAAAGGTCGATTACAGGAGAAGTGAACTGGGCAGGAAAATCGTCTTCATTTTAAATTCTCAACATTCAGAGTCCTGAAAGACCTGCAGTTGACTTGGACTTGAGACTTGCTGTTACAAGACTTAAAACTGAACTTAAGACTTGTTTCAAATTATTGAGACTTGAGGTTCAAACGTCCATTGCGTAGCGGCTCTGGAGCTTTCGATCATATCACATGATCTTTATCAGCAGATGCAAGAAAATTAATGATAAGAGAGACTGACTTAATCTTGCCCTCAAAACATGCAAATGACAAAGATGAGTGTTTCCTCCTGTACAACAGGGTGTGTTGCACATCGGATGTGACCATGTTTCCTCCTTATTTGCAATTTTTTATGGTTTAAATATCAAAATGAGTCATTGTGATGGTGCTCTGTAAATGTGACTCTGTTTCCTAATCTCTGCACTTGTACGTGAGATTCCAGTCAAACTCTGAGTGCTGAAAGTGTGTCATTGCTGCTGTCATCATGATTTTGGTACAGTGAAACATCCGATGGGTGTTGTCTTATCCTCCCTCCTCCTCCTCCTCCTCCTCAGCAGTTCCCCAACCACAGCCTGAGACCAGACCAGAGGAACATTATTTGGAACAGCAAGCAAGGCTTCACCATCCGAACGCCCACCTTCTATTACATTGGCCTCTTCTTCTGCCAGACAATCACTGACGGCGTCACACACAAGTCACGTAAATACTTTGTACACAGGACAGGTCAGCAGTACATTAATTCCTTTTAGATACAAAGCAAATCTCATGTAATCATCTCAGCGATTTGTTAAATGCAAAATCCCCAGTCCACTCTGACTTCTATATATAATTTCCTATATTTCTTTCTTGTCTCAGTGAGTAACATCATGGAGGTGTATCTGAACAGCAGTGGTCCTGTGCAGGCCCTGAAGGGAGAGAGACTGGTCTTGAACTGCACTGCCACCGGAGAGTTGAACACCAGAGTCAACATCACCTGGGACTACCCCGGAAAGGTCAGACCCACATTAAAGTCTATGGAGACTTTGTATGAACCAGAGAGGCACAGGTTTAGATGACAAATGACCTTTGACAGAGACTGAGCGGGAGTGTATAATTCTGTTACGCTCAGAGAACTTTATATCTCTTCAGTCAGAGTGATCTGAAATGTGATGGCAGGCTGGCAGAAAGGTAAAGGTCCCTGTCTGGTACTGCCAATGTCTGAGCCTGTGAGTAAAAACGAACCTGCTGTTCTGCTCATGTAGACAGACAAGTTATTTTATTGACTGAAGTAGAGTACTTCTTTAAAAGTTTATTTGAGCTAAATTAAAAGGCAGCTCCTTTAAAATGTATGAGTGAACTGTAAATTTTTTTTTTTTTAAATTAGCACATTGTTGGATGTGAGTTTTACACAGTTGTTTCAAGTAAAACAACTGGAAATAACCCACAAAAAGTGCACAACTTAAAAAAAAAAGCCAACAACATTTTTACATTGCAATGTATGTGATCTCAACTGCAGTGAAGCACCAGTACTTTCTAATAAGGCCTGTGTCGTTACAGGTTTCTTAGTTGTGACTAATGCCTTTATTCGTACAGAAGACTAGACTAGATCATCATTAGTTGATAAATCATTTATTTACAGATTAGTGAGAAGTCATTTGTGATGCCTTTCCAGCATAAACTTGCTGGACAGGGGGACCTATCCCAGTTTGACTATGTGCCACAGAGCATCTTGTCCATTATTAACTATTTAGCATGTACAGCTCAGGACTTGATTTGCAATCAAAGACCCCTTTATTAATGACTTACCCACTATCTAACAGACCATCAAGAAAGTCATTAATAAAGACCTGTGGGTTTCTTACTGTCTAAGAATAATATCAAGTGTGGAGTTATAAATTATAATAAGTTGTTAATAAATGGAATTTGGTTTTTAATTTATAATAAATCCTTTTAAAATTATAATGTTTTATTTATTTATGTATTCATTTTTCTTTCTTTTTTTTCCATATTTTTGACTTTTTCTGATAGTTTGACAGTAGAGACAGGCAGGAAATGATGTGGCAACAGAGTGAGGGGATGACATGCAACAAAGGTCTACAAAAGGAATCAAAAGGATTTTTCCTAATCCAAAAGTCCTTATTGATGCCCTATTACATCAAGTATTAACCGTTAATAAAGCATTTAATTACAACTTTTAAACCCTTTACAAAGTATGGCTTATTAGAAAATAATTCCTACATTCCTTAAGTAAAAAATAAGAAATACTTCAAAAAGCACAAGTCATGTAGTTATATGTAATAATTTATATTCTCCCAGATACAGTATATAAACACGCCTGCCTTAAAAGACATACTGCTGCAAGGTGAAAACTGTGTTACTCCAGTTATTTAAACTTAAATTCAGTCAAGAGGTTGCATGCTGCTCTGTGGGTTAAAGAAAGTACCAGCTCTTGGGTTCACAGCTTTTCAAAATAAATGTAAAGGACACACAGGTGAGCCTTTAGTGTTAATCCTGTGGCTCTTCCTCCCTCTCCGCCTTCAGAATAACAACACCGGCTCCACTTCCAAGAGGCTCCTGAAACACCGAACGCACATGTTGTTCTACAATATTCTGACCATCCCGAAGCTCCAGCGTTCAGACCGAGGCCTCTACACATGCCGCGTCACCAGCGGTGAAAAAACCAAACAACAGAAAGTCACCGTTACGGTCTATGGTGAGTGTCTTCCTCTGAGACTCCCTGACATTTAGAGTTATCAACCACAGACATGTGGTCAGATTACTCATTTTGTGTTTCACAAAAGTTTAATTTTGATGATCTTTTGTTTTCGTTTCATCAACTTATCTTTTTTTACAGACTGAATCACTCTTGAGACTAGTGGATAAATGTCAAAACAATGATCAAACTTTTCCATTAGCTTTGTTAATATTACACAAATATGTGCATGTGTTTCCTCAATTTTAGACCGTCCATTTATTCGCCTGAAGCCCAGACATGGACCTGTGATGGAGGTACAGGCAGGACAGAAATCTTACAGAATCTCTCCCAAACTACGAGCGTTCCCCGTCCCTAAAGTCATCTGGTAAGAGATCCCTGAAATCGCACCTAATGGCCTGGTTTGAATTTCTCTAGAGTTTGTCATTAGTTTTTCACTTCCTTTTTTGCCTCCCTTTCTTAATATCTAAATAAAGTCTTTAAATTTATTTTAATCTCTGGAGAACTTTATCAGCACCATTTCCTTGGAAAGGCCTTGGAATGATGTTTGTTTTAGCATTGCTCAACATATTTTGTTATCAAAATGATCAAATGCAATTCTGCAATTTATAATTCCAAATGATTTTCCTCCTTAAAACTCTGATTTATTTGGACTCTCCTTTCCAAAACTTTGCTCAGAGGTCTGTTTTTTCTGACAGGTTGAAGGATGGCATGGTAGCCGCGGAGCAATGCTCCAGATACCACATGGATGGGAATTCCCTGGTGATCAGGGATGTAGCAGAGGAGGATGCCGGGAAGTACACTGTCCTAGTACGAATCCAGGAACATGGACTCTTCCAGAATCTCACGCTCACACTTGTGGTCAATGGTGAGAAACCCTGGTTTAAATTCCCCACCCACCAACCACCTTTAGCTCTGTCTTTGACTCCCCTCAGTGATTAAACTTTGCTCTTTCTGTGTGGGTTTCCTGTCTGACAGTGAGTCCTCAAATAGGAGAGAAAGCGGTGTCGTTGCAGGACCCGGGCTCAGTGCCACGGGGGAGCAAACAAGCCCTTCACTGCACATCCCACGGGGTTCCTCCTCCACACATCCAGTGGCTCTGGCATCCCTGCCCGCCCAAAGGCCTGTAAGTAGCCCAGAAGACTAGATGCAGTGCACAGATAAATATCTTGCCTCCAAAATGAGCAGTAGACCAAATTGAAATTGCCGTGCATCTTAGATAGCACCAGCTGGAAGATGTAAGCTTCACTGTTGAAGAGTATAAAAATCTTTGAACCTTCCTTTACAAAATAGCTCTATTTTTAGGTGGTCAGTCGTGTTTTTATAAAATGAACAATAAATAAATGTGTTTCCCAAAATGCACATAATGTGTCAGAAACTCAAACCAGGCAAAATGTAGATAACACAAATATGAGCATACAGCAATACTGAGCTCTCTGTGTTATTGATTTGACACATCTAAATTTTAATCAACTCAATACATTGTAACTGAAATGAAACTGCAATATATGCTTTGTTCAACACATTGTTGCTGTTGATTTAAAAAACGTTTTTGAGGTTATCAGTTAATATTAATCTAAACTTTGTATATTTTGTACATATTTTGGCTGCAGAGGCTAAAAATAATATTAATGCTGTAATGTTACAAACACATACAGTAGGAAAAAAAGATGTCTTGTTTGTTTTGTGTTATTTGGTGGTGTGTGTGTGTGTGTATGTGTGTGTGTGTGTGTGTGTGTGTGTGTGTGATTTTGAAAAACGAGACATGTTTTGTCTATTACAGCATGTGTTCAGACAGCGTTTCCTTCTTGTAACCAGAACAGATGCCTTTGGAGGCCTTTCATGTGCGGGAATGTGTGAAAATGTGTGTGTTTATTTGTGTGTGTATATGTGTGTGCATGCGCCCACATATGTGTGTGTGTGTGTGTGTGTGTGTGTCTCATCATGTCTGTGTTTATATGTTTGCTTGCTTGTGCAACTCTTTCCCCACGTTTGTTCTATTACTGTCCATGTGTCCTTTTCCATATGTTTGTTTAAGTGCATACAAATGCATAGCCTGTGTGTGTGTGTCAGAGTGTGTGTGTGTGTGTGTGTGCCTGGTACATTCACAGTACACAGTGTATCTCAGACTTGAAAGGACAGAGAAAAAAAACACACTTCAATAGAAGCCAGTTCCGTGCTCTCAGTCACGATTTGTTGGTTTCCAAATCAAACACTATGATTTAATGAATTTCCTGTCCAGGACGCAGGGTGAGAGGCCTGTTTATTATTGTGATTGCACACCGCATCCTGTGATGCTTTTTCTTATATCTGACACACACACTATATATAAAGTTCTCATGAGAAATGGCCCAACCCAGCGATGCCGAGGGACAGTCATTTAGTCAGTTCGCACACACACGGGCACTCAAGCAGGCACTTGGCAGAAACATTGATTGAGTTGTTCTTGGAGGTCAGACACTTATTGTGTTGCTTATGACCAAGTCAGAAAGGTTAAGTATTACCTGAGAGCACCACAGCAGCCGCCCATGCTCTATTCCCCCTCTGAGACACACTGACATCATCAGTGTACTTGACCCTTAACCCCGGCACTCTCACATGGCGCCATGCCGAGGTGCCTCCAGTGTGGTTTCATCCGTCCGTCTCTGCCAAATGTAATCTACATAATGTACAAGAACATCCTAGAGTGACGTAAGCTCTTTATCCTGCAGAAATGTCAACCTAGAAAATCTGTTGCATATTCAGACAATATACAATTTTTGAAATTTTGTTGTACCTCAATATTGCATTATAGTGTAGACGTACAGTATGTATGAGAGCAGACATGAAAAGAGTCACATGTAATCTGCACATGGAAGAAGATTTGCTAAAACCCAATTATTTTAAGATCAATCTGGTGAATCAGTTCTCGATAATTAGATTGAAATTGATTCTGAGTGGGTTGTAAGTCAAATTTCACATTTAAGTCAATTTGATATTTGAAATTTAAGTTAATTTGTTAAGTAATTACACAAACAATTTGGCATAAGAGAAAACAAACACACAACAAAACTGTACATTAGAAAATAATACAACATATTCTAAAGATTTCTGCAGACCGAAAAGGTGTACGCTGAAGCTGCAGCTTTTTACCTGCACAGTGATGATCCAGCAGATTACATTTGACCTCTTCACTGACTGACATATGGTCCTTTGTAAAAGCTCTGTTCTGGTTCTGGTTCTGGTTCTGCTTCAGTGTCTGTATTGAGTGTATTTCTTTAGACCAGTTTTTGGCTGGATCCTCACTAGGCCCTTGTTCTTTGCAGCCCGGCTGCACCGCGAGCCTGACGCCGCGCTGGAGGAGGCCCAGGGACAGTGGACCAGGCTGGGCCAGGCTGATGGGGGGCCTCGCGCCTGGTTCCTGGGCCCACTCCTGGGTCTGGCCCTGGGAACCGCAGCGCTCTTATCTGGCCCGGGCAGGAGGCGCACTGGGCTTCCTGTGCGAAAATCAGAGCGCTTTTCCTCTCGTTGTTTGGCTTCCTCTCCGACGCGAGACGCTTCCCAGCAGCATGATTGTCCCTTCGTCTTCAAACGTGGCACAGTCCGCTTCCTCAAGAGCTTGATCTATTCTTGAGAGCCCCCCCACACCCCTCCCCCCAACTCTGCTGCCCCCCACACATACCTCTACAACCCCTTCCCTCACCAGCTCTGCCCTCCACCCCAACCCAGCATCCTCCACCTCTACAGAAGAACAACTCCCCATCGCCTCCCGCCCTGGAGCCCACCCCCTCCACCACCACCTCCACACACTCATCAGTGCTTCTCCGCAGCAGCCAGAACCCTCAGTGACATTACCAGTGATCCCATGTGATGATCCTGTGCTTGCTAAACTGGTGGGGAAAGTGAGGAAAGTGACTTGGAACACTGCTGAGCAGTGAAGACCAGGAGACACAGGAAGCAAGGAGGAAAATAAGCCACATCACTAAGGATATAAGGGCACCTGCTTTACTGATTATTTATTTATTTCCTTCATTTTGCCAGTTTAATTCCTCCCCTCGCACCCAGCCGTCCTGTAGTTTCATGCTTTTTACGTTTCACTGACATTTTGAGCCAGAAGAAGTGCAATTCCATCCATCCACCAGCCACATTTCTGGAGCTGCTTTGCTTGTTTTTTGTTCTCCTAGAGTGGTACTATAATGGGTGCATGAACCGTGCCTGTCCCAAGCCCTAATCTGATTCTGACATCCGCAAAAGCTGTGAGTTTCTGTTCCGATTTTTAGCCACTGGTAGAGGGTCAAATGTGCTCACCTTGGACGGGCGAAACAGGAGAGAGGACAAGCTTTGTGTTGTTCACTATGGGATGCCTACAGTTCTCTATTAAAAGACTGATGATCAGCAGACGCCTACCATGTAGGAAGTCTCCACAGACCAGAGACTATGACTGCCCTCTGTCATACTATGTCATCCTGTGTCGTCCAGTGTCATCCCACGTCAAAATGTCTTCTGTTTGTCAAATGATGTCAGTATAACAGCCCTGTTGTCTTTGTATTGAAAGTTAATTAAAATCTAAATGTATGTGTGATACTACAAGCCATTTTAAGAGAATGAGTGTCATAAGTGTTTTAATGAAGTCCATATCTGTGTGTGTACAGCAAGTGTGAGAATGTGCGTACTCTGGCAGAAATGTCAGTGTGTGTGTGTGTGTGTGTGTGTGTGTGTGTGTGTGTGTGTGTGTCCCATTCTACGGGTGTCTCCCAATGTGATTCATTCCTTGTATACAGATGTTCTATGAGTAATATATGAATCTAATATTTAATAATTTTATACAACTAACTTACATATGACGAATGACAATATTTGCCAACTTTGTATGACTCTGTTAAGATGTACTGAAGTGTTATATCAGTTGTTTGTGTTTTTGCATTAAACTTTGCTTATATTTGTGTATTGGTTTGTATGGCTTCGTGGTTATTTTGGGGCTGAGACAGGAACGGACAGGGACAGCGGTAAAAGTGTATTTTAGGCAGTGAAACAAGACAGGAAGAAAAGGCAGGAGATGACCCCCACTGATACACAACTGAACAGTTCATTCATATTTCCAGGCGGCTGCTGCTCACCCTGTTGGCAGGCACACACCGTGTGAATGTGGCTGTGGTATGACTGTGTATGCATGTGTGTTCATTTTCTGTTTCTAACCATGTTCATGTCCATCTAACTAAACATATTTGTGTGTGTGAGTGCAACTCTGAGTGAGAACGCTTTTCCTGGGAAGCATGGGAGTGTTAGCTAGTGTAATCTGTGCCTGTGTGGTGTGTGTGTGTGTGTGTGTGTGTGCGTGTGTGTGCGTGCGCATTTGGTGTGTATGTGTGTGTGAGGCCCCTAGTGTCATGCACAGGGTGGGTGGGTCGTTTGTGCAGTCGTGCACTAGATGCCAAGAGGAAGAGCAATCAGGAGGCAAAGAGGAACCAACCTCAGGGAGGAGCTCAGGATGACGACAAGGATACAGACAGAGACAGGGAGCAGAGAGGGACAGTGACACATCCATAAACAGGCAGAGGATCAATGAACAGAGCGGAAATGACAGTTTACAATGAGGATGGTGGCTAATGTCTAAATAATGAAGCTGCATTCTTTTGATTATGAGATCTGTCTACATTATACTGCCACACAGACAGATAGATAGCTTTGACAAGTCGAAATGTGCTTCTTCTATTGTATATAAAGATTTTTATGGAAAATGTATGATTTTATTTTCAATAGCTTCTGGACAAATACCATAATATATAATATAATATTGGATTTTAGTGCTTCTTCTATTTTATATTCATATTTGTATGGAAAATGTTTGAATTGATTTGGTATTGGTTTGGAGTCACTGGGTCACATGACATGGAAGCTATTGAAAGAAAAACATAAATATTCCATAAAAATATTAACATAACATTTAAGAAGCACTAAAATTCAATATAAAGAGGTGTGTCCTATTTTTCCAGTGTAGTAATAATTTCTGGTATTGATTTGGAGTCAGTGGGTCACATGACATGGAAGCTATTGAAAAGAAACCCTGAAATTTCCATAAAAATATGAATATAAAATAGAAGAAGCACTAAAATCCCCTGCCCTCTGCAGTCCCTGTATGATTTCAGAGTTTTGCGTAAATAAACCACAAAGCAGCTTGCGTAAGCTCCAGTTCCCACAGCTCCACTAGTGTGTAATCTATGGATTTAGACTTGTGAGAGTCATTGAGATGGACAGGAACTCTTGTCCTGGAAATGTGGGATGATTTGTTAAGAATGGAAGGAAGCTGATCCACAGGATGACAACACCACCTCTGCATCCTCCATAGATGAACAATCCAGCATTACATAGCACTCCAAAGATCCGCTATTGTCAGGGTAAGAGGACGTGATGCTATTGATAAAAATAGTTTGGTGATGATGATTATGTGAATGTGGGGGAAGATAACATCAAGCAGCGATGATCAAGACGTTTCCCTGATGTTCTGGTCTTCCTCCTGCTGAGCACAGCTGAGAAAAACACACACACACACACACACACAAACACACCTGGAGGCAGCATAAAATGACTTGTGTCAACACAGCTGAGTCCCTGTCCTTCTCCTCCTCCTCCTCCTCCTCCTCCAAGGTGTGTGTGTCCAATGTCCTCCTCACTATGGAGCCCTGTGACAGAGAGAGCCCCTGTCACGTCCACAAGCAACCACATCCTGAGTGTTACGCACAGACAGGAAGTGCTTCAGGGGAAGAAAAAGGTAGGCGAAGCACGGTACACACTGACTGACAGAAGAGCCACGTTGCGTTAGTAACAGGATTCTTAGTTACCCTACACTGTTGAAAACAAGGTTAAAAACATAAAATGCATCCTGATATTGATGAGCTCAAAGGTACAAAAACTACAGTTTGTCCTGGAAAAAAAGTTTAATTGCAATTATTAGCAGATTATTTGATGAAAATTGACCAAAAATGCACCAATCTGAATAGAAGTCTGAAAGCTCATAATAAAAGACATCACGGAAACTTCACTGTACAGTTACTTTGCAAAATAGTTACGAAAACTAAGAAAAAATATTGCACACGCAGGATCATCTCACCTCCTGCTCTTACTCCCCTTCTTTGCTCACCTCTCCCACACACACACACGCACACACCCATTCACAGACACACACATTTATTAATACTTATCGACAGCTTGCATGTTGAGCTGCCCACTGGGTTGGAAGTGGGCAGGAGGTCTGGCTCAGAAACCCCTATTGTCTGCTCAGCGGACCCATGGAAAATATGATTCCTGCCATCAGTGGCAGAGGTAACGAGCCTGAACCTTACACACGTGCATGAATACGTGTGTGTGTGTGTGTGTGTGTGTGCGTGTGCCTGTTTTTCATAGTGTGCTAAGTGCTGGTTTGCTCATGCGGATGTTTGTGCTTTCCATAGACGGTGGGGGTCCTGACTGTGGCAGAGGCCTTTGTGTCTGGAGTGTATCGCTGCGTTGCCTCCAACTTTGTAGGCACAGACCAGCTAGATGTCCACTTCTACGTCACAGGTGATCCCAAAAAAAGATGAATCATCTCCTCACACATACAACTTACGGGCGTTTTCTTTTTTGTTGTCCACATCTGAGAATTATTTTTCAAAGCTTAAATAAGAAATTACAGTAAATCTTCTTTCTGTCCTTCTCACTTCCCCCCTCCTGATTAACACAAAACTTGGCCTATATCGGCTGATCCACTTAATGCTTTGTCACTGTTGCTGTTTCTCTCCATCAAGTGACATCAAACTGACGGGTTTGTGAATCATTCATCTTGTGATTTGCTTTCACACCAATGAACACACACTCATACGCTCACTTATGCACAGACGTATATTTGTTGCCTTTTGCTCAGTTAGACTTTGACAGTTATTAGCTTGAACACAATGCCCTCTTTCCTATGCTGTAGGGAGTACTGCCAAGATAAAATGTCCTTTTAAAATTACTAAACAAAATGAAAAGAACCCAAGGGTTTAATTTATAAATTAAGGGTTATTTGCAGTGCTGCAAGGAGTGAAATGCAGAGAGAAAACAAGGCGAGAGAGAAGATGGGCAGGGATGAAATATTGAGTTTTTTCAGGTTGCAGAAGAGTACTGTACTACTGTATTGAGTCGTTACTGCTGTGTTAAGGTCATTTCACCATTAGTGAGACAGGAGACAGTGCAAAGAAAGGCTGCAGCAAGGTCACTGCACTGCTGTGGAAAGAGCGTGATGCTCCAGAGCAACAGATCTCAGAGCTCAAACTGGAGTCTAGAAAGGACCGGGACCTGGAGTGATGGGACAGCAGCTGCTTCAGTATTATCCACTAATACATCGCAATTCACAGCTGCTCAATTAGTTTTGTATTGAAGAAATGTAACTTCTCACATCTAAAAATCTGACATTTGCTAAAGGCTGTTTGGACATTATTAAATTCTTTAGTGGTGTCTGCTTACAAATTTGAGCATTTTTCATGGAAAATGTGAAATACTGTACCAGATACAAGAACTCAAATAGATATTTTATATACTGTAAAATGTAAATTTCTGGACAGCATATGACAAAAATTCATTACTAAGTGTCACAGAAGAAGTAAGGCACATTAATATAGGTGGAAATACTTGGCAGAACAAAGTAGCATACGTGCATTGGGTGCATACTGTAGTTTTGTGTGTGATGTGAGGTTAGATTTGTTACAAAGCATACAGGTTAAGGTCTTGTGTCTATTTGTTTTTGAGTGTGTATGTGTCTGTGCGTAAGGCTGTGCTGAGCTGTTAGTGTGTGAGCAAGAGCGAAACAGGAACCTGGGGCTCTTATCGTTCCACTTCCCCGTGCAGCGCACTTCCTTGGACTGGCAGGTCCGCTTTATTTCGGGAGGCCTTGGGGTGTTTGGGAAAGATAAACACTATCTGCCATCAGGAAACTCTCGAGCCGTTTCCAGGGGAAGTTTCAAATGGCTAAAGTAAATAAAAAGCCTGTTCACTGTATTCCACTAGCTGCTTTTACCCACAATAGCCATTCAACATTGTCAAAGGTTACAAAAATGGGGGATCAGTCGAATCAGCTCTCCTGGTTTCAGGCACCTGACAGGATCCAGATTCACATGTCGAGAAACTGAGACGGTTTTATTCATGTTCGCTCTCCCTCACCTCTTCTGCCCCATCAATCCATCTTTCCATCTCTTCTCTGTTTCCCTCAGACGTCCCAGGAGGCTTCAGTGTGAGCCAGAGGGAGGAGCCTAGAGAGGGTGGAGACCTCCATCTCACCTGTGTAGCCAATAAGTACCTGTACACAGCGTTGTCATGGCAACGAGTGAACGACGCAGATGACGTCCAGTCCCGCAGCCCGGCCCTGAGCATCCAGCGGCTCACATCGGGGGGGTTCTCCAACTCTCTGCTCCTGTTGCTAAGCAACCTGACAGCCAGAGACTCTGGAGCCTACAGATGCTCCGCCCGCCATCTCGTCACCGGACAGGAGACACACCTGGACACACAGGTGGTGGTCACAAGTAAGTAGTCGCAACTTTATGATCTGGTCTTCATCTTCCTCCTCAACATCTATAATCCTAGAGTCAATATTGTGCATCTTCGGGGACAATTACTTTAAAAAGAAATTAATAATTTTACTCTGTTACAAGACTTTTATAAACAATAATAGATCACATAATCATCTCATTTATATCAAGCATTTTTGGATTCTGTTTTCAGTTTGTTGTCTGCACACGATGTTTGCTTTTTTTCAGTTCATTATTTTTAGATTATGCTACAAAAATATTAATGAGTAGGTACGTAAAAATGTATTTAGACAGCACTTTGCAAAACAAAAGTTACAAAATAGGTCACAATAAAAGCATTTAGCTCGAAATATCAAACAGAAAAGATTATTTAATTTATTTGAATTCCTCAACAACTCAAACCAATTAGAAAATTCAGACGGAAAATTCAAGTGTCCAGCAGTTTCTAGTCGCTCACCTGAACTTTTTTGCCTTGGTAGTCTGGATGTTCAAGTTTGAATTCTTCATCTTGAATTTTAGCATCTGAATTTCACAAATCCAATTGTAGCAACTTCATTTTTTGACTTGACTTGAATTTTTAGATCCAACCAACTTAATTTGCAACTTGAATAACGTTTCTTTTGTTTGTTTTTTTCTATCTGACTTAGTGAAACCTAAAAAAAAAAAAAAGAATTAAAACTAAGTTTAGAGGGGAATTCAAACCACATAAATTGAGATAAATGGTTTTCAAAGTAGAATATTTCAATGCTATAAATTCAGTGCTATTTTCATTTCAACTCAAGTATTAAATTTCATAATTAGATATTTAGTTGCTTATCAGTTTCAAATCATTTTAGCCTTTCTTTGCTTCCATACTAATCATGGTGTGCGAGAACTGAAACCATCCTCATGGACTGAATTATTCAGGGGTCCCAGAGCTGAACATGGGCCCTCAAACATACTAGAGATTAAAGATATTTATTGTCTCAGGGCCCCAAGTAAGTTGTTGTCAGGGAATTTGTTGCTTTATTTATTTATTTATTAAATACATTTCGAATAGAGCTTTAAGTTGAGCTCTCTCTCGACTTAAAACTCACAGCCTCACCATTTTTTTCTGTGCACATAATGTCACACATACATACAAACAAACAAACACCCACACTCTCTCACAGAGTTTTCGCTTCTTGGGAATTGGGTCCCCTTGACTTCCTGGGGCCCCACCCTGCCTTTGCTCTTGCACTCCAGCTCAGCACCTCTTTCACGTGGGAATGAGCTCTTGTCTAGAGGAAGAGCACACAATGGCACTTCCCACAGTGCCACATTTACAGGCCCCCACACAGGGCCGGAGGAACAATCAGCCAATCAGACACTGTCAGGCCCCAGCCCCCGTGGACAATCATCAATTGTTGTCCAGGAGGAAGATAGGGGAAACAACAATCAGTCGCCTTGGTTAAGTGACTTTTCTTCATGTCTTTTACTGCTGTTCTCTATACAATCAGCGTCCAACACGTCAACTTCCTCCCTCGGGACCCCGACAACGGAATTACTAGAGAGACATGGTGACCAGAAAGTCGTGGAGCCAAAACGAGAGAAAAAGAGGGAGAATGGAGGAAAAAATTAAAACATTAGGGTTAGAGAGATTCAGGGAGCGAGGACTCATCTGGTCTAATTATAGTGTCTCAGTATTGTTGTGTAATTATAGTGCATGAGAAGGAAACTAAAAACAGCATTCAACTCATTGTGTGCACTCATAGGCCAGTAACTGTCCACATGATGAAATACTACATTGTTGCTTTTTAGAAATGGATTTGTATTGCCGGGTATTTCAGGGTGAGTAGGGGCCCAAGAGAACCCATCACGTCAGCTGACTCAGGTTGAAGCCAAGGCCACTCTTCTGGAAAAATGTGTCCCTGCCACTGCACAATTATTGTCCAGAAGTGGCACTGGTCCAGAAAACAGTGGGAAAAAATAGCACTGGTTTCACTTTATCGCAAATCTGTTTTAGTCTATAAATAACTGAACTGAGGAAAATGTGAACACTGATCTTCACTTTAAGGTAATTTGCAGTGGTGGAAGATATATTCAAATCCTTTAAAGTAAAAGTACAATGTAAAATATACTCTGTTATAAGTAAAAGTCATCAATTCAAAGTTTTACTTAAAGTCCAGAAGTATTAACAGCAAAATGTTGCTAAAGCGGCTATAATGTACATTTTTATATTAATAATGGATACAGAGTATACAGAGACTATACAGAGCATTTTAGCATCTTTTAGCTCATTGTTTTGGTTTTCCAGCCCACTCTCGCTGCTCTCACCACTCTTATTTCCAGCCGTAGCAGGCAGGTTTCAGCAAAAAAGCTCAGAAATCCCACTGCACGCTACACTGTAGCACCAAACTGCAGACAGACACAGTTAGCAACTAGCTGGTGAACACAGTGGAGCATTTAGCTGCTAAAAAACAGAGTTGGTGGAGACCAAAAACAGAGCTAAAAGGTGAGTGAATATTGGTCAGAAACACGACTCCAAATACAGTAAAAACAGTTGCTCTGTTTCTACTGAATGTGTAAATAGGCAACAAGTTAGCTATATGAACTTCAAAGGTGATAACATATCAGTGTCATGTTTACAGCTTGTTGCCACTGCCCCCAAGTGGCCAAAAAATCACTTATTGCAGGTTTAAAGTATCAAAAGTAAAATACTCATTATGCAGAAATATATTATTATTACATGTGCATTAATGTGTAAACTGCATTTAAATTAAAGTGGAAATTGTTTTAACCACTGTACATAATGTTGTGTAGTTAATAGATAAAATGCATTGTCCTTTTAAGCTGATTAGATATTTATAGGTAATTCATTCTTAATCTATAAAGTAACTATAGCTGTCAGATGAATGTAGTGGAGTAGAAATTACATTATTTCCCTCTGAAATGTAGTGGATTTGAAGTATAAAGTGGCATACAATGGAAAAACTACCTCAGGATTGTACTTACTGTAAGTACAGTACTTAGTAGTTAATGTAACTTGCCAAAAACTGCTCCAAACACACACTCTGCACTGATATTATTCATTGTGTGTGTGTGTGTGTGTGTGTGTGTTTCTCCTTTCAGTTTTGGAGCCTCCGGTGCTGCTTAATAATTTGTCAGACTGTACTGTCAACATTAGCAGCTCAGTGATCCTTAGCTGCCCCTCCGAAGGCGTCCCACCCCCAACCATCACATGGTACAAGGATGAACGCGCTCTGTCTCAGGGATCAGGTAAAAGAAATACCATAAACATGCAAACTGTAGCTGTATTCTGGTGACTAAGAGTTTGCGCCACCATCTTCAGGTATTATGATATCACCAGAAGATGGGACCCTCCATATTGATCGAATCACAGTGGAGGACCAGGGCCTGTATACGTGCCAGGCCACCAATGAGAGGGGATCTGCGGAGAGCTCTGCCTATATATGGGTCAACGGTGAGTATCTGTCAACCAGTAGCTTTTTTTAAGCATCTCTGCTGGCTGTGTTTACTTCTTCTTAAAGATAGGACTCTTCCATATATGGGTATGTCTGAATGTCTATTGTTTCCAGTTCTGTAAATAGATGTATCATCTGGATGTACGGACATATAGAACGGCATATCACATTGTTTTTATGGATGGAGTATTCATACGCGGAGACGTGGGGGTGTCAGATCTATTAATGGAAGATGATACGTCTGTTTATCAATTTCTGAGTAAACATTGATCAAAGAATGTTTTAACATAATGCGGGACACACTCAGCCTTTTGTTCAGTTTTCCTCATTCACACACACACACAACACACACACTCATACGTCCGGTGGTGGCAGAAAAGGCAGGCCTCATGTGGTTCTACTACACCCCCCAGTTTGAGCATGTTTCTGTGGCAGACGTGGTGGACGCGTTCCCCAGTCCGAGTCTGGAGAGAGGAGTGGCTCTGTGTGTGTGTGTGTGTGTGTGTGTTGTGTTCTGATCAGTCAGGAAGGAAGCTGTCTCCCGTTTTTATTTCCCCTGGAAGGGCTCGGCCAGCATCTCAGAGAGGCTCCACATTTGTACTTCTTCACATTAAAAAAATAAAAAAATAAATAAACTTGGGATTTAATGAGGGTAGAAAAATAAAAAATAATAATTTATAGTAATTGTAGAGAAGTATTTCTGATTTCTCTGCAATTTCTGAAATGAATGTATTTGAATGTCGCATTTAGGAAAAATCTTTCAATTACATTTACATTTATAACAACCACAATTAACTGATTTAATAATAGAAGTCTTCATTTTTTCAGCTTCATAACAATATTCAAAGTCCTGTGGTGAATGTAATCTAACGCAAAGTTAAAGCACTAACGTTTAACTGTGGTTTGTGTGTCTGTACAGGAGCCTCAGCAGCCTCATTTCTGGAAATTCCCACGCTCACCTGTACCTGTGTGGTGGCCACTCTCTTCTGGCTTTTGCTCACTCTCTTCATACGCAAACTGAAACAGGTGAGAGGAATCAGGAAAGCGTTGTTCTCTGGTATGAGAAAACAAATATACGGTACTTGAGAGTTTAATGTTTTACTTTATAATTCCACCTTCCTGATCACTACAAATCTACACTTTCGCGTTAGTATAGTTCTGGTGCGGGCCTGTACATTTGATCCCTTATGAAATGACCCAGAACAACCTCCACTTTTAAACAACGATGGTATTGTACATTGGTTTCACCTGCATATAATGTTCTTCTCTTCTACATCTTTCCTGGAGCACAGAATTAGTTTCAATCGTAACTTATTTCATTTATTTTTCTGTTTTACAAAATAAAGGCCAACAGCTCAAACACCAAACCAGAGTACCTGTCAATCATTCTGGACAGGGGAGAGGGGCCGATAGACGAGCAGTGTGAGAGACTGCAATACGACCCCAACCAATGGGAGTTCCCTCGGGAGCGGCTCCAATTAGGTACACTTGTTTATTTTATGAAAATAAAAGATGCAGAAATGGATGTGATATGAACGTTTTGGGAATGTAACGCTAACGATGGGAGAGAGAGGGAAGGTGTTTAAGATCACACAACAGATATGAGGACTTTCTCATAGGTCTTATCAGAGTATTATTGGGAGTGACTTCATTCCATTAATCAGACTTTGTGTCTGTGTTGTCTGTGGTGAGCTAATCAACTCCAGCAGGGGGGGGTGTGAACTGTGTTGACTGGAACTAATCAGCTCTCACTATCACCAGGGTGGGATTCAGTTATATGGACTGTTGGTGGGGTCTAAAGTCACCTCTTATCAGCATCTCACGTCCGGGATGGATGATAATAGTAATTAATCAAGTTGCTCAATTAGACACAAAAACGCACCTCCCTTTCCCCCCAGTCAGCCTCACTCACGTTCCTTCTTTCTCTCTCAGGGAAACCTCTGGGCCGTGGAGCCTTTGGTAAGGTGATGCAGGCATCTGCGTTTGGAATAGACAGCGCCACCAGCTGCAGCACTGTGGCTGTTAAGATGCTCAAAGGTACAAGATCGGGTGGCAGCTATTCTGAGGAAATAAAATGACAACTCTGTGCGAGAACTTTTGTTGCCACTTTTTTTTCCTTTTTCTGCCTTTGTCCACTAGAGGGAGCTACAGCCAGCGAACACAAAGCTCTGATGACTGAACTGAAGATCCTCAACCACATTGGACATCATCTGAATGTAGTCAACCTACTGGGAGCCTGCACCAAGCCTGGAGGTGTGTGTGTGTGTGTGTGTGTGTGTGTTTTCCATGTATGTGTGCTCTAAATATGCCTATTAATATATGCACAAGTTAATTGGTGTGCATATTTAGGTGTGCTATGAGCTTTTCAATGCTGTATGAGTATTTATCTGTTTGTGCTCTCACACTTGTCATAACTATAAGATCTGTGTGTGTGTGTGTGTGTGTGTGTGTGTGTGCAGGACCACTGATGGTCATTGTCGAGTACTGTCGCTATGGAAATCTCTCTACCTTCCTTAAGAGCAAGAGAGAGGTGTTTGCGCACAACATGGTGAGTGTACAAACACAATTACAATTTAAGACGGCGTCATAACCGCAAACATACTGTAGTTCACACATGACCCACACTTCAGCTTTTTCCTTGCAGTTGAGAAAAACACAAAATCACCCCTTTGTGCTGCACGCAATTACAAAAGCATACACTCAAACACTCACTTCTGCAATCTGTTTGAGGTTCGAAGATGTTATCTGTTCTTGAGCAGGATGTTTACTTCCTTAATTTCTTCACAGGTTTAGACATAACTAAAAGCTGTGGCCTCAAATGTCATTTTCACAAAGCAAAACATGCTTATGAATTTCTCTTATACCGTTCAACAAATTTACTTAACAAATATCAGAAGACACACTAGCCTTTTCTCACACACTTTGAGTCCATCCTAACCTTTAACTGTCCTAATTTTCACTCTGTCACACAATATTTTATAACAACTAATTGATTTCTCCCCATCTCAGCCGGCCAGAGGAAAGGATGGAGGGCCAGGTTGTGTCTGCAGCGTGTCTGACAGCCAGAGCAACGTGGGAACAGAGTTTGATGAGAGAGACGAGAAAGAGAATCACCTCAGTAAGACAGGAGCGTAGTGAACAGTTTCCTATGTTTGTGCATAAACAAACTGCTTTATTACACTCCTGCCTTCCTCTAGATCCCAAATCTGCATCCAACTCTCCTTTATTCCTGGAGGATCTCATCTCCTTCAGCTTCCAGGTGGCGCGAGGGATGGAGTTTCTGGCCTCTCGCAAGGTCTGATACTTGATGTGTGTGATGTGTGTGTGTGTGTGTGTGTGTGTGGATGCAGGTACACGTGTGTTTCATATATGTCATTATTTGTGTTATCTGTGTTTCTACATCAGTGTATTCACAGAGACCTGGCAGCCAGGAACATTTTGCTTTCTGACAATAAAGTGGTCAAGATCTGTGACTTCGGCCTGGCCAGGGACATCTACAAAGACCCCGACTACGTCCGCAAGGGAGATGTGAGTACACGTGAGCAATCTGGTTCCAAAGTCCCCTGTCTGAAAAGTATTACATTTGTTTTTTTTTACAACATGGCAGATGAGATCCTAATGAAGCTCACCACTGAAAACAAAATGTGGGAGGTCAATGCATTTCTTGTTCTTTGTTTCAGCGTTTAAAGTGTTCAGCCAGTAGCCCTGATGGTAACACTGTAATCAAACCAACAGGCGAAAATGGCATTTTGACTCGAGATGTCAAATTTGAGATATTCTAGTGTTTCATTTTTATAGTATTTCGTATTTTAGAATTAAATAAAATAAGATCAGTAGTTTCATAAATAATCCAGATTAATGTGTTTTAAGGTGTTTTTTATATTTTTATACATTTATAAAATGAACAACTTTTGCAGGCACTTTCTTAAAAAATACTCACTACAGGCAAAAAGGGTGCTTTACATTTTTTAATAAATCCCTCTGTAAATTACAGAATTTGTAGTCATTCATGTGGTTGAAACAGGACAATAATGCATAATGTGAAAAATAAAATCGACACATAAGCATTAACGTACCATAACTGATACATTAAACAGTAACAGGAAACCTGGAGGAGTTGTGCATCCTGTAACTGCTGCTCCCAACGTTAACTTGTTGCTTATGTTTTGGAAATATTTAGCAATAAACATCACGTAACATTTTTCCCTAACAACTTTTCAACCAGTCAAACTTTAAATGTTTCCTTACGAGGGGTCTTTTGTGACCCTGCTCCTGTGATCTGATTGGCTGACAGGCCCGCCTGCCTCTGAAGTGGATGTCTCCAGAGTCTATCTTTGACAAGGTGTTCACCACCCAGAGTGACGTGTGGTCCTACGGCATTCTGCTGTGGGAGATCTTCTCTTTGGGTAAGAGCCCTCTCACCACGCTTTTGTCCTAAACATATACAGGAAGTGGACAAAATAACAGAAACGCTATCCAGAACAAATACTGGAGTGTGACCTGATACCTTTATGATCATTTTTAAGACCGTGTTTGGAAGATGTTGATTCAATTCTTTGGTCATTTTTGTGGGTGTGTTCACATATTGATGTACTGACGTGTGTTTGTCCAACAGGAGCTTCCCCATACCCTGGTCTTCACATAGATGAGGAGTTCTGCCACAGGCTGAAGGCGGGAACAAGGATGCGAGCACCTGAATACAGCACACCTGAGATGTGGGTGGATATGTTTTCAACACTCTTACCAACTGGAATCAGCAGGGGAGGATGGGGTGTAGTAAATAGGGGGCCCAACAGTCAACTTCTTCAATTTTATTTTGAAACCTGCTTTGCAACCAGACATGTAACATATCGATCACAGAAATGCTGATGTGACCCAGGCGGTGATACTGTTAGTGTTTTGACCGAACACTCTACCTGTATGTTTGTGAGTGCAGGTACAGCACGATGCTGGCGTGCTGGGAGGCCAGTCCCTCAGATCGACCCACCTTCACTGACCTGGTGGAGACCCTGGGAGACCTGCTGCAAGCGAGGGTTCAGCAGGTCAGGCTTTTTATAGATCTTACATACTTATTTCCAACAAAATGGTTCTCCGCACATGGATGAGCTACACAAAAAGACACAAATGTCTCGCAAAATTGTATGGTCTTACAAATAACACAATTTGTTCCTTCTCTTAAACAGGATGGGAAGGATTATATTCCTCTGGGATCTTTCACGACTGGAGACACTGGTCACACTGAGACCTTCAAAGAAAACCCGCTTGCAGTCACAAACCTGAGGTAAGAAAACATGATGCGAGTTAGTATACAGCATGTAGGTCTGAGCCAGCGCAGCTTGACTTGTTATGTATGTGTGTATGAGTGATGAAGTATGGTAGAAAAGTGCTGTAGTAGTATAACAACTACAAAAAAGGAGAAAACTGACAGGTGCAGATGTGAAAGTGATGGGGGAGAGCTTTATGAGGTAACCGAAACTAAACTCAGAAACAACAGGAAACAGGTTGAGAAAGAAGAGAAATTTCCAACTCACGTTTTGAATCTGAATCTATCTAGTTACATGAGGGGTATGGCCACACTTCAGACTTTTGAGGAACTGCCCTGCAAGGAGCCAGACAGCCCTTATGTAAGAAAACACCTTCACTTCTGCTTGCATGCACACACACCCACACACACAGAGGGGAAACAAATGCATCCTCACTTTGTCAAAATTGAATAATTTCTGAGAAAACGGAGGAAAAAGATAAGCTGCATGTTTGCATCCTCTCTGCTGTAGGATGAGCAGAGCGACAGCGGCATGGTCCTGCCGTCTGAGGAGCTGAAGCATCTGACGTGGAATAACGGCACCAAGAACAGGAAACTCAGCAGGTGGTGGCATCTAATCTCTGACCTTGACTTCTCATCATCTCCACACACACACACACACACACTTTTTTTTCAGGTTGAATACAAAGATTACAATCACTGGCTGCTTGTGAAACATCTGTAAAGAAGAAAACAGTGTTTTTTTTAAAATCAAGCCCCAATTGTTCTGGAACATATTTGACATTTGGTAAAAGACAGGGACATAATATAAATCATTCAACAATCAGTCGATGCCGTATGTTCGCTTAATGCATTATAAACAAGATAATGACTCTTAATTTGCATACTGTTTGGGTTTAGGTTCTTCGCCTTCACTAAGTGCCGGGACAACCAGGAGACTTTCCTGTGCAGTGACATCACAGGTCTCCATGACGATGAGCCGTCTGTCTTGCCGTGTGATTGGGAGTCTGACGAGGGCGGCTCGCCTCCTCCGGACTACAACTCTGCTTTTCTCTACCCCTCCCTCTAGCACCTGCTCTTGTTCAACTCTTTGACAACTTCACACAGTTCACACAGGGTATATATATATATTTTATTTTATTTTTTTTTCCTGCTCGTCACTCTGCCGTTTGCATCCTCTACCTCATTATAATACCTGCATGTATTCTTCTGTCCTCCTCCTCCTCCTCTCACAGAAGATTTTTCCTTTTCCTCCTTCAACCAAACTTATAAAACATTTTTCTTGATTAGACACAAAACACCTCTTTGCTTTTATTCACTTTCCAAAACCATATGCTGTCGTACAACAAAGCCTCTTCAGTATTACCAAGTATTAATATGCATTACCACACGTAACTCCTTCCAAGAGCAGCTAAGTATTACTTGATAGTACTTATCACATGCAGAATGTATTTACTGACCTACAACTATTAGTGCTTATTGTATTGGTACCACATGTGCTGAGCTTTGTGAAGAGGAACACTGCTGTATGAAATAATTGTTTCTCCTACACGGCTACTATATGCTGGAAAAAAAAAAAGTTATTATCCACTGTCTGTATTTATTTTAATGCTGTAATCATTACATGGATGAGTCACTAATCATCTCTGTGTCATGTTACTTATACACAACAGCCCTGCAATAAAATGTACTTTCATGAAGGTTATAATGTTCAGTGTCCATCCCAGTAGTATCAATGGGGGTGGACAAAATATTCGAAACACCTCTCAGTATAACTTAATACAAACTACAGCCTGCAAAATCGCCACACAGTTAAATCATTCAACATGAAAGAAAAACATCATAACCTTCATGAACATACTGTGGGATTAATTGCAGAGCTGTTGCATTAGACTGCATTGGTTTTAGCTCAATATACCAAATAAATTGGCACCTGAGTGTATATTTAATTCTATATTAAGTATCCTTTGATAATAGAATCAACTCAAGTCATTCATAATTGACAAAAACGTATAATATATAAATTTCCTTATGCTGTTTTTTGCAATATATTTTTATTTACAAAAAAATATTGAATGCGTGAAGATCAATTAAATTAGGTGTAGTTTTTTTCTCCTCCCTATTCCTTTTTCCCCAAACCATTAGAGCTGAAATTATTTAGTCGATAGACAGAAAATTAATTGGCAACTACTTTGATAATCAAAGTTATTTTTCAAGCACAAATACCAAACATCCCCCAGTGCCAGCTTCTCAATTGTGACGATTTGCTGCTTTTCTCTGTCTTGAGTGACAGTAAATTGATTATTTGGGGTTTTAGACTTTTGGACAGACAAAACAAGACTTTTTTTTTTTTTTTTTTACCATTTTCTGACAAATTGTAGACCAAACGATTAATCACTGCAAAGAAATTGTTAAAACAGTCATTAGTTGCAGCCCCACAAAACACAAAACGTGGTGGTTTTGTGTTTTGTTGGCATCTAACCCAATTTTTAAAGTATATATAGTGTATATCTATATACACCAGAGGCCTGTACTACGAAGCAGGATTTGCGGTTAGCGAGATAACTTCAGGTTAAACTCTGGGTTATCAGTACTAAGACGGTGGTTCACTTCTTACCGGGGTAAATCGCCATGGTAACGTATGCTGCACGGCAAACCTGCTCCGGAGCAGGTTACGTTCGAGATAACAGATCAACACGTACTAAAGCCCCAATCAATCAATCAATCAATTCTCTTGGAAAATGACATCACCAATAGAAAAGAAGTGCAGCTCGGTGCGTAGATCGTGAGATTTTATATGAGAGATAGTTTCTCGTCTGTGTCGTCCTACAACAGAGACTGACTGAAGCACTAAAGCTTTGTACTTATAAGAGATGAATGTCAGCCTATTTACCGCTAAATTAAGTTTTTATATTTATTTTTTATTTGCTCTCAAGTCTGTTCGACACCGCCGGGGTTGCAGCTGAAAGAATCAGGCTAAAATTGTCAAACACTCCATAAGAACATCTAAGCAACACATTAACTTAATGTAATACTGCTGACGGGGCAGTGATGTTATCAGCCTGTTAATTTACGCCTCACACAGTGGGGTTTTTTTTGCCAGCTGTCCTTCCTGCATTCAGCAGCTGCAGCTGTGTTGCTTTCAGCCTGGATGATGTTTAACTTCAGGCCTCTGGTATTAACATGCAATCTGTGTCTGGATGGTGAAATGTGATCACTTGACTGCATTTGTATCTTTTTTCTGTTTTCCAGATAAGATATCCACATACAGGTTGTATTTTAAACACATCGTAAATGCGGTCCAGGTGTCAAAGTGACAAGTATACAAAAATAGACCGTTGAAGACTCATGATGCAGCCGTCTCACTATCTAGTAAGCGAGCAAGGACTACGTTTAAACATTTTATAGAATTACAAAGACAGACTTCGATGTTTGTGCAGACTTGGTGAAGTGCATTCTATTTGCTTGCATTTTTAGTTTTAAAGATGATTAATCATTGAAGAATGTAATTATAATTTAGTAAAATCCTACCCTGCCATATGTTGACATTAGTCTTGTTTTGTTTCAATAAACATGTTTTAAAATATTTCGTGTATACATTAAAAGCTGTAATGTCCCCATTTGACAAAAAGAGAAGATCCTGCATGTATCACTTTTGGTATTCTTTATTAAAATACTGCTGTACACACAAATATTGCAAAATTTGAGACAATGAACACAAGAGGGGCATAAAACATACTAAGATGGTGATTGTAGGTGTGTTGATGTGGAGGAGGAGGAGATGGTCATCACTAATATTAACTGGAGTGTGTGTGTATGTGTCTTGTGATGTGGAAGATGGTGATATGAGCACTGACATTGTGTTGGCCAAGTTGAAGGGGCGTGTGTGTATGTGTGTGTGTCTGAAGGTGTGTGTGTCTCTCTCTGTGTGTTTTGAGGGTTTTCTAAAGCACCACATTCACCAAATATGTTTTTGTCTGTTCATTTCACTAAAACAGAGGAAGTAGTACATGATCTAACACAGCCAGCTCCCTGCAGGTTTGTTGCCCCCAAGTACAGACCGATCGACTGCTATGACAGGTTTACGCAAGACCGACTGCAGCCAAGACACTGTTCTTGTTTCTGCCTTTCATCTTGATTCGTCCCTTATCTGACAGCGTGGTTCACACATGTTTTTCTTCAGTCTTATGTTTGTACGCATTCGGCAAATGCTACTGAGAACAAAACGAAGGCAGAGGAACCAAAAACGGTGGTTTGACAAAGCTTGGATTGACCTCTTGACCTGGGCGACGCAGGTTTGCACCAAATTCATTCAGTCAATTTGATGAACAAGAGTTTCAATTGATTAACAGAATATGAACTGTGCTTAAGGGCAACATGAAATCCATCACAGCATGATCTCCACAATGCCGTTACCTTCCTAAAACCTCAATCTGAAGACGTCCCACCCACTCCACTGTAGCTCATCTATCTGACTGGACAGGGGGTGGCCAATGACAGCCAAACACATTCAATCATTGGGCCCCTCCAGCTGTTTGTCATCCTGAGAGAAATCCAAGCCATCCGAGTGAGTGCAACAGCCAGCGCCACAGCTTCGTCTCCAGCACGTTTGTATATCATGATCTTTAAAAGTCAAATAAAACAAAAAAAACTGTTGGTGCCCTGTTCCTGTTCCTTCCTTCGCCCTCCATCCCTTCCCCTAAACCCCTGCTGGAATTGGTCCACAGAATAATAAAGAGTTGAATTGAGGCAAAAATGAATTCCCCTCCCGTTTCCCATCATGCATTTCTGCACAATATCTGAGCAAAGAGAAAAACCAGCTAGAAAAATCACAAAAAAAGCAACACTTTTTCTCAAATGTCGAGGGGCCAAGACCCCCTGAGGGGACGTGAAGTTTGGGATAAAAGCAGGAAGAAGAGGGGAGAGTAAGAGAGAGACAGACAAAGGGGACGTTGGGGGCGGGAGGACGGGCGGGGGACAAAATAAGGACATTCTACAAAGAGGCAGCTGTGGCTCCACCTCAACCGAAGCCCCACCCACGGGCTACACCCAAGTGCTAGACAGCCAAACCAAAATGACCCATTTCTGAGTAGTTCATGTCACGAAAGCGTCCATTAACCAAAGGTGGTTGCTGCATATGTAACAAACACTTGGTAGACGGCATCAGGAGAAGACACCCCTTCCTCAGTGCCAACAAAAACCACGTTTTAAACCCCCGAATCCCAAATCCCAGTCCATGCTAGCCCACCCACCCACATTTATGAGCCTGATGTTCCACAATCTCCTGAACTAAAATGTCAGAAATCCGTCATTTTTTCCAGTTTTAAGAACCGTTCCCACCCACCCAAGTGGTTTGTCCTTTCTGAGGGGGAACCAACAACCAAGGCAAAGGTGGGCTGGCCCAATTCATGAAACAGGTGCCATCCCGCCCCAATGAAAGCCTCGAGTGGTGTGTCCCGTCTCCTAGTGGGTCAAAATGAACGGGTGTGGTCTCCAGCCGAAAGAGAGACGCAGTCAATAGAAAAGCTGGATTTCTTTTTTTGTTGTTTGTTTTCATTCTTAGTCTGCTCTGGTATTTATGTCCGTGTGTGTGACTTTAGCTCTCTGTACACCCTGTAAGCCACTCACACGTATTCATAAAAATAACAAAAATTAACAAAAAAATTAAAATCTTAGTGCATCCTCCTCTGAAAAATAAACCCCAATTGTAGAAATAAACAATAAAAGCAGGAAAAAAGTTCAAAACCTCACGGTTTGTTTTGTTCCCCAAATCTAAAAAAATGTCCTCATACTCGTCACAGCTTCCGTATTTGTCCTTTCTTTTTTTTTTCCTTTTGTTTTACGATTTTCAGCTGCGGGGTTTAGGAAAACTAAAAAAAATACACTTTAGAAAAAGCCTTCCTGGTGTGACAGGGTCAGTGTATGTGACTGAGGTTCACGAAGCCCCGCCCCGCTGCCTTCCCCATGCTGATGTCATCTCCATGAGCCTGGTCCTCCCCTGTAGTGCAATTGTGTGCTCCAGGTCCGGGCAGTCCCACCCCGGGCCGAAGAGGGCGCTACAGAGAACCGGAGGCTGCAGCCTGCAGCTCCTGGAAGGTACTGTCGAAGCAGCGCTTCAGGTCCGAGTAGGTCACAACCAGGACGCTTTTCTCATCCCGAGACACCAAGCTGATCTTCTCAGGAACGCCCGCGTCCAGCTGTGTCAACACACAAAGTTAAAACAGAAAGAAATCTGCATATCGAACATTTGAAATAAATATCTTTGAGCATTTTAAGTAGAGCTGCAACGATTAGTTGATTAACCGATAAGTCAATCGTCAGAAAATCAATCAACTATTTTGATAATCAATGGAAGTCATTTTTCACGCAAAAGAAAACAAAAAAACTGCCTTTAACTTATGTGACAGTAAACTCTTTATCTTTGGGTGTTGGACAACATCACCTTTTTTCAGCGATGATGAAAATAACTTAGTTGAAGCTCTAATTTTAAGCAAGTAAGCAGATGGGGAGCAAGATTTCATGCTGTACTGTGAGCCCACATGACCGTCTAAATCTGAGATAAGCATGCGTAGGGTCATTAGTGAGTGCAGAGGTATGTGGACATAAATAAAACAGATCAGTCAAAGGCTTGTGAGGTAGCTTTAACCAGATACACACTTAAATAGTGAAAAGAGAAACAACAGAAGTGAGAAAAGAAAAAACGACGACTTGTGATAAAGGTACAAGAAAAATCGGTTGTTGGTTAACATGCTCATTGTTTGGATTTTTAGGGCTGCTTTAGGGTGTTGGTTGGTTTTGGAATTTGCTTTTTTTTGTATAAATCATACTTAAATAGCATTCAGAGCTTTCCGTTTGTGTTGACTGTTAGCTGCAGTTTAACACACAGTCCTACATTATATTTTAGTTAGCTCTGGAAAGCAAAGGAGAAAATTACCAAACAAACTAGTTTAAAAGCGCTGTCACTTCACTGATCCTGCCAATGCTAACCAAATGTCACTGATGGAAGTAGGCCAATGGTAGACCTACTTTTACTCTCTCTTTTTCTCTCTGCAATTGGTTGGCAAATGAATGCATGTTTTTTTTTTTAGCCAGTGCATATGAAGCATGAACACGTTAAATTCAAACGCATTAAATAGTTCATTATAACTATAATAGACAACTTATCAAATCTCTGCATGTTCATATATCATTAACATGATTTTAAAAAAGAGAAGAAAAGAAGAAAGCTCACTGACTTTGTTGAGGCAGGAGACAATGTGGCTGAGGTCGATCCAGGGCGCCCCAGCTTCTGTCACCTGGTGGAACAGGTGATCCCGGAAAAGCTTCAACAGGTAGCGGTCGCCCGTCTCCGACCACGTCGGGTCCTTCTGAAACCTGATTCACACAACGCAAGGTCACAGAGTAGTAAGAGAACCACAGCCACACATACTGGTGGATCTTTATACCAGTGCTACTCACTCTGGCCGCTCGTTGATGGTGCCCAGTTTGGCCAACAGGCGGAAGAGACGGCCGTTTTGCACCTCCTGCAAATAAACAATGATTTATATTTTCCAGTCCCAAACGTTTTAACAACTCCCTTTGTAACACAGGTCTCCGGCCGGAATTGAACCGTGGACGTTGTGGTTAGGTAACCAGTCGCCTACCAGGGCGCTCCAGCAGTTCCAAACATTTTCAGAAAAATGGACAGTCAGCTTCCCTAATGTAGGTTTTTTGAGCAGGTGCACAGAAGGGATACTAGTGGAATTTAGTGAGGATGAATCACAGACTTAAAAACCAGACTTAAAATGTAATGGAATATAATGGCACAAACTTGAAGTAACAAACTTTGAATCTGGCACCAGGTGAGGGAAATATTGTGCTGCTTGAGGCTGTGGCAGGCCGCAAAATTCAACTTCGGTTAGAAAACAAAACACATGCCCATTTACACTAAGCAATTAACACCGCCTTAGGGCTGTTGTGATTTCAACTTTCCACCACTACAGTTGTACAGAGAAAGCAACGCTATGAGATAAGCTGACACCTGCAGGTTGAGGGATAAATAAAAGTAAATATGCAAACAAGAAAATGAACAAATGAACACATGAAGAATGAAAGCAATGAATGTGGCATGAGCACAAATTTCTAATCAGAGGCGTATGTGACATTTCCTCATTAAAAACAATGGACCCCTTTAAAATAACAACACTAATCATCTTTGCAGGGAACACTGTCAGAAAGTGGAACTTCTGTCACTTGACTTTCTGTCCATACAGGATGCTGGACCCTGTTTTTACGCAGGTTCCAGAGGACACTTCCTCCTTACTGAAAGTCAACCAGAAGAAGCTGCATCTTCTCCTAAATACATCCATTTTTGTATGCAGTCTCATCTGATTATAAATCTAAGACAACAGCGGTCAGCTCCAACATCACTGATGAATTCAAAAAGCTCCTAAACATCAAAATACGATGAAAACTTGATGTTTTTGACTTTACATCAGATCATTGTCAACAAGTTGTAGCTCACCTTTCACCTCTGCAGATATAATTTACTCCTGCCTGCCTCTCCTTTCTCCTCCTCCTCCTCCTCTCTGCCTGTCTCACCCTGTCAAACGTTTTCTGCACTGTTGGACAAAGTGAAAAGTACTGAAAACCAATCAGCCAATCATGTTGGCGTCCTCCAACATGAGTTGCTCTACAGACTAACTTCTTGTGGGCAAATAAGTTTACCAACATTGGATTTCTAACGGCATAAGATCATCTTATTTTTTAATATAGATGTTGTCTTTTTGGAGCAAGCATCTAGAAGCTATGTCTTAAGTCACTTCCACACTGGCTCCAACAAGTGGAGTTTGTTGCATGACAAAACAAAGGAGGCTAAATACACATATGGCATTTTTATTCAACAGAAATCTCCTGCCTTGAAATGACTTGCTTCTGAATTTATTTAATCTTTTTACATTTCAGAGTAGGGCGGCGCGATATATTGAATTAATTCGATTAATTCGAATTTTTGGTTTTGTAAAATGGCTACATCTTGAAAATTCAGTTATTACAACATGCGCAAAAAGGTTGTCAGTCAAAACGTAATGTAGATGACGGCTACATTCGCTGTCTTGAGTCATGACAGTCGTGACGTGATGTGAATAGTTACACTACATGCACACCTGGACTGCCATGACTCCAGTAATGGGTAATATAACCTTAAACACTGAAACAATGCCAACCACAGCCAGCAGCTTGACACAACAGTGGTGTTGCAATGACGCAGCCACCATGGCAACCCTACAACGTTTCATGAAAACCTACCCCAGCTGAATTCACTAAGGACTGGTACGTGATGAAACAAACACACCATGTTCTTCGCACAGATTTTTTGTGTGTCACCAGCCAAATACACGACACCGCTACTATTCCCTGTGTGCAAATACACATTCAGCTAACATCATAATGCAGAGATGGCCTGATGAAGAGGAGACGCTTACACTCCCCACCAGCACATATCACCAGATCACAGGCAGGTTTGGCCAGAAAAGCTACCCCATCTTTCCAGCCCATTTTTATTACTACAGAGTGGCGTTTCCTTGCTCTAATCTTCAGCTGTTCTCTGAACTTATGTTGCTGACACCAAGGCAGAAAACCAAATCATCACTTGCAGTTAGAGGTAAAAACACCAACACAAACTACTTTGTTTGGTGGATGTGTACAGAGATGGGGGCTGTAAAGGGGAAGTTGGGGTGTGAATGAGGGCTGGTTGTTTCACACATTTACACTTTTACATGGGGAAACTAAATTCAAGACAAGACTGAAAACCCTACAATATACCGTACAACATTCTGTGTGCACCCAACTTCCCTCTCAGCTCACCAAATGAAAACCAATCTGAAAAGAACACGACTGAGATGTGTACTCGTGCATGCTTTCTGTTCGGTGCACAAACTCTCCCTTTATGCGTTTCTTTTTAAATATTCCGGGACAAACATGTAGTGCCCTTCATATACCTTGGCCAGGTCCTCCTCAATGACATCATTCCTCATCTGCGATGCGTCCAGTTGAGTGTAGAATCGAGCTCCAATCATCGGCATAATGTCATTGACGCTGCGCAGGCGAGACTGTTCAGTCAGCAGATACCTGCACATGAACAAAAACATCAGAGTTTGCCTTAAGGTGAGTTGGAAAGGCAGAATACCACTGTCCAATGTCACTGACCCACTCTTCCCCGAGGAACTGTGACCACAATTTATTTTGATGCCAACACTCAAGTCTTAAAGCAGCCTTGTTTTGGGTATTCACATTCTGCTCTACTTATGTACAAAAGGCGATAATGTAAACACTGTTAAACTTGACAGGCTGAGCAGTTATATTTTTAATTTGCAATTTCAGACTCATATTAATAGACCGACTACAGACTAAAGGTCAAAACCTTTCAAACACATCTGTTAACACAAGTGTTTGAAGCCTGTAAAGCCTTAACTTAACAGACAGAAAATCACAACTGCTGACGCAACTACCATCATGAACTACATATTTGTTGTGCGTGGATGACAAAATGCATCAACCTGAGTTCTACACAGTACAGAATATCTGACTGCTGTAGACACCAAAAGAATACTGAATTTAATTTGTAACCCAAAACACAGTATTTTTGAAACCTTGTTATGATTCTTTGATTATAATCTTTACTTGAGGGTTTATGCTGTTGATTTATGGTAATATTAGTTGTAAAACTGTGGATTTGCATTTTACTACTGACATTTATCAAAACTTGGTTTGAAGCCCTTCATTCCTCACAGACAGCATACCTTGGGCTGACATGGGATCATCTGTGACAGAGTTACAGCCTTGGGACAGCATGCAAACAAGGGACTAAGTCTTGTGGCCCGGAGGAAAATGAATGAAGTTGCTTGTTGCCAACGGGTGAGGATATGAACTGATGTACTTGATCAACAGCATGTGGGATATGGGGGTGTTAACAGAACGTTCCTGTTGGCTATAGACACATGGTCATTGTCCAAAACCCAAGCCAGGTATTAAGTGAAACCTTTTTGGTCCAACTGCTTTCAACTTTGAATCTATGCTGCACCCCCTCCCGTTCTTACAGAATGAGGTTCTTGAGGTCTGAAGAGTAGTTGATGGACACCAGCTCCATGGCCTTCTGCAGGTTCTCCCTTTGAATGCCAGCCAGGGAGTTACATGCCAATGCCAGCACCACCTTGCCCAGTGACACTAGGTCCGCTTGCTACACAACAACACACACACAAACCACAGAAATACACATATCAATGATATAAAAGTCCCACTTTGAAAATAGCTTTAACAACACAGGCTGAAGTTGTTAAGTAGATGAACTACAACTCTCTTCATAGCACATGCTGTACAACTAACTGACCACAAACTACACCATAGAAAGTACCTGGTACTGTGGCATTAGGGCAAGATGATTGGTCTGACTGTTGTCAAAAGTTAAGACATCAAACACCCCAACACAGTTCACCCGTAACCTGCAGAGATAAGAGACCATTATCTGCAATAGTTTGTGTGCATGTTTGCATTGAGCATGCACAACCACATGGTTGTGGAGAAAAAAAAAAAAAAAAAAGGAAGCCTGAACTGAAAGTACTCTTCCGCTTTTAATGCATTTACAGTTAACACTCACATCTACACTTTCTGTGCTGGAAATTGAAATTCATGCTGTTCCGTACACCACCATTTATGGTTACGTTCAACAGGCTCTAATCAACAACATTCATCAACACACGCTGAATGATGAAATGTATGCTGAGGTATTTATGTGTATTTATACCTGGTCTTGCCAGTAATAAGAATCTTGCTGGGGTCCATGACACGACAGGCCAGGCCGGCAGTGTGGATGGTGCGTAGGGCCGAGCTGAGCTGGACAATGTAGGCCCAGATCAGAGACTCAGGGAGCAGACCTGCGTGCTGCCGTGGCGGGGGAGGTTCATGTTGTCCTGCACACGGAGACATGCTTTATCACACAAACGCAGCCTGAAGGGTTATAACTTAACCTCAAACTGTCATCAGCTTCCTTGGCAATCTGCTTTTCAAGATAAACAGTCTCTCGCAATTGTGACGTCAATAAGACACACTCATTATTTCATTCACATCATTGTCAGTCTAACCTAAATTTCCATGTCGATCAATCTGCTGATTATTTTTTCGATTCATTGAATGATCGTATGGTCTCTATAATGTTAGATAGTAATAGTGAAAAACACCCATCATAATTCCCTAAAGCCCAAGGTGATGTCTTCAAATTGCTCATTTTATCTGACCAACAGTCCAAAACCGCAAAGATATTCAGTTTACAATTATATAAAACTGAAATCGTCACAACTGAGAAGCTGGATCTCTGGAATGTTTGGCATTACTGCTTATAAAACGACTTAAAACTATTCTTTAAATAATTACTGATTCATTTTTTGTCAATTGACTAATCGTTTCAGTTCTAGTATAAAAAAATAAAAGAGGATATTCAACTCACGGTTCCCAGAAATCATGTTTACTACCAGCTCAGAACTTTGACTTAATGGTAAATTACTCTTACCACATATATTAGGTTGGGTTATATTACTGAGACGAGTGTTAGGGTGTGTACTGCACAACAAAAGCCACAATTTCACAGTGAGAGCGCTAGAGTATGTTCCCCTGTGCAATTCTATACAATTCATACATTGTTGTTTGTTATGGTGTTTGCTACAGACTAAACAAAGACCAGGGTCTGAGTGGTTTTGCTTCCTCTGTCTGCATTCCTGTAGGTAGGCCATGCAGCACCTGCCCTAGGATCAGTTTCAGCCACAGTTTCCTCCAAGTCCCCATGTCTCTCTTGCAGACACATACGCATGCCAACTGTCAAACTAGGACACTTTACAGACTCCAAACACTTGAATCGTCTTTGAAGCCTCAAGACATCCACAACAGTTTTAGACCTTTAATCTTCTTGGGAAATGTGTCTTTATTTCAAGTCACCCGAGTGGTTTTATATATACTGTCTAAGCTACCAAATACTGGATGTGGGCAAAACCGCATGCAATGCAAACATGAAAACACACACCCAAATACACCTAGGCAGATGACCTCATTAGCACATGGGTAAACAAACTCAAAATGTGTGAAGCAGAGGAGTGCAGACTGCGGAGGGGCATCTAAGGTGTTGCAAACACTGAAAGGGATGGAAGACCAACTCACCCCACTTCCTCTTGGTAAAGTACGAGTCTGCTGCTGGGTCGTTGAAGTGTCTGCTGAACATGGTTTCTGCACCTGCATGGAAGTCATAGGAGAACACCAACGCTAAAAGGGCAAACAGATGGAAAAGGAAAGAGTTAGAGCTCAGATGACTAAACAATCAGCAACAGTCTAACAGCTATACATACTTTTATTCATCCAATTATTGCCACTTTGTCCAGCATTGTACTCCCTAAAGTGTTTACCTTCACAACAATCAAATGGGAGAATTAAGTACAAACCCACAGTTTCTATAAGCCAACTGGGTACTTCATTGCTCCTGCTAACTTTTGAGAGCTAAGAAAGCAACACTTTGATGACAAATAACCACCTAAAATAGAGCATGAATACAATACTGCAACAACAAGTATACCACTCCACCTGATATTTTAGCATTTTTGGTTGAATACCAAGAATGGTAAATATAAAACAATCAATATCATTGTTAAGCAGGTCTGGGTCATGCAAAAAAGACAAATGAACCATATCCAGAAGACACAAACATGGAATTAAATGCACACACAAGCCCAGTACATAAAAATTGCTTATACACAATAAACACTCACAGTGGTCTCCAAAGGCCTTTGTGGTGAAGACCTCCCTCAGTGTTACAGCATTCGAGTGCTGAATCTTCTTCCACATGTCCACCAGCATCATGCACTTGGTGTTAACAAGGCGGAAACCTGGACACATTTTAAAAAGGCAATTACAAATTTATAAAGATATCTTACACTATCACAACATTGTGAGCCACCTTTAAATGTGATAACACCTCTCAACACATGCATTTCATCTTTATTCTAATGGAAGTGAGGAATCATCACACATGCCCTGCACTGCCCATCACAAATAACAAATAAGAGCTGTAATGAAGTTTGTAATGCATTATTTTCTTTTTAAAAAAGGAGAAATGTTTATTTCTTCTTGACAGTAGGAAAGGTAAGGGCTTATCTACTTTCTTTTTTTTTTAAACAACCATTCCAATTCTGAAAATTACTTATTTCTAATGCAGTTCTAGCTGATCCAGCTATATTTTCTGAAAATATGCATCAGTGTGGTTGGAAAATATAAGAAAGATTCCTAAAACTACCATCTAAAAATAACATCTTTTTTTTGTTTTCAAATGTTTTGGTGTGCTTTGGCAACAAGTAATGATCTCAGCCGGGTGGTTGCTTTTTCATTGTTAAAAATAGTTACCTTTGATCACATCATTTGTCACACTATTTTGGTTGTGTGACATCTGTGTTATGCTTCTTTGAAAGACAATTTCTCATCACCACGTTTCTTACCGTGTATCCTCCTCAGGCAGTACGGCAAGTCATCCTTGCTGTTGACCGCCTTGTAGCAGGAGGTGATGTAGCTGAAGTTGCTGGTCTTCTGCATGCGGTTTGGTGGGGGGAGGGGCTCGAGGGGGAACAGGCTGTGGTAGCTGTCCACCTCAGACGGTACATCTGCCAAAGACAGAAACAGTTTTAGAAGAAGAAAAAAAAAAAAACATGCTACTGCACAAACATGCAATCAAAAACAGATCCAACATCTTTAACTAAGGCTCGAGGCCATAGCCCACATGAAAAATTTGTTGTTTTGACCAATACTAAATCAGCGCTAATGTCCTATATGATTTGTTTTCACACATGTATAACATAATGTAATTTGACACTTCACAATTGTACCCCATTACTGCGTGCATGACAACAGACAAAAAAATACAAACATGTGGGTAACTGGAAGCAAAAACCCCACAGACCACAAACATATTTCAACACCATTTCACACCAACATGAGGAAATGTACTCCACAATAGACTTGCACATTTGTTTCAGGAAGCAATGCAGGTTTGTTTAGTTGCATTGCAAATCAACAACAGAGCATCAAAATGGTCTTTTGTTCAACACAGAGCACATCTTTCATGAATTTTGAAATGTTTTTATTGCAAACCTGCCTCATTCTGCTGCACACACAGACAAATTATTGGATTAATAACAACACTTTGTGGTGACAACAGAGTAGACCCTTTACCTGGGTTCTCTGAGTGGTCAATCTGGGCCATGGTTATCAGATGTCTGTTTATCAACTCCTAGAGGAGAAATAAGAGGGCATCACATCAGACATTACCTCCAGAGAAAAACACTGGGGAGACGTTTAGTGAAAAAGAAGGAGGGCGAGTGGGAAATACCTGTCGGAGTTCATCAGCCATGAAGAAGGACGGG
Organism: Macquaria ambigua; assembly: GCA_008360985.2. Classification (NCBI taxonomy): domain Eukaryota; kingdom Metazoa; phylum Chordata; class Actinopteri; order Centrarchiformes; family Percichthyidae; genus Macquaria; species Macquaria ambigua. The sequence goes on along the minus strand of VMKM01000455.1, from coordinate 134,464 downwards.
GCATTGGCTTTTGGCTGCATGTAAGCCACATGGGGGGCAGTGGGGGGATAGATATGGTAGGTAGGAAACACCTGCGATGAAACCAGAAAAACACAGCTTCCTATTTATTGAGAAATGAAAACCAGTGTGATCATATATGTACTGCTTTTTCCACCAATAAGCTCATAGCTACGCAAATGAATGTGATGGAACGAAACTCTAATCAAGATTTGAATCAAGCGTTTAGAAGGTTACGCAATGCCATTGGAGGCCAAATGACAAACTCTAGTTGGCCAGAATGACTGTGTTTTTTAAAGATTGTGGAGTGTCTAGCACGAAAAAAGGGCAGCTTTTGCAGTTTTAAATGCAGACATATTTAAATGCAGTTTGGTGTTTGGTTAGGACTTTAAAAGTCTTCTAGTGTATTCCCAGCTTTAGTCTTAGCAAGTACTTCCTGACTAAAATACAGAGTAGGGTGCTGTGTGCAGCACATACCATCCCAGCCATTGGAGCCGGGGTGTTGTCTGTGTAGAAGTAGGTGGTCCCCCCTACAGTCTCTTTCTGGATTATGTGAGTTCCCTGGTCAGATGCGGTGGTGGGTACCATGTAGTTGGCGGGGTTTGGGGTGTGACTGCGCCTACGAGGAGCAGGTGAGGTGTGCGGTGTAATTTTTGGGGAGTGGAGAGGAGAAGATCCTGCAGACAGAGACATGCCTAAAATTGGAGACAAAAGGAAACATTACTTCAAGAAAGGACATGCAGAAATTCACTGGCTGCAATCATATAACATGTTTGAAAGGAGCACAGCACCCAAAAAGGCCTGCTTTTGTTTCAACAGTAGCACATGTGGTGCTATACACAAGAGGGAATTCCCAAACTTGCTGAACTATACAATTTCAAAGCTAAAGATGGAAAACAAAACTGAGCCATGTAGAAAGTAGAGCAAAGCAGATATAGCAGGGTGATTTCTCAGTTGGTAATGCTCCAAAAACCCTCACCTGGAGCCAGCGCAGCAGCTGTGGAGCTGCTGATGCCAGGATGAGGGAAGAGAGGCGAGGGGAAGGCCTGGACAGTGGACTGAGCCATGGTGGCCATACGTGGAGCTCCCTTGGGGATGAACTCACTTGCTGCCGGGTTAGGAGCCTGGTGGCACAACGAAAAACATGAAATCTACCACTCCTGGCAAAAAAGAACATTTTAAAAGAACTTTAAAAATAATTCCACTCTCTTGGACGGGATGCTTGTGTGCTCACCTTTCTCCTTTGGGAAATGCTAAGAGCACCAAAATCACTGAACAGTGAGGACGTCGGGGAGTTCACTGGATCTGTGAAAGACCAAAGAGTGTAAGGAGTTGAGCAGTGGTGCTTTCGTTATTCAATGGATGGGTGCTCAATACTGTTCCCCAGAGCGCAGTAGGAGTCTTACCATGAGTGCTGTGGCTGAAGTTCTTGGCACCATCGTTGAGGAGACTGGGAGAACTGCTGCTGGTAGTCATTCGCTAAAGAGAGCAGCATCAAGAACAGATGTGTTACAGAAGGCACTCTAATGCGCATAAATGTTTATCAATAAATGATCACCACATATTATAGTGCTAAAATAAAATGTGTGGACTCCAAACATTTTAAACTAACTATACATTAAATAACTAATTGCAAAACACTTCAATAACTAATGTATTGCCTCAGTTTATACGGGGACCTACAACAGCACGGTGACCACACTAACATCAATTTTCAAAGCAGCTTTTCTCACACTGCATGTTTACACTGACTGTATATGTACAGCTTCCCTTTAGTACCTGCATCATTGAGTATTTAGACTCCGCTGGGCTTCCAAACCCATTGACCCCAATAAAGCTGCTGCTGAAGTAGGAATTGGTAAGATTGGCATCACTCAGGGTTGCGCCCTCCATCCCTGGGACTGTGGATGACAGAAACAAAAGTTTAGCAAATACTAACTGCAGCAAGATTGACATAACTGAAAGATAATTCAGTACTTTAACAGAGACCAGGAGGTAAAGTATGCATGTTAATGTCAGCACTACTGAGTGTTTGCTTAACCAATCACAGAGCTAATTAGAAAGCATGTAAACAGTTCCACAACTGCAGAGTGAGCCACTACTACAGCCTGCCACAGGGCGATATCCACTATGAGTATCATTTAGTAACAAACTTTTAAGCAGCAATTACTGGTTTCAATGGTTCCAAGTTAAAGTGGATGTAGTTAGTTTTTGAGTTGCATGTGAATGTTAGTTACTTGCTGTTTGTTTACGTTGGGAAAACACGACAACACAACGCAAAAACAATGCCCCGTGAACAGCTAGCGTAGCTACGCTAATGTTAGCAAACAATAAACTTACATCTGAACAGCAACACTACAATTTTCGCATAAACAACATTTAACTGGAGAAAAACTAACGCCATCAGTACTAAAACTGATAACGCCTTTCTGAGGGCAAAGCCAAACGCATTAAAGTTAGTTAAAGCGGTCAATTTAACGCTAGTTTAGCTAACGCTAGCTGGCTAGTAGCTACACTAGCTAACTTCAGTGGGTCGAGGATTTCTGCCCACTCACAGCTGTCACACAAAACAGCAGGCCTCCTCCGTGTAAGCTGCAAAAGCATGGATAATGTTATATGTTGTTACAAAGCATAGCTAATACCACCTGAAGGCAACGGCTAGCAAGACAGCTAAAGGACACCGTCTGTGCTAGCTGCACACAGAAGGCTTTGGATAATGTTTGGCAGGTAAATGTAACCCACGTTGTTTTGGGGTGAAGAGGCCTCAGTGAATCCTCGGGCTAAATTTTAACAAAGCCCAACAAGGCCCAAAAGTAAAGTCAGTCAGTCACCCCGTGTGAGGCCTTGTCTTTCTGTAATTGTTACTCACTGGTTAACAGCTGCCCCTCGAGAGACGTGCCTGCAGGCCCCAATGTTTCGCTCTTCTTGGACACACTGGTCCCCCCGCCGCCCGGGCAGGCCGCCGCGGAACCACCGAGGGAATACCCCGCTGGCGTCCCGCCACCCCCGGCCATGGACAACGGGACGGGGCTACCACCGCCGCCGTGCAGCGGCAGGCTTGCCATGGACGGATCATCGTGCAGGAACTGACATTCGTCTCCATAAAAGCAGGTCTTGTCTTTCGCGTAATATCGGCAAAACTTCACCTTGACATTGGGTATCCCGACACCCCCAAGCGGAGCAGCTGAAGCTGGGAGTCCACTGTTCATGGCACCGCTGCTGCCGCCGCTGCTGCCGGAAGACACTCAAACATAGAGAGACGCAGATAGCTAGCGAGCTAGCCAGCTAGCCTGCAAACAGTTTCCCCTTAAAGGGACGGATAAATATCACTTCAGCTGGTGGAGAACACTTAAGACGCTGCAGTACTCACATTATAAGGCTAAGATGCATGTTGGTTTAAGAAAATATCATTGCATGCGTAGAATCCTGGTCGTCGTTGTTGTCGCTATCCATGCAGCTGCCGTCTTCGCAAAGTAGCCTGTTGTTGTTTTTTGCTCGCAGTCAGGCTGCTCCGCTAGGCACCAGCTAGCATAGCTTTGCATTGTGGGTACAGCGTTTGGCAAAGTTTACCTGCTGCAAATGCAAGCTGCAAATTGAACTTGCAGAACTGTGATACTGTGAATGCAAGCGACTAATGTAGATGAAGGGGTAGATTTCTTTTGAGCCAGGTTTGCAGGATCAGTGCTCTTCAGCCTGTGCTTTCAGCCGTCAGGTGGGTCAAAATAAGAATTAATTTCATTGCCAAATGAACCTATGTTAAATTATATCAACCGAAGCAGATTATTACTTGTCTTAATTTATATTAACATACAGTACAAACTGCACAAAAACAGATGCATGAGAACACAACACCAGGACAAAAAGCAAGCGATGGGCAAAAACATAAGAGACAGGAGACGTTTATTTGAAAATTAAAAAAACGATTGAAACTATTCATGTAGGGTAAGAAATGTAAAATCATGACAGTATTTGAAAACATATAGAAAATAATCACATCGCTCTTTTTAATCACCTTTTGTCTGTCTGCTTCCGCTAGGTTACATCACAAATATTATTTAAGCATATTTTACTCAGAAGGAGAAAAACAGTCACTTTATTTTCTTATAAAATATAAAAACTCAAAAAATGTGACTTTATAACGACTTCAATGTAAATTATTGTCGGCCTATTTGTATGTTATTTTATCTCCCATAATGTTATAATATTCCCATGTGACACTATAAATAGTTTCTAGCAAATTTATTTTTCGGTGTTTTTTAAACAAGTTTTTATACTTTAAATACTGCAGTCAGGCGTGTCTGAAAACGTCATCATTGTCAGTGATACTTCCCCTGTTTAAAAAGTACTCGCACACATCAAAGTTTCGCTGTCTGACCCGGTAATGAGTATGTGACACTGACAGAAAGAGAGCATCAATGCGGAGGCAGAGAAATATGATTGCGGGTGAGTCAGACCATTTCAAGCCTCTGCTCTGTGGGCTGAGTTATTGGCACTGCAGCATCAGAGTGAATTTAAAAAATGTTGTGACATATTAGACCTGAATATAAGGATGTTTATAGATATGTTCTTTTTCTTCGGCTGTTAATGTAATATTTTCAAAAATGACGGCAGTATGATATCTTTTATTTAGCATTTTTTGGAGATTAAATCTGGGGAATAATTAGTCTACCTCAGAACCAAATGTTTAATTATGTTTAATTATGAAACATTTGGTTCATATCAACATTCAGCTGTAGTTCAACAATGCAGTATGAGGAACCTTATAGATCTAAAGTGGCTAACCTGTGTTGAGAGGCTGACAATTTATTGTTCATCTTACAAAGTGAGACATGACGCCCAGTTGGACTAAAGAAATATCAAAAATCTAAACCATAGTATGTTTGTGTCCCTGTCATAACCACATGAGTGAAAGTTAGACTTTATCAGGTTTTAAAATTTGTTGTATAAATATAGAGTCATAAGAATATAGTATATCTACTCTACAGTGTATACTAATGAAGTAAACCAGTGAAAATACTTTGTCTTTATGTCAAAATTGCTATTGTTTCTTGTTTTGTGCTGCACAGTCTTGTATTTCTCATTTCTTTAAAATACCATTTTCTTTTTGTTTTTTTTAACTGCCTCAGCTTATTCAGGAAACACATAGGCTACAAACATTTGACATAAAGTTATACATTTTCTGTCTTTCAAGCTGTTCTCCTGCTGTGTGCTGTCGAGCTGCACTGCTCTGGTGGCGTCGCAGCGCAGAATCAGGACTGCGTACCCAGTCATGAGGTAAAAACTGCCAGGATCCTTATTATGTTTTAACTGAACAATTCAAATTAATTACACATATAGTCTTTCTGAGTTACTGTATATTTCTGAAACATTACTGAGTTAAAGGAAATTGTTCTTCTTTGATAAGCTCCAGTAAATGTACAAGGAATGTAATCTAAAATGTGCATAACTGATATAGTTAAACATTACCTCAGATAAAGTCTAGAAGAGACAGGGTTGGACGTACAGTACATTTAGAATATAGGCTTTACAGATCATAATGCTATTTAATGTTTACTTTTTACAAAGTGCGATTGTCCAGCACATACATTGTTGTCATGAATGTCATTGCCAGTGTCTTCCATACAAAGGGCCATATTACCAGACTAAACAAGGACACTTTGGTTGTCTTTTAGAGTGTATAATATGGATTCACATAGAAACAGAAAAACAAATCTGCAGAACAGCAAGAAGTTGTAAAACAAAGAAAAAATATATACATGTGTATTTACACAGAGTAACAGTTTGGCTGCAAAGTGCAAGTATGTTCATATTAAAGCACTACTTCCTTCATTATCATGTTAATGAGGTCTATACGTTTATGTGTCATTTTAGTGTAACGACAGCTTGGAGACCTGTGAAAGCAGACATAATATGAGTTTTTAAAGTTATTATGTTGACACGGTTGGAAAAGCACAGGTGTAAATAATAAAATGAATGATGGCTAAATTACATTAAGTTGGTTAAGTTTGAGGCATACTGGTTACTGGGACACTTTGTTAATGTTGTTAGTAACTCCTGTGCTTTTCCAACCGTGACAAGTCAAAACGCCTATTTATAAATCTAAGTCTTGAATAATGGTTAGCATTAATGTAAAGAATTTGTGATTTGTAGAAAATAAACTAAAACATTCAAGTATACTTGGTCCTGCGGATGATTTTTAATTAAACCACAGACATCAAATAGTCTTATCAGTGTTATATGCCTTAAATTACTGGTATAACAGTCAGCCGTTTTTGTGTTCTTGCAACATTTAAACAAAATCTTCATGCTGCCACTCTGAATGCTACTTAATGCAGGATGATTAAATGGTGAGTCTTGTCTTTCAGGTGGCATGTTTTGTGCCAGCTGACTATCTGAATGCATCTGGTCCTGTCAGCTTAGACGTGTGTGCTGGTAACAAACTCATCATCTCCCTGAAGCACCTCTCTGAATATCCTGTCTGCCACTGGATCAGAGGCGTAGACCCAGTGCTGACAGTGTAAGTGAATGTCTCTGTGTGTATTTAGGTGTGTTTCCCCCCTTTTTTTATGTGTATATGATTAAACTGAGGCTTTTCCTTAAACCTTACCAGAAATGGGAGTCACTCCATCGTCCTACCACCGCTTTCCAAGACAGATTCAGGGGAGTACATGCTGTCCTGTGAAACTAGCAACAAGACCAGGACCTCAATGACTGTGTCTCTTCATGTAGGAATGAGTGAGTAACACCTCTCTACTACTACGCTCAGTCAGCACTCAATGCAGCAATTTGATGCTAATATATATTAAGTTTTTTTTTGTTTGTTTTTTTCTAGTACATCCCACTAAACCAAAGCTGACACTGGAGAACGTAAATAGCCGAAGAATGTCCCCGTATTTCAAATGCATCTCTGAGGGCTGCCCAAAGCCCACACTTAGTTGGTCTGGGTAAGATGTTATCCAATGTCGTCTACTGACGCTAACGTAATTAAAGAAAAACATCTTATTATAGTGTGATTTTCTGAATAATGATGTTTCTCCTCCTTGTGAACAGAAGCAATGATGAAACGGCACAGAGCTCAATATCCAGTAGTAATTATTTTGCCAGTGGAGCGATGTGCTGTGCTACTAATGCTGAAGGACAAGAATGCTCCCAACTGTATGACTACGGTAATTAAATATGTCAACAAATTCATTTAATGCATCATACAAAAGATTTATCCATAATAAATTATTACAGATGCAAGCTAATTTGCTCAGTTTTGGACTTAAACCACCTGAAAAGGTCAAAGGAAAAGCAGTTTACAGCCCAGGGTCTATCTCTAATTAATCATGCCATAGCAAGCAGTTCAGTGACTGTCAAGTTTGTTGTGTGACTTGAGGCCCTACTGTGTGTTTCAGACCCACAGAGTGACGTTATGAAAAATGATGAGGTTTCTAATGTGACCGCGAGCCCTGGTCAGCCTTTGATACTTCGCTGCAGAATACAAGAGATGTGGTCTCCAAAACCTGTGTGGGAGAAGGGCAGCAAAATAATGGATGCCAGCACATTAGCATGCTCTTCTACAGTCAAGAAGGAGGTACAGTAATTCCTACTGAGACCGCTGAGATTTTCTTTAGGTTTTCATGTGAACACATTTGATGATTTTTAATACTCCTTTTAGTCTAAGACACAAATCACAAACTACTACGTTGATCTTTCCCATTCAATTCATAACAACTATATGTTTTTGTCCCAGATCTGCATTAGAAATGACGCACACAGAGATAGCCAGATGGCCTACCTGTTCATCCAATCAGTTAGTGTGGACCACAGTGGCACATATACCTGCAGGAGTCCAAAAAACAAAACTAAGTCTGTCTACATTCACGTCCAGGGTTAGTAGGACTAATTTCACTTTACTTTTTCTCTCTGTATGTGTAGTCATTTCAACTGTTCCAATGGTTCTTGTTCTTTCTAATGTTTAGGCCCATTTGCACGTGTACTGATTTCATTCTGTGTTTCCTCAGCTGAAAGTTTCCTCTCTGTCCAGCTGGATGAGAGCAAGATCATGCCAGCTCAGAATGCATCCGGCACCTGTTTGCAAGCCAGTGTTTCCTACCACCCTGTGCTCCAGCACTGTTCCTGGGAAGCTCCTGATAAAACTATAACTAAATGCATCAGGGACACCTGGGTGACAAAACACAGGTAGCTGCATGAAGCAATGTTCCTGGAACTCTATTGATGAACATTTCAAGTCTTTCCACGAGCAACTACTATTGGAAAATCTAATCTAAATCTAATTATATGATATGAGCTATGTTATTAAAGAGGTATGACTTTTGGATGGTTTCATATGAACGTTGGCTTTGACACTGTCTTCTCAGGACTGTGAAGCTATGTGATCCACTCATATCAGGAGATTATAAGTTACACTTGGAGGCTGGAGAACAAAAAGAAACAAAGACTATATCAGTGTGTGTCGTGGGTAAGAGATTTGTTGTGTGTGTTTGGTATTTTTGTATTTTTTTATTAATGTAACTGCACAGTTATATCACTTTTCAAATGTATTTTAAATGTTGCAAAGCTCATTGTCCGCTGACTTTGTTTCAGGCACACCGGAGTTCAGATTCAGAGTTAATGACAATAATACCGTCACCTTTGAGACTGCGACTCTTGTGCCAGCAAATTATACCTGGATGTCTTCTTGTTTGTCCAATGACAGGTATGCTCACTGTCAGATCTGCTCAGGTCAGAGTGCATTGCAGGCCTGATGTGCACACACACACTCAGATTCAGATTTCCTCAAGTCCCCGCTCTTTGTTGCAGTTATGAAACACCCTCTTCCTGGAACGAGATCCCAGATGCCTCTCACACAGACCCTGATGTCTTCTGTAACAAGACTATCAAGAGCTCTCTGAGCAGAGATCTAGTGGAAGGATGTCATTTAATGTTTTGCCTGACAAACTCAGTTGGCTCCTGGTGCAAAACTCAATTCTCAATATACCGCCCACCTTCACCTCAGGCCTACAGTGGTAGCGAAACCAATTTCACGTTACAAGTCATGAATTGCCTTGTGTTTTGTGATGACTGTCATTAGAAACTGTCGTTCATCACTGTTTGCAGGTGCTTCAGATGATGATTACAACAGCTTGATGGTGCTGAAAGCAGGCAGTTTGCTTCTTCTTCTGGCTTTGGCAGTAGTTAGCGTGGTGCTCATGTACTTTGTCAAAAAGAAGGTATGTATTACACATAAACACACATACAAACACAAACACACATGAGGACGTGATGCCAACCCTTTTGTGTTTCACATAGAAACCCCAGTATACGCCCCAGCTTCAGATGATCCAGATGGTTGGACCCAATGACAATGATTACATCTACATAAACTTCAAGGACTTTGAGTACAACCCGAAATGGGAGTTTCCAAGGGAGAACCTGGAACTGGGTATGAATTACAGCAGGCATTAGACGCGATACCAGAATACTACTACTGCATTTGTTTGGTAAAGAAGATAGTGGTGGAAGAAGTACTCAGAGCCTCCACTTAAGTAAAAGTACCAATACAACAATGTAAAAATTATTGGCTATAATAATATATAATTGTATTAAATTGTTAATACAGATGCATCATTGTGTAAGCAGTATTTTACTGTTGTAGCTGGTCAAGGAGGAGCTACTGTAGTTTTATACTTTATATGGAAATTCTTTATTAGGAATAACCCCTTGAGATGTACCATCTCGCTTTCAAGGGGGTCCTTGTAAGTAAGTACATGTACCTCAAAACTGCACTTAAGTATGGTAAATACATACAATAATCCAGACTTTTTTATGTTATTGTTCCAAGTTCCATTACAATGTGCCAATAAAGTGCCTGTAAGGTCAGTGTGAGCAAAAAAAAGTGTTTCTGTGTCCTCCCCAGGTAAAGAACTGGGCGCTGGGGCTTTTGGCATGGTGGTCCAGGCTACCGCTTATGGCATCAACAAGCCTGGAGTCTCACAGCAGGTGGCCGTGAAGATGCTCAAAGGTCAGCGTTTCACATATTTATTCCGTGAGTGAAATGCAAAATGTTATGGGGGTCATTTCAGCGGCTGATGTATTTATCTGACCCTGCAGAGAAACACGAGACGGTGGAGAAGGAGGCTCTGATGTCAGAGCTCAAGATGCTGACTCACATCGGTCACCATGCCAACATTGTTAACCTGCTCGGGGCATGCACAGACACAGGTACATTAACCACTAATTACACACATGCACAACAAATTAGCATCTTTATCCCTAGTAGGTGGGTGGCTTTTGTCAGATGGGACAGTACATCTAGTGCCATGATTTCAGATGATCTTAAGAGTGGAAAGCAGTATATAAACATTTAATAAGTGGTTTGTAACACTCTATAAGTGTTTATTAATGTATTTGTGTGTTACTAATGATAATTATTATTTGTTTTGCCCATACAGGACCCACATACCTGATTTTCCAGTACTGCCGTTATGGAGATCTACTGAACTACCTAAAGAAAAACAGAGAGCGCTACCACAAGTCTGTGACTGATGCTTTCAACAAGGACCGTTTCAGCAGCCTCTACCATAACCTGCAGCCCAGGAAAGGCATTAGGTGGGACGAACAATATAGGGAATAGTTTGACAACAAATGGTATATAAGTAAAGGCCTATTTGTAAAATGACTCTGTTGGAAGTCTGGTTTAACATCACAATAACGATCCTGTCACATTTGTGTTTTCTCAGTGAGCTAGACACAGCAGTGGACAACTACGTGCCCATGCACCGCTCTACCACTGGAGGGCAGGAGGACATCGATCTCCTCACCCTCAACTCTGGTGACATGGACAGCTTTGAAGGTTGAACAAAATAACATCCGAAGTCAGAACATGCATGTTGTCAAACAGATTAATAATATATTAACAACTACTGCTCATTGATGTGCAAATGGGATCCGTGTTGAGCCTAACTGATCCCAGTTTGTCTGCAGACCCGGAGATCTGTGAAGACCCAGAGGATCAGACAGAGGACCTGCAAGCCCTGACCTTTGATGACCTGCTCAGCTTTGCCTTCCAAGTGGCCAAAGGCATGGAGTTCCTTTCCTCCAAGAATGTAAGGGACGAAGGGCCACACTGTGGAAACTCTGTACATTTACATGTCTACCACACACTCTCACTCTTTGTTAATCAGACAAAACAAGCTATTTGAAGACATTAGCTTTGGCTTTAGGAAATTGTTATGGGCATTTTTCACTATTTTTACACCTTTTTTGACATTTTATAGACCAATCAGTTAATCTAGAAAATAATCTGCAAAATAATTGATAAAAAAAATGTTAGTTGCAGCCCTAAACATCACACTTTGAATAAAAAGTCTGCCCATTTGTTTTTCAAAGAGAGACACTTTATTTTATATATATATATATATATACACACACACATATGTACTGTATATATGTATATATATTAAACATATACACTGTTGGACTTTCCTCGTCTATTATATCTCCAACTGCTGGTCTGTTTTAGTCAGATTTCTACGGACATTGTAAAACATAAATGTAAAACTGTTGACACATACTGTCACCCTCCAAAACTCACCAGTAAATTGACATATCAACAAAGAACAAACTATTCAAGTTCAAATGTCAAACTGCTTTTATGGGCTTGGTCTTATGTGAGGTGAGATTGAAGTAAATATCCTGACGATTGGTCCTGTCTGTCTGCAGTGTATCCATCGAGACCTGGCGGCTCGAAACGTGTTAGTGACAAAGGGCAGACTGGTGAAAATCGGTGACTTTGGACTGGCCCGGGACATCGACAACGACTCCAACTATGTTGTGAGAGGAAATGTATGTCCAATGATCCTTGTTATTGATGTTATTTTACATCATTCATTGGTTTCTAAATTCTGGATATATTTTTATCACTTCTCACACATACATTTGCTGTCTGTCAGGTGCGTTTGCCAGTGAAGTGGATGGCACCAGAGAGTACCTTCCAGGGGATATACACCATGAAGAGTGACGTCTGGGCTTATGGCATTCTGCTCTGGGAGATCTTCTCACTCGGTAGCCTTCGCCAGCACTCTCCACGGGCAGTACATTTAAAAGCACACAATCAATCCCTGCACAATGATTAACACTAGCTCTGTCTGTCTAACTGTTGGTCTCAGGTGTTACTCCGTACCCAGGCATGAAGGTGGATCACACGTTCTATTCAATGATTGAGAGAGGATTTAAGATGGACTGTCCATACTACGCCGACGAGAATGTGTAGGTGTCTTCAGTCTGTATGCAGCCCTTATGTTACTCTAGTAAATGGACACAGTATTTGAATAGATTCAAGACACTGAACAGATTCAGAATCAGTTCCATACACGGTCACGATGAAGTTGATATTTTAATCATTTGCACAATAATTACAATGAAGAGTGGCAGTAAGAAACATATAAGACAGTATAAATATGCATGCTGATGAACTACTACTGGAGTACTACTCAAGTACTGTACAATTTTGAGGTACTTGTACTTTACTTGAGTGTTTCTGTTACTATTGTGTACTTTATACTTCTACTTCATGACATTTCAGAAGGAAATATCGTAATTTTTACTGCGTTACAGTTATTTAAGAACTTTAGTTACTAGTTACTGTAATACAAAAATATCTATATCCACCAGTACAGCTAGAATACTCCAGCCTGTTTTCAATGCAAATCAGGTTAAATTGTTTTTCCTTATTTTTTCATGATAAAGTCAGTTTTTTAGACAGGTTCATATGAATTAATAACAGGTTGAACTAACTGCACTAACAGATCTTTTCACGCTGGCTTTCAGGACTCAGTTGTAGCCAGAATTGTATATAAAATAGTTAAACTGCAGCTACAACAGTAACATGCTACTTACACATTAATACATTAGTAACAATTATCCAATGATATAATCTATATAGAACACTATAAACTGTGCCATTTTACAATACTTTTACTTTTGATTCTTTACTGTAAGTACATTTTGCTGATAATACTTCTGTACTTAACTACTTAAGTACTTTTAGATTTTGAATGTAGAACTCTTCCTTGTAATGGAGTATTTTTTACATTGTTGTATTGGTACTTTCACTTAAATAAAGGATCTGAGTACTTCCTCCACCACTGTCTTCAAGACCAAACAAAATACAGTAGTGCAGCTACCTTTGACTTCTACGTATCATAGCTGGGAATCTTCATAGACATGAAGTCTTTCCAGATACAGCAACTTTTGCAAAATCAGTGAATATATTTCATCTTCTTTCTCCATGACTTTCTTCTCCAGGTACGGGATGATGTGTAAGTGTTGGGCCCTGGAACCCTGCAACCGGCCATCTTTCTCCAAACTGGTGTCCTTTATGTGTGATCAGCTGACCGACAGAGAGGAGAAGGTAGGCCTATAGAGCAAGACCAACATATTGTGGGTAGAAATAGTCCATTTGAAGTAGAATTTTATCCTATGTAAATACTGTATCTGATCTATAAGAAGCATTATTATCTAAACATGTTCCTTTTCCTCCTTCCTCTTTCAGCTCTACCATAACATGCTCGACCAGACATCCAGCGACTACCAGAATCCAACGGCCATTTTGGACATTTCTGCCTTGACCAAACAGAACGAGAACAAGACGCAGTTGGCCAATGACTACTGTCGAACCCATGCCACTGAAGAAAGCAAAGCAGAAATGTCAGACACTGTGGCAGCTGAGGAGAAGCTTCTGAAGCCATCTGATACAGAGTGATCACCCGTCACTGGATGCACGCTGACCACATGTTCAAACCATTTTATCTTACAGTAGACTACAGTAGTAGTGACAGTAGAATGCACTTGCTTTATATTATATTCAAATATATAAAGTTACATTACTATATATTCAAATGTTATAAGCATTTTTAGACTCATAGATGGCACTGAATAAAACATGTAGCATATATTTAACATAACTTTTCATAATCTTTTCATAATTTGAACTGTAAGATTTGGTGAAAGCAAAGTCTAACAATTCACTGTTAATATAAAATGTCTTTTTTTCAGGCCTATCAAAAACGATTGTGGTAGATTTGGGTGTTTTAACGGCCTATTATACTCTATAGTGTTCAGCCTATTGATGGTTTAAGATGTTTAACATAACTTTTCATAATCTGTAACCAAAGATACAGTGGTTTTAATTATGTATATGGTATCTCCAAATTTAGTGATTTTGAATTTTGCAGATAAACTGAAAGATTTAGTGTTCTTTTATGAGTTGAGAAAATTCTCATTATTCTCAAGCTAAATATAACATTTCAACACCCACTGGATTATCTAAAAAAAAATGCATTGTCACAAAGCTGAACATGATTTTATCAACTCATGAAAAGTTGAAGTTTTGGAGATATGGGGGGATTTCACAGGACAACGACGACTCTTTTTATACATTAGGGCTGTAGCTACTGTAGCATCTGTCCAACTTTTGGTTTTAGATTTTATTATAGTTACTATGCATATGGAAACAACCTTTTGCCTTAAAATGTTGTTATAAGTGTAATGGTAATTGTTTTGTTGTGGTCTCTTATATTGTCTCAGCAGCTATTTGTAGATTAAACCCAATTTTTGTACACGTTTATATATATATCTTTTTCAAACCCTTTCCAATTTTGAAATATTTTATAGGTGTTTTAATACATTGTATTGTCATGTTGACGCATTAAACCTGCAATAAAACGTACTTTACACATTAAATGGGTATCTGATCTGTCAACAGTTCATCCAAAGTGATTTTTGCTTCTCAGATAGTTTTATTTGAGTAATTTCCAACTATTCAGTATTTCACAAGAAACGAGCAAAGATTACAGAAGTTATTACATTCAAAAAGTCCAGAACATGTTTTTTCTTATTATTATTTCCCTATCTAATCAATCATCTTGTGACCCCCCCCCGATTTATCTTGTGACCCCTATTATACCTGACATAAAAACTGCCAGTTGCTTACTTTGTGCCGACTACAGAGCACTAGTTAGTCCCCGACCAATCATAGCTTGCCGTTCCTCACGACGTGCGTGATGTCATCGGGAAGGAGGTGCTAGGGACCGACTTCCGGGAACAAGAATGTAAACAAACAATGGCGTCTGAAGCGGTGTGTGTGATACTGGCTGTCTTGTGTTCGGAAAAGCCTAAACGAAAGCAATAAAATAACTACTGTGAGCTTTTCTCTGTTTCACAGTTCCACCTCGCAGCACCAACAACATCGCTCCTCTTTGCTCCGCCATGATTGCAGTTGTGCACGGAAGCGCGCTCTGTGCTCCTATTGGTCAACGTCACAGAACACATTTTGACGCTCTAGTCTTTCTGCCGGGAAGATGTGAGGTGTCCCAGATGTCACCTCAGGGGATAAAACGATCAATTGTCGTGCCCTACGTCTGACGGGTTGGGCTGGTCTGAACCCGGAACTCTTCAACAAACTCCTCTTTTCATCGTAAAATGATTGGCAGTTGATCTGTCAAAGAAAATATTAATCACAGCTAGGCGTAGAGGGCTTGCTCTCTGTGTCCAACAGTGCATTAACCCTCGTTGCAAAGTCTTGTCCGAAGGTCAATAAACTCTGTTTGCCTGTTCAGCTACTGAAGAGTGTCCCCACCCTGAACATGGACATCGCCGCAGTAAATGCTCTTCCTTACGAGGATTTTGTGAATATTTTCGGCAATGTGGTGGAGAAATGTCCCATTATAACTGCTGCTGTGTGGTCGAGGCGTCCCTTTATGAGCTTGACCGCTTTGGAGGCTGCAATCAGTGAATTCATCGATGCTCTTCCAGAATCAGGTGAGACACAGATTTCCATTTTATTAACTTTTTGTGTTTTAGCTCTGATGAAGTTTTGGGTTGGGCTGTTTTAGGGGTTGTTTGCCCCTTACACGTGCTGTACTCTGCGCGCAATGGCACTGATAAAACATTATATTGACAAAAGTGTCGCCGTGTGTGTCCAGGTAAAGAGGGGATCCTCAGGTGTCACCCGGACCTCGCGGGCAGGGACCTCCAGAGCGGCACCTTGACCCGGGAGTCGCGCGAGGAGCAGGCGGGAGTCGGGATGGATACGCTGAACTCCGCGGAAGCGGCGCACATGACCCGGCTCAACGAGGAGTACAAGGAGCGCTTCGGGTTCCCGTTTGTAATCTGCGCCCGGATGAACGACAAGGCGAACATATTACGGCAGCTGTCCGAGCGCTGCCAGAACGAGCGCGCGGTGGAGAGGGCGCGCGGCATTGAGGAAGTGAAGAAGATATGCCGCTTGCGTCTCCAAGGTCTCGTGCTCACTGACGCTCCTAATAAGTTATGAAACTATTAGGCTAATTACTGGAGTTTACATTGGATTTAACCACCTTGATATAAGACTGTCATTGTTCTCAGGCCTGGTTGTGATATTTGCTTTATTCCAAATTTATTATGTGTGTTATTCATCCATATACTGTACAATGAATTCTTCAAACAATAAAATATGTGTATCATTGATTCTAATTTAACAATTTACATAATAATGCCTATAGGCTTATGTACAAGTGGATAATGATAATATGGCAAATACAGTAATATTACGCATATATACATTCATAAACACGTCTGAGGTGAAAAGCAATGCACTGTAAAACTTGATTAGACCATGACCTTGTGCACATGGTCTAATTAGACCATGACCTTGTGCAACTGAATCCGTTTTGCTGCCTCTAAAAGGGGGAAAAGTACCCTACATGGTCCTTGTATGGTGTGGTTGTCTCAGCATGCCACCTGGTGCCCAAAGAACCTCAAAGCATGCATGGTGAAGTGGGCTGAAGAAATATCCCTTCAGTACAGTAAATGACAGACAGTGATATCCAGTCTGTCTCCTTGAGAGAGAGTTCAAGGGGGTCCCTGGAAAATTAGCACCAGATTTAAATGCAATCTCACACCTTAACACTAAGAGAGCCTTATAGTTTTCACTCTCTCCATTATCACCCTAATGAATCTTACAGGATTCCTAAAAATATAAATCCTCTCAGGTGGGGCTGCCTTAAAATGTGGAATTTGAAAAAGATCCCTGCAATCTGAGTTGAAGTCCCAGTCTTGAAACCCTCCTGCAGGTCTATGCGGGCTCTCTGGACCCAGGAGCGGAGAGGGAGTGACCGTGCAGCGGGGAAACAGGGGGTGAGGTGGTGTGGGGTCCGTTCGTAGAGGAGACCCCTCCCGCGGCCTCCCCCTGGTCTCCAGAGGTGATGGAGGAGTCCTGGTCCGGGTCGGCCCCCCTCGCCCTCCTCCGGTCCTCCTCCTTCTTCCACTTCATGCGCCGGTTCTGGAACCAGATCTTGATGTGGCGCTCTGTGAGGCTCAGGGTCAGCGCCAGCTCCACGCGGCGCGGCCTCGAGATGTAGCGGTTGAACAGGAACTCCTTCTCGAGCTCCAGGAGCTGGGCGCGCGTGTAGGCAGTCCTCGTGCGTTTGTTTTCCTCAGTCTCCGCCATCAGGTATGGTCCTAGAGACAAACAGAGATTTAGTGTCCTTACAGACGAGATATATGTCATTTATCAAAGGTGTTTGAAGGTTTATTATTAGTTTTGTTTGACTAAATCTCTAGTAATGTAACTTTAAATTAATTGTATTAATTATTAGAAGTGCATGGGTTAGATTTTGACCCTTCCAGCAGGCACCTGCAGAGACCACAGTACATATTTGTCTTATGATAGCCAGTAAAATAAACATTTATGTTACAAGGATTACTTGACTACAATTAGCCTACTTGAAATTTAGCAATAGCCTTAGCTGAAATTTGCGAGCAACATGTGATATGAGGGCACTCCAAAACTGTTCTCAGGGAAATGTTTCCTTTTTAAACCACGAAATTCAGTTTTATGCAGATTTTGAAGATTATAGGGTAAATTATTTTGGAGATTAAGGTTTTGGTTAAGTGTGGTATATATTGTTGTTTCATCTTACTGTGGACAAAAAATCAATATTCCCCATGCAGCTGTGTACATCTGGTGACCCACATCTAAAATTCACAGGTCTACCAGTGATACCAGATATTACAAATTAAAGCTGAGTTTGCATTGATAAATACGTTTGTGATATCTGAGGGCACAAACAGATCATTTTCATGTGGTCTTTCTTTTCTATGGCTGATTTGCTGAAGTATGTTTTTAGAAGACAGCGGTGTTGAGAGTGAAACAAGTAGCTTTTTACAGGCTATAAAGCCTCCGCACTACTCCTCATTATTCGGGACCTGCTGATTCCCTCCTCCGGTTTAGTGAATTGACTCAGTTCAGGAACTTACCGAGTTTTGCAGTCATGCAAAAAATAATTTAGCCTATTCTAGAAACAAAATCAGAAAAAAGACTACATTTTATAGACATGTAAACTACATTAGCCTTATTAGACATGCATCAGTTGCTTTGAAATGGTGCTTTTAAATTGTTTTAGCCTGTATAACCTAAAAATCAATAAACGAGTTAATCAGCTAAAGTCAGAACAGGAGAGACGTGACAAAGAAAAAATATAATTATTTTCCTCTAGAAATGTATTTTTGTGTTGATTAAAAGTGAAAGGTAATTGATACTATGCCCCAACAGCGTATATTTTAAAATACAGGTACAAATTTAATTGTAGGCATTTTTTTGTGAATGCAAGAATCGTGTGTAGCCATCGACGGTATAAACGCTTATTTATCAGGGCACGAATGACAGCTTTGACCCTTGGCGTCCACTCTATTAGACTTCCACTTATATTTAAAAAACGTAGCCTTTATCAGCCTCTTTAAAATGAAAGCCCTCTTAGTGTCAACTTGTCTTTTTCAAAACCTTTCGCAGTTTATTGCTAAATTTACTGGAATTAGCATATGCCATTCAAAAAATATATATATATATATAAGTGGTACCTATTAAAGTCACTGACATATCTTCAGTATACTATAATTAACAATCAGAAAATCTGTACGCAAAATAAACCAAAAGTAGGCCACAATGTCACAGGAGAGGATACGGAGTATGAAGCAATGCTTAAAATCTCTTACATCAAATTAAATGACGCAGAATAAAACATGTGGTGAATGGTCTGAAACTTTTCTCTCATATGGGAAAAGTCTGAGAACTTCATAGACAGGTCTGTTTAAGCTGAAGAAACGTTGTGGTCTATACTACGTCCTCATTTTTCTCTGAGGAAAACACGCTCATTAGAAAACTAACTTCAGTGTGATGGGCCTACAATTAAAGCCAATGGTCTCGTCTAACAAAAATGCCCCTCAGTGAAAGAGAAACAATAGCCTATAAATTAAATGATTCAGTCATTTAATTTAAACTGTACGATTTGGTGAAAGCAAAGTCTAACAATTCCCTGTTAATATAAAATGTCTTTTTTTCAGGCCTATCAAAAACGATTGTGGTAGATTTGGGTGTTTTAACGGCCTATTATACTCTATAGTGTTCAGCCTATTGATGGTTTAAGATATGGCGATTTGTTAAAATGTTTTGTGAAGACAAAACCCACATTTTTGTGACGATAAGACCTGATAAAAGCAAGCGCTGACCTTCCGGGCCTTTTACAAATTGACTGACAAGGTAAACTGAAACACCCAGGATCATATTGTTGGGAGCATGATGTCATTATAGGCCTCAGAAAGAAACTCACTTGTTAGTGCTATGACTACAGGGTAATGTTGTAAACAAAACTGTGCATGTATTTTTCAAATAGGTTTATTCTGAGGAGTGATTACAATCAAATCTCAGTGTTTGTCTTTGTTATTGTGGTCTTAAACAAATGCCATTAACTGATATGTAGCGGTTTTGAAGAATTACCTGCCCACTGTCCCTTCCAGGTGTGTGAGTGAGATTTTGTGGTTTTCATCCAGGGGAAAGGGAGGTGATATCTGCTCTGTTCCCCCGTGTCTCCATAGACTGCAGAAGGCGGGAGAGGCTGCTGCTGGAGCCCCTGAGGATGGTGGAGCTGAGGCACACCTGGATCCTCCCGCATAGGTAGACTGTAAGAGGGGGAAATGTCAGGAAGGCTGGCCTGCTCCAAGGCTCCCATGGCCGGCGGTGTGTAGACGGAGTGCACCTGCCTGCTCATGTAGAGGCAAGGCGGCGGGCTGTGGCTGTAGTCCTCCCCCTGTGATCTCTGGTAGGCACAGGAGTCTTTAAAAACCTGAGA
The DNA here is from genome assembly GCA_008360985.2 of Macquaria ambigua. Taxonomy (NCBI): domain Eukaryota; kingdom Metazoa; phylum Chordata; class Actinopteri; order Centrarchiformes; family Percichthyidae; genus Macquaria; species Macquaria ambigua. Next base: position 114,317 of record VMKM01000455.1, on the reverse strand, counting down.
AGGATAGTAATGATCTTCCCGATTCATGGCTTCCGAGGACCCGCACATGTACCGTACCTGCGCCCTGCCTCGGCGTGGACCTTCTGCTCTACCTGTCTCTGGCGCAACTGCGAGGCCCTTACGGCTCCACACAGGTGTGTCACTCTGCCACCATGTGACTCAGCAGCGCCAAAGCCATTGGTTTCGCTGTTTGCTCAGAACGGCAGACCTATAGCTCTCTGTTTCCAGGATATTCTGCTGCTAGTGGGATTTTTCAGTTAATTGAATAGAACAGCCGTCAGCACGTAAATCAATGCCACTCTGTAAATACCGCAACGTTTACCTGGCACCCACCTGTGTTTGCCGCCACCACAGCAGCAACAGACAAGTGAACAGGTGAATCTGTGAGACCCAAGACCGTGCCTGCACACACAGTTAAAGAGGTCCTTATTGGTCTAGAGCGCAGGAAAGAAACGTGTTTCTCGTGTAGGATTGTCCTCAAACAATGAAGCATCGACAATTTATATGGTTATATCTCCTGTCTGCACTCTGCAGCTGATAAATCGATATGTATGGGCGCAAACATTGGTTGACCTGCCAGATAAGAGACCTGTATAGAGAGACAGTTGTCTTGGAAACTCGGGGGGAAAAGCTCAAACACCATAGTCTATTTCCACAACCACTTTTATTCATGTATCTACACCTTTTCTGACTTTTAAAAATGTACCCATTACACTTCTGTAAATGCATCATTTAACACCATTTAGCGCGTGTGGTCCCCGCACGAAGGGCCCTTGGCGACAACAAACACAGAGCTGCTGCACTCTCGCCATGTTTGCTGGCCATTAGCCTTTAGCAGGTGTGTGTTCGCCCCATTAAACAGCAGCTCTCGCGGTAAACCAATTAGGGTTGGAGTGAGCAACAGAACTCAATTAACCGGCGTGCGCGTGGAGCGTGTCTCCACAACCACGCGAGCTCACCTGCAGCGTTTATGCAACATTGTGAGCCTCTGCCACATGATCGGAGTGATTTACCTATTCTTCATGTAAACTGTACAGGACGACGGGGCTTTTACCTTGATGGTGTGCATCAATAGACTATTTGCACTGAGTTCTTCAAAAGCAATTATGGCACTTTCCACGGTATCTTAATGGGGCACTCAGCGATGCAATAAAGTTCAAGTAAACCAATTCTATACAAATCACCCCCTGCACTATGGCTTAATGGTGTTTATATTTGATCATTGTTTCAAAGAGGAAGGAAACAGTTAACCGAAGCTGTTCTCCACTACAGTGCACAGGGACAACGTGATTTATGAAGCATGAGGGGCGTTAAACGCATTTTAGCTGACTTTTCCAGACACAGAATTCGGCGTAATGGCTTAAGCGAGGAGTAGTGCAGCTTAGATTTGTGCTATAATAGACCTATGGGGTAATCAAAGAGACTGACAGTTGCCACGTTTAAAAAAATGTTTAAAAAAACGCTCTGGACGTGGAACAATAAAAGAGTGTAAGCTTAAACACATGGAGACAGGCCAAATGGATGGGAAAGACATAAACAGCATTACAACACTTTGAACGCTTGAGCAAATGTCCATCTGTTGTCCTGAAACCCCGATGACGCCACTAAAACACGTGGAAATACTGTATGTAGCCTACGCATTATTATTATTATTATTATTATAGTAAATAGTTGTTGTTGTTGCTATTACAGCCTTATTAAATTACTATTAATTCTTCGCTGGAGACCACTTGTTCACGTGGACTCTTGCACATGTAGGAGTTTCAGGAAAACAAGATTTTTTTTTTTCTCCTTTGACAAACAAACCCGTTTCTGATAGCCGGTATATACATGTCAAAAAGTTGGACACGCGATAAAATGTGCTTACCCAGTGGCGACAGCAGCATGGCTTATGTAAACATTATGGCCGGTGAATAATGACAGAAGAATGGTAATGATATTATAATTGAAATCAAACCTCTTCTACAGTATGAAACAGAATTACACCAAACCATGAGTCGTGTGAGAAGGGAGGGCACTAAAATAGCCTTCTAGCTAAAAAAAAAAAAAAAAAGTTTTGTCAAAAGTCCTCGTGGTTTCATGACATTAAAGGAAATCAAATAAACCCCAACAACTACAAAATGGTTGTAACCACAAACGTGAACTGTCAGTAAACTACCACATAAGACAATTCTCAACCCTTAATGTCTTCTCTGTTGTCTCTTTCTCCTATGGCGTATCTAATGTGCCCGGTGAACAGCAGGTCTGTGAGGTGTGTTAGCTGGTCAGAGAGCAGTTTCAGAAGTGTCCACCTCTTCACTGGACAAGGAGTGGCCTTTGCAAAAGTAGCAGTGTTCGTCCCCTGGACAGAAGTCTTTACTCATGGAGTCTGTCTCTGTTCTGGCCATCCCTCCCATGTCTGCGGTCTCTGTTGTCTTTGTGCCTGTAACCTCTGTCTTTGTCTCTATCCTGCTTCTTATCTTTGTTATTGCAGCTGCCCCTGTGATGGTGTTTATGGTCTGTGTGGCCTCCATTACTTCTGTGATCTCCGGGAGGTGTTCTGCTGCGGTCGCGGCTTCTGTCCGGGGAGTCGCTCCTCAGGCGCCCTCTTGTGGTGGAGTGTCCGTCTCTGGGCTCACCGGTGCGCCGATGCAGGCCGGTGGAGCGCAGGGTGTTGAGGAGGAAGCGCTTGTTGGTGCTCCGCAGGGGGCACTTCAACCTGACAGAGTGAACACAAACTTTTTAACTCTGACATCTGACAGCTTATACTTATCTCTCAGACCTGTAGCCAGACAAGACTTTTTCCTGTAAAAGAGATCTTGATCTCAAGGAGACTTCCTGAATAAATACAGCTTAACTAACTAATAGTCCATTTAATTTGAGTTGACTATTTTAAATTACACAATCACCAAGAGAAAATGAGCGACAAGAGTAAGTAAATAATGCATTTAGCTGGGTATACTGGCAAAATCAAATATGTCAACATTTATTAGTAGATATTTTGGGGGATAGCAAATAATTACACAATAACTTTGACATAGCATTAGTAAATTGGCTATAATTATTTCCCTCATCTAGAACAATATAGTAAGTTACTAAAAAAGAGCTCAAACCCAGTCATATAATACAGTACTGACACATTAGCTCAGTACAGAGAAGAGTAAATTATCAAACAATGGCAGCATGAAATTAATTTCTAGTTATTCAACTGCAGAAACTGGTAAACACATTTTACTAAAACGTTAAGATTGTATTCTTATTTACAACAAAATGGAGTTGCTAAATATGCTCCTAAAAGATATAATATCATATTACGTGGAGCCATCTTTTGTAGTAGGTTTTATAGTTATTGTGAGTCTTACTGTATATAATATAGTATTATATTATAAATTAATTTATGTGGACCCTGGGAAGGGTAGCTACTGTTGAGCACAGTAGCCATTGAGGACATAAACTAAACTAATAAAATAGAAACAAACTGTGCACAGACTACACACAACACACCACAAATAGGTGATACACTCAAAGAACAAAAACTTCCCCAGTGTAAGTAGAGCTAAGCTGATAATATCCACAAATGACAGATGTGTGAAGGCTGATACAGATGGCATGTCAAACACAGTGCTCACCATCCTGCAGGGCCCATGGTCTCTGCTCTCGCCCGGGCCCTGTCAGTCTCCCTCAGGAGCTCCTCTACTGCACGCCTAGATAGACAAATAAAGACGTAAAAATGTAAAGATGAGTCAAGTGAAGGGGAGTTAATGGGGGAGAAGTTGAGGACAGAGATGGCACAAAACCTCAAGGGGGAGCCAAGGGGAGAATAATTTAATTAAGCGAGAGAAAACAGAGTGATGCAGAGTGTAAAGGAGAAAGTGAATCATTAGTGAGTGAATGAGGGACAGCGGCAGTGTCCTCGTTTGACCCGAGCTGCTGAATCAGCAGTCTCAGCAGAGGAGACTCACTGATTTAGCCGACCTTTAACCACAAAGCACAGGCAGCTAATGGTGGCTGTTATGGTGGCAGGGTTTCCTTACAACCACTACACGCTCACACTCGTCTTACAACACAACAGATACAACAGCTGTAGACCAGAAATATCCCCACTGATGGAGGGGTGGTCCGGTTTTGGAGGAAAACTAGCTAGAAATGTGCGCAAACAGCAGCTGTATACGTTAACTGAGGATAAACAGCTAAATAGTTACATACTTTTCCAGTTCATTTTCCTCTGCCATCGCGTCGTAATCAATTACACGTTGTAACGAAATTAATTCGACTAAAATCGATGGTTGTATGTTAATTAGCGCAACATCTTTTTTTTTTGTTTACTTCTCCGCGAGGTCCTTCAATCGAGGACCCTGTGTTTTTTGCTGTCCTTAGCGATGCCTGATCGTTTCCAACAGCCACCTTTAAAGTCTTTTGTGACATAAAACCTCGACACAACGACCTTGCAAAATGATTTCATGGATCACAAATAGGCCAAAACGCTTTCAGTACTACTTAATACCTTCAGATAATACCGTGAGTTTTGTATTCAGACCATTTACTTAAGTAAAAGCAGCAATATCACACTAGCATAAAAATTGTTCATTACTCGTAAAAGTCCTGTATCTTTAACTTAATTAACTAAACTTTAGCAAAAAATAGGTAAGTATTGTCAGCAAGTGTCAAAATTAAAAGTACTCATTATGCACATGGTAGTCATTATTGATGATATGTCAACAGCATTTTAATGTTGCAGTTGGTGGAGTTCAGTTTAACTATTTTATATAGGCTACATAACTATTTGGGCAGTTTAATCTGTATCAATGCATCATATTTTATAAGTTGATTTTATGTTTTGTATGTAAATAACTTAATCTGCAAAGTAGACCTAACTAGTAACTATAACAATGCACATAATCAGGCACTTGTTGTTATTAACATGCAAAACCAAATGACTGGTAGTTTATTACCCTTTATTAATTATTTCTTAACATTTGCAGACTTGATGGCTTATTAGAAAGTGAGAAACTCATAGCACCTATGACTAAGTCTACTATTAAGACTCACCTGCAAGAGAGATTTTTCACAAATTGGCACCCAAAACGTTGCTCTTATTAATTGCTTATTCCTAATATACAAAGCATTACTAAATGATTTATTGACCATTACTAAAGCCAGTAGTTACAACTTAAAAACCCTTCATAAGAGATGTCTCATGAGAAAGTGTGTTTTACTGACATAATCAAACCTTAAATGACAAACTTAAACCTTTTTTTAACCGTTTAGTGTACAACAGTTTATGGCAGTACAATATAACCATTCTGCAACATTACATTTATCAGAAAATGCAACATAGCAAGACATGTATCTAAAGAAATATTGGTAATAACTCGACATCTTTGACTATAATGTTAAGCCAAACAACATTCCAACTTTTTTGTATCCATTAAAACTCCAGTAATTTAGAACAGGTGAGTGAGGGTCCAAAAATCCCATTTTGGGGATTTTTTTTTTTGAGCTGGCTGTTTGGAAGCCACCCCTGATTCTGCTCTGGATTGACACCCGCAGGCCCCGCCCAGCCCCGTTGACGGACAGCAGTGGGCGGGGCCATCGCCGCCAAAGGCACGGGGGCGTTTTCGTGCGGTTTTGCGGAACGGGCCGTTGCGGTGAATGCGTGATTGAGGTCCCGCGGCTAATAATCTTCCCCCTTTTTGGGGCCGGAGCGCACGGCGCGGAGGAGCAGCCGGAGTAGGTAATATTACATCTTCTTATATTTAGTGCCTGCATGAACGGTGTCAGTGTGTGGCTGGCTTTGCATTGATATTGCCATTGTCGCTTCATCTGTCCTAGCTTCTCCGCTTGTGGAGGGTGGGATGGAGTCAGACAGATGGGGGCAATGATTTAAAAATGCTCTTGTCTAATCAGATGTGTTCAACGCCTACGGGTAGCTTATAGATCATGACACTTCATTTGGTGCGTTGCCATGGTAAATTAGGACAATGACAGTGAAAAAAATGATTTGAATTATCAATGAAATCAGTGTCAGTTTTTGTTGTTATCATTGCATGTCTGACTGTTGTGGAAAAAAAGCAGCCTATTGCAACAGACCTAGCAGAACAGCAGCAGGCCTGTTCTTGCAAGTGGCTATCAGCCTTTCTGGATTTTTTTTTTTAAAGATAAGAGAAGACAAGATGGGGTTTATGAAAATGTAGTTGTTGTCCAGTGTTGTAAGAGTAGATTGTCATCTCTGAAAAAAAATGAAAAATGAGCAGACAGGTGCACGGTCAAGACTGTTATTTATTAATATAGAAAGCAGTGCAATGACAATAACAGCATGGCCTTGGACTCTCACACAGACACACAGACACACACACACACAGTGGGATTAAAAGAGAAATATTTCACAAGCATTTGCCAGTCTTCATATGACTTGTGTAAAGGACTCTGTTGCTACAGAGTCCAGCTATGTTTAAAATAGAGTGCCTTTCGTGGCCGGGCTCTAGACTGCTGCCACAGTGAAAACCTGAAGACTTTACTTATTGATAAAGACTATTTGCAGGATCTGGTACCTAAAAAGCTCTTGTGCGTGATGTGTGTGTGTTTTTTGCTTTCGCCTGTGTAGACTTATGCTTGCATATCTACAAGTCTGTGTGTGTGTGTGTGATGTGGTGATGTCACAGCTTTGTTATAGGAACAGAGAAGCCTTGTGTCCTCATGATTAATTCATGTCCAGCTGCGGGATAGAGACAGAAGCAGCCAGTCACACACAGACAGGAGCACGTACTTAAAGGAGGCTGAAATAAGTAACTACCGGTCCGGTAGCCAAGGAGACAGGAGAGACAGGTTGTCACAGAAATGGGTAGCCATGGAGACGAGACGAAAAAAGCAGCAAAAAACGAACCAAGGGGGCTCTCATCATCGTCTGCGCTGTCTGACAAGCTTTCAGACTGTAGCAGGGAGGAGCAGAGCATCCTGCTGAGAGAAGTGCATCTGTTGTGTGGCTCCTCTGCATCCTTCTCCGGCTACACTCTGAATGTCAAGCCCCACTGAACAGAACAGGCTCCAGGTCGTCATGGAGACAGGAGCAGTCCCCCCGCTGGAACAGAGGCAGGTAGTCACTGTGGCTTGGCTGGCCTGCTGTGTGCTGAGGCACGCCCTCTGCTGTCCGCTGATAGCATCAGGCCCACAGGGGCTCGGTTAATAGAGCGTCTGAAGGTCTGAATGGCTTTGGATGTGAAACACTGTGGAAATGATGGGAGCGTACAGTGCATTAGCTCTGGGGACGCACTCTCCTCGGTGGAGTGCTATATTTCAAGACTTTGCTTTAGGCATGTTCTCTTTTCTGTTGCAGAGGAGACTGAGTGCATCTACTGTACATGGTCTGAACCAGAAATATCCAGTTCGCTGTGGGGAATGTTTAAAAAATGACTACCTACTATTTTATTGTCTTTCTTACTTCCTTTCAGAGCCTCACACATCCTCTCTCCCGTCTCTTTTTCTTTTTCTTGTATTGTGCCTCTTTCAAATTTTCACATCCCATTAATCTCTTTCGCCCCTCTTCTCATCTCTTCTTTCTTCTTCCTCGCTCTGTCCCCGCTCCTTTCTACCTCTCGCTGGCACTACTTCCCCTCTCTGTTGCTTTCCCAATCCCACTTCCTCTGATCTGTGTCCTCTCTCTGCCTCAATCCCAGATAATTCCCTCTCTGTGGAATTGGAAGATTGCAGCAGGCGAGAGCAAAAGAGAGATTATACTGCCAGATTAGTGGACAGGAGCAGCAATACATAATCTCAGCACACTCACTGACACACACACGCACATACACACACAGGGCCGCTCTCGATCTCATGCAGACACGTGGGTACACATGCACAAAGCATTTGCCACATGAATAAATGCACGAACACATAATCAGACACTTGTTGTTTTTCTGAAACAGCTGTTTAACCCTCTTGATTTGCCCTCTGACCTGCAGGGTGATGTGCCATCAGCCGCTGGGGGGCATCTGTCCTCTCTGCAACTTGTTCATCCTGTGAAGTTTATGGGATAGGAGTGTGTGTGCCCCTTCCCAACACTGCAGCCCCACTGGAGTCATTTGTGCCAAAGCTGAGTTGCGTCGAAGGAGCAGAGATGGGCAGCCCAGGCTGTGAGGTGGGTCTGGCCGGGCCGGTGGAGCCAGCCTTGGAAGCTCTGTGTTCTGAGTGTGGCCAGATCCACCGCAACTGGGAGAACCACCTCTACAACTACCGTCTGGAGGTGGACGACGACCTGGTGTGCCACATCTGCCTGCAGCCGCTGGTGCAGCCACTCGACACGCCGTGCGGACACACCTTCTGCGCCCGCTGCCTGCGTAGCTTCCTCCAGGAGAGGGACTTCTGCCCGCTGGACAGGACACGGCTACAGCTGCAGGCGTGCCGCAGATCCAGCATACTGGTGCACAAGCTGCTGGACAAGCTGTCTGTGTCCTGCCCTTTGACCCCAGTCTGCTCCCTCAGCATGCCACGATGTGACCTGGAGGCACACCTCAAACACAGGTAAGAAAGCTTACATACAGACATAACAGATGAATGCTTTCATGAGTACAAACACACACACTCACAGATCACACACTATGCATGCATGACAACCAGGCGCTCATTCGCCTTATACAGGTAATACAGCTTTACTGTAGCTGTGTTCGAGTCAATCAGACAATTAGCAAACAACACTAGTTATAGTGTGTTACGTTTAGAGCTGAAAGGATTAGTCGATAGTCGATTCATTGCTTCTCCGGAGTGAATATTTGCTGGTTTACTTAGTCTTCTATGATAGTAAACTTAATAGTTTTGGGTTTTGAATGGTTGGTCAGACAACACAAGCTATTTGAAGATATCACTTTGGGCTCTGGGAAATTGTAACACACACTTCTCTCAATTTTCTGACAATTTCTAGACCAAACGTTCATCTATTAATGGAGACATTAATTGACAGATTAATTGCTAATTAATTAATTAAAACTGTAAGTTGCCTTTAAAACCCCTCCTTCCTCATGATTCTTGGCAGGAACCTTTAGAGGTATCATAGTTCTTAGTCCCGCCATCCTTAACCTCAAGGGTTTCTGTCCATCCATACACTTTGGCTTTTGGCCCGTTTGGACCAGGTGCTGTGAGACCCTGAGGGGATTATTGGGCTGTAGGTCATGTGACGGAGGATTAGTGGTTCCCTACCGCAGTCATGGGTTGGCTGACCAGGAGCTCCATGTGCTCATTCTGCAATCATGCTGAGCAACTTCAACACCAGAGATCTTTTCAACCATTTCTTCTGTGAGACAGCCAAAGGCAACCCGGGCCTGTGGTGAGTCGAAAAACAGCATGATGCAAGGTCAGCGTGACCTGGGATGGCAAAATGGCAACTTTCTCTCACTGGTTTGCTCCATCCTTCCTTCTGTTTGCCTCTCAGTTTAATTTCTTTCTTGCTCTCTCTGTTGCCTCGTCTTGCACTGAAATGCAAGACGGTGTGTGTATTTGTCTGTGCATCAGAGTTGCCATAGGGAACCCAGGTTAGGTTGTTGTTGCTTTTACATGGATGGAAGTAGTGTACATTTTGCATATGAGAGCATAAGAAAATAGATGTAGCAATGCTTGGAGAATATACACAGCATATAGTGATTTTGCTTTGCTGGGTACAAATCTTTCGGTCTGAACATGCTGTAAATGTGTAAAAACTTAAAAAGCTACAGTTGAGGGGACTAATACTATCATCAGTGTTATTGATTTGGGAGCAGACTTCTATATAGTTTACATTTTTTAGATGGTGTCTGCAGCTAAGCAGACACCCATTGGTGTTTTGACGCTTGCTTATTGACTGGATATCCAGTGACCACCTAACGCCTCAGTTAAGTCAAGAAGATTTTCCTTAACAGGCTCACACTAACAAGCCATCGCTAACAAGCTGTTAAAAGCTTTTCTGAGTCAGCTGTTTATACAAGAGACCCCCGCCGTAGGATTTGCCATCGATTTTATGTCTTTAAAGCAAGATTATGTAACTTTTGCTGAATGACGGCCACTGTAGCTACAAGTGACAATTACAGGAAAATGGTAAAACTTGTAGCAGTAGCACGAGTCAAGAAGAGCCAAAGAGTCAGTGAACTGACTCGGTTAATAACGTTGGTTACATAGCAATATCTGTCTAAATTTGACGGTTGAGGATTTCATAGCTAAATTTTATTGTCAACAGTCTCCTTGTCCAGGCCTTTTCATCAATCACATCAGCAGAAGGGTACATCCCAGCGAAGGTTGCACACATCATGTCGTGTCCAGAAGACATTTAAGACAGATCAAACGAGGTCACCACGAGGACTAACGTGACATTCTTTAGTAAAGATTAAACCTCTGGCCCACGTGGGTTTTGTCGCTCCCCTACCCTGCAGACTTAGGTCTAACATAGTAGCAGGAGCCAAGAGTCTGCCGTGGCTGTGCGACTTTGTCAGTCAACATTGTTTATGTTGAAGATTAGGGATCACTGGACATTAGATTAAAAGGGGAGAGTGCCAGGCCACAGAGTCCCACGGTGGTCAAGATGGGCTGGTGGATTGCTGATGGCGTGTCTGTGTGAGAACTGAGGTACTGTCACTGTTCCTGAACATGAGCTTAACCTGTTCAAGTTTCACATAGTTGTTAAATCCTGGTCTTGATGGAAAACACTAGATAGATGTGAAATAAATTAGGCTAAATTACATTATGCCACATAGCATTACAATGCTGGTTGTTGACTGTTTTCTCTTTGAATATTGCAAGAGCAAAGAATCAATCGTGGGACAGCAATATCTGTTTTTCGTGGTCCTGTTTTTCTTAGGAGGAAGAACAGAGGCATTTAAATAATTCAACCAGCTCATACTGTAGCTGCTGCTTACAGTAAATACTTCAGGGTCAATTAAGTGTGAGACCACATTGATCCCTTGAGTCGGCCTGTCAGTGTTTATTTTTAATTGTCTCTCAGTGAAGATCTTCTATTTATGGGACAGAATTGATTAATCCATCTCCACCAGATTTGTGCACTTTTTTGGGACTGACCTATATGTCATTATCCAATAATTTAAGTCATTTATAAAGGAAAGATGGCAAACCTTTACTGGTTTCAGCTTCTCAAATGTGAGTATTTGCTGGGTTTCTCTGTTTCACATCACTGTAGATTGAATATCTGTAGGTTTTAGACTGTTGGTTGGTCAAAACAAGCAAACTCAAGAGTCATTGTGGGAAATTGTGATGGACTATTTTCTATTCTGCACATGTACGTGTCTCACATGGAAAGCATACATACATGCAATTCACACAATCTAAAAATGGGCACACATATGCACATGTGCATTCATGCCCCTACAAATATTCCCACATATACTTGTATAATCTTTAGTGCAGCCCTACATCCAAAGAATATAAAGGAATCAGGATATGCAGCAGTGACAGATCAGTGTGTCTGCACCAGAATTCAGTTTGAACCTTTCCTTCAAAAACTACTACTACAGCTACATGTGACCCTGCACTCTGACCTCCTTTAATGAGGGGACAGACAAAAAGAGACTTTCCCTGATGGGCTCAGTTGCGTCCCGTTAAATTAACTGATGCTGAACCTGATTTTCTTTACACGTCAGATGGACTAACAAACTGACGCCTGTTGCTTGGTGAAAGGTGTCCCGGGACGCGGTGTCAGCAGACGAGCGTGGACGGTCCGCGATGTGAGAGCGGGGATGAGCGAGCGATGGTGACCAGCCCTCCCAGGTCGCCCGGCTCCCCGCAGACAGACCTGAGGGACCGCACGCCCTCTCCACCCTCTGGACCTAATAACACCAGCGGCAATGGGCCCGTGTGGACGGACGACGCCGGCCTCGACAACCCTGCCTTTGAGGAGAGCACAGAGGAAGACAGTGAGTGGACCCACTGGCTTTGTCCAAAGTGAAGAGATTTAGATTTAGACGTCAATGCAGTTTAGACTGAGATGAAATCTATTCATGAGACACAGTAGAAGTGGCATCCATCTCTCCATGTCTTTAGGTGTGCTAGGGTTGGAATGTGTGGTCCCCAGGGTGAAGCGGCCCCTCAGTAATCCCTGCATCCACCTCCTCCGCTCTGTCAGCTCCACCTCCTCTGGCTGGGACTGCCCTGAGTCTCCGCCTCTCTCTGCTGAAGAGGGTATGACATCACTTCCTCCATTTGACTGAGCATCCTCCTGAAGGGCTGAATACTAGAGATCTGAGATATGAAACATTGCAGCTTATCTTTCTTGCAATTGTAAGAGCCGTAATCTTCATCTACGTCGGGATAATCACATTCAGGCAACATTATGTTAAAAGTTGGGAGGATGTGGAAATTGAATTCTGAAATGCAGCCGTGTAATTTGTGTGTCCATTAAGGCTGTGTGAAGTTGCCCTCGCTTCCTGAAGGAGAGATAACTGCCATAGAGGTCCACCGGGCGAACCCGTATGTTGAGCTGGGCATCAGCGTCGTTGGGGGAAACGAGACGCCTCTCATCAACATCGTGATTCAGGAAGTGTACAGAGACGGGGTCATTGCACGAGACGGGAGGCTGCTGGCCGGGGATCAGATACTACAGGTATACTCATACAAGAAAAGGAGCTTCTAAAACCACTTTAGAGCTTCACAATTAGCGATTGTTTTCACTCAAGATTCATGTTAGCAGTAGCCGTCATGGCAGACAATAGCATCGGTAATTGGTATATTATATTAGTAATTTACTAAAGATTGTAAAGATTTTGAGCAGGGTTCAAGGATATCTCACCTCATCGGAATCATTTCTTGATATTTTTTCTTTGCATAAAATCTTGTTCACTTTCTCCTCATTCGACTTTCTATTATTGTTGTACCCATTTAAAGCTGCTCTAATCAATATTTTTTATATTAATCATGGATTGCATAACTTATTGTATGTAAAAAGGAGTAACTCATAGTGACAAATACACAGAAAATTATCACCCAGCTCTGCAGTTCCCCTCAACTCTAAGGAGCATTTTATCGTCTTTTAGCTCGTTGTTTTGGTTTTAAGGCCCACAACTTTACTGTTTTGGTTCAACGCTTTTATCAACCTAATTTCCAGCGGCAGCAGCAAGAAAGCTCAAATAAACCCACTGTACGCTACCTGCTCAGCACCAAAAGGCAGGCAGACGAAGTTAGCGACTAGCTGGTGAACATAGTGGAGCATTTAGCAGCTAAAGAGCCAACTATTTTTCTCAGGAGTAGGTGGAGACCAAAACACAGCTAATTGGAGCTGGGTATCAGCTTCATAGGGTGTTAAATTTTAGTGTTGTGTTTATATCTTGTTGAGCTGCCCCCAAGCAGACTGACTTATCTTTCTCGCTAGGTGAACAATGTGGACATCAGTAACGTCCCCCACAGTTTTGCCCGCTCTACACTGGCACGCCCCTGCACCACTCTGCAGCTGACTGTGCTTAGGGAGCGTCGTTGTGCCTCCCGGGCGCCTCCCTCCTCTTCCTCCTCCACCCCGGCTGTGCCCCATGCCCCCTGCTCCACCCCTGAGGGCACCCCGTCCAGCCCCGCCACACTGAGAATCACCCTACACAAGCGGGACTCAACAGAGCAGCTCGGCATCAAGCTGGTACGGCGAACGGATGAGTCAGGAGTGTTTGTGTTGGATCTGTTGGAGGGAGGCCTGGCAGCGAAGGATGGCAGACTGCGGAGTAACGACCGTGTGTTGGCAGTCAACGACCAGGACCTACGCCACGGCACCCCGGAGCAGGCTGCGCAGATAATACAGGTGAGGGTGCATTTGATGATTAAGGCTCGATTTCTTTTGGTATCATTTAGAAGTAAAAACACGAACAACAGGAAAGGAAATGTGAGTGACAAACACTGACTCTGTCTTCCTAGGCCAGTGGAGAGCGAGTCCACCTGCTGATTGGCCGACCCAGCAAACCAACTCCTCCACCACCGCCAAAATCAAGCTCCACCAGAGACCTCTACTGCCTTGATCACTTCCTGCCTAACCACAGCTCTACCCCGAGTCCTGTGCCCATACACCTCTCACGCACCAGCACTCACAGAGTGAGCAGATGTGTTATACGTGTGTGTGTGTGTGTGTGTGTATTAGTGTGTTTGTACACATGGGTTGGATTGTGTGTTTGGGGGTATTTTGACATTTTTTATATGTTTCTGCTTCACCAACTTGCAAGTGCTACATTGAAAGAATGTAGTCATTGATCTAGTGTGATCAGAACTCATTATTTTCAGTGTTTTTTTAAGTATTGTATTATTTTCATTAATATTGAATGACAGGGGAATTTCAGATTTTAAAAATAATTATTATTACTTTTAGGCACTCATCTGCATTTTCTTTTATTTTTCAATGTACCAAGATTAAGCAGACTAAAGAACATTTACCTGTGAATGGACACATGTTCTGTTGTAGAGACTGAACCAGTGTGTGTGTGTGTGTGTGTGTGTGTGTGTGTGTGTGTTGCCTCTGTGTGGTTATACCCAGGACCTTTCCCAGTGTGTGACCTGTAAGGAGAAACACATCACTGTGAAGAAGGAACCCCATGAGTCTCTGGGCATGACTGTCGCAGGAGGGCGGGGCAGTAAGAGCGGGGAGCTGCCCATCTTTGTGACCAGCGTCCAACCACACGGCTGCTTGTCGAGGGACGGACGAATCAAACGAGGTGAGCGCTCCCTCAGAAACGACAATAACACGACCCATTCGCCCAGATCAAAAACATTACATCAGAAACTAGAGCGCCTTCTTCCTCTCTCCTTCAGGGGACGTCCTGCTGAGCATCAACGGGCAGGACTTAACGTACCTGAGCCACAGTGAGGCTGTGGGCACCTTGAAGGCCAGCGCCGCCTCACCCTCAGTCCAGCTGCGGGTGCTGGAGGTCAGCATGGTGGAAGAGCCCGACCACGACGAGCTGCTGCCTCACACACATGACAGTGACTTTGATGCCAACTGGTCCCCCTCGTGGGTCATGTGGCTGGGCTTACCCAGGTCAGCACACATATTTGTCATCAAGTATAGTTCTGGGTTTAAATGTCCTTTTGTGGTGTGTGAGTATTACTTTGATGCATTACCTCTGCAGACTGTCCTGAATGTTTATTGTTGTCATGTTGAACTGTGTCATAAGCACCAACAGCTCTCTACCTGCTCCAGACTGATACTGAGAGTACATCCTCTCATTTTCACTTCTTCTTCTAAGGGCCTGAACGATATGAACTCAAATATATATCACAATCAATTGTCACATTTATCTTGATGATGACAAATGTAACAACAGGTTTTGGGCTGATTGGTGATTTGAATGTCTGGTTAGATGTCATTTTTTTGTTGTAGCTATTCTCACCTCAATTATATGGGATTCTGCCTTTTTATTGCAAAAGATTGAATATGTGAGATTCATAATGTCAGCAATTTAATACATTTGATTAATTGTCAAGCCCTACTTTTTCTCCTTCATTTTCCCTTCACTTGCTTTATGTGCTACTGCTCTTCTCTCACTCCTTTTTCTCAAAAGATCCCAGAGAACGTAGAGAGATATGGCTAAAATTGCAAATCTCACTATATAGATATATGTAAATTGCAAGGTAAGGTTGCGAGGTAAATTTATTTTGAGGGATTCAAAAAACATTTTTTAAGAAAAGTATATCGTGGTTGAGTTCAACTGTCTAAAACATGTTTGGAAATGACCCCACTGGCAGATATTTTCCACTACTTTTAATAGATTTTAAGATTCACAGATTTAAAGATGAAGCAGCATCTTCGCTCCTCGGAGGACGCAGTCTGTTTTATCTAAACTGTCGGTCCAGCCCTCCTTCACTCTGCTCTCTGTTCTCTTCCTGCAGCTACCTGCACAGTAGTCATGAGATTGTACTGCGGAGGAGCCACCCGGGCAGTTGGGGCTTCAGCATCGTTGGGGGATACGAGGAGAGCCACGGCAACCAGGCCTTCTTCATCAAGACCATCGTCCTCGGCACACCCGCGTACTACGACGGCCGCCTCAAGTGAGTGATCAGTTGCTCTTCACGTGACTATCTGTGGCTTATGTTAACAGTGAATTAGTGGTGAATTAGCAGGTAGATAAACTGTGACCTCCAGTTGGTTATTGATAAAAGTGGCGTGATGAAAGGCCACGCCTACATTACAAAACAAAACATTTTCTGTTCAGTTTCTTTTTTTTAATGTGTGTATTTAACTATTTATTTTAGAAGTATACCTTTATGAAGAAAGAACTGCATTTATTGTATTTACTATACTCCTTTTTTCTCTCTCAGTAAATAAGGTTTCATTTTTATACCTAACTTCATAGCCGTGGCCTCCTTGCCCCGTCATCAGTATCTTATCTTTTGTCATAAAGCAAACAGCTACCAATAAACCAAACCAATTAATTCAGTTTGACCTCGTCTTTGTACACATATGATATGAATATAAATCAGAAAGACTGACATCTATTGTAGGTTAAAAAAAGGTATGTAAACTTTCTTCTGCAGTGCAAAAGCAGAGGTGGAGCATGTAGTAAATGGGCACCTCTGCTCTCCGGAGGATTCACTAATTAATGTGAAAGTTTCAGAACGATAGCAGAGACAGCGTTTGTGTTCACTGAACTGAGGTTAAACTTCACTAGGATTTTCTCCACTGGGTCTTCCTTTCTCTGTATCGCTTATTGTATAGGCCTGACAATATACTACATCACATTCCCAACATGAAAAGACCAAACCAACAATAAATTGATCCTATTAGTAAGTATTGTCTGTGTAGCCAAAGCTTGATAACCCTCTGTGCCATAGACCTCCGTTGTTGTCCAGAAACTATTAAAAACACATCAGTGAGCCACACTTTTGTCGGATAAAAGGACACATTTGTGGTTGAAGGTCTGAAACTAACGGTTATTTTCATCATCAATTAATGTGCTGATTATTTACTTGATTAAGGGAATAGTTGTTTGGTCTATAAAATGTCAGAAAATAGTGAAAAATGTCCATCACAATAGCCAGAGCCCCAGGTGAGGTCTTCAGATAGCTTGTTTTGTCCGATTAACAGGCAAAGATATTCAGTTTACCATCATGGAAGACTAGAAAAAAAAAAACAGTAAATATTTCCATTTGAGATGATGCAACCAATTCATTTTTGGTATTTTTGCCTTAAAAATTACCTAAACGACTAAAACAATTCTCAATTGTTCCAAATAAATTTACTATCAATCGACTAATCGACTAAAAGACTAATCATTTCAGCTCTAGTTCTAATTCATTTGAATTGCTGACAATATATAAATGTCAGTCTCATCCTTTAACTGTTTTCAAACGTCTTATGTAACCCACTGCCACGCCAAATGTTTCACTCATCTCAAATGGCTCGTCTTAATATGATGCTCCACGATATAGAGCTATTTGAATGGCACGTCACTCCAAGCTGTCAGGCCCTGTTTATAATCCATACTGACTCGTCTCTAGGTGTGGTGACATGATCGTGGCAGTCAACGGCCTGTCGACAGCAGGAATGAGCCACTCGGCGCTGGTGCCCATGCTGAAGGAGCAGCGCAGCCGGGTGGCGCTTACTGTGGTCTCCTGGCCTGGCAGCCTGGTATAGCCGGGCCAGATCATACGCAGGCTGCGCACCACGCTGAGTCCACCCAGAATGTTCTATATTGGGAACGACCTTGGCCAAAGTGAACTGGTACACGCTACTGTACATCGCTCCATACCGGGCTTAATCCAGGACCAAAAGCATTCAGAACTGTAGTAGACCCAGCAGGACCAAGCCTGTCCTGACCAGGTGGGAACTGATCCAGATCGTGCCACGTCACTCGACAGACTGCACTCAAACACACTGCTGAGTTCATATGGTCATGTTGTCTTTACTCCCGCAGGGAGAAATGGTACTGCAACTGTTAACAGGCGATCTGTGCTGTATTCACCTCACCAGGCAGTTGTAGAATCCAGGGCTGTATTCAGGTGGATGCATCGTTGCAGGTAGAGATATATTTAACAAAAATAAATAGAGTAGCCTGTGATCCTCTTGTCATCTAGGATAATGACCTGTAATCACTCCAATCAAGACTTTCTGCAACACCAGCGCTGTATCCATCTGAATAAGCCTCAGGCCTTATTAGAAACCTGCCGCACCCTGGGGGCTCAACTGCCCTTAGGCCTCATTACCATGACAACCAGCTGTCCCATCAGCTGGAGTTTTATACATGTGTGTGAATGTGTGTTCTGTTTGTTTAATAAACATTTCCTTCAGAGGATTAATGGCTCTTTAGCGTGCTTTTCCACTTTTGCGTTCATTTACAACCGAGAGTCACTTAGAAACAGACGGAGAACGATCGCTAGTAGAGTGCTGTATTAATGAGGCTTTAATACTAAACAAAAGTATATCGAACAGAAATATTACGTGATTTGTTTCACCGTTAATTAACACATTCCAGCAGGTATTTATAATGCAGCCTCAAGATTTGTTGTCCTTTAAAGTTGTATTGCGCAGCTTTGCAGCAAGCTTGTTGGGCTCCGCTTGATTGGCTGCGGCTGCAGCTGCCAGTTTGACCTGCTGTGCCAAACGCCAGGGCTGATTCTTTTTTGGATGCAGTTTCTAAAAAAAGGGGAATAAAAAATAAACACCTAGTACAAGGACAATGTGGAGGGGAGAAAAGTCACATTTCCTGTATAAAAGCAGGAAAAAAAAAAAAAGTTGACAAGGACACATTACCTTCAGCTTGTTCTTTGCTGGGTCATGCACCACTCCATGTCGCCACAGGCTTTCCTGATTAACAATGAGACCAGTTACCAACTACACTGTAATCAGCAATTTAACAGATCAAGTCACTCAAAATACATGTCACTTCTAGTGAGTGTCCAGTCATGTGTATAGTCCAGTTTTTAAATTGTGCTCTTGTTCTTGAAATATCTGCCACAAACCAAGTATAATGAAGGTTGAGTTTGCTTCTCAAAAAACACATTAGAAAAAAAATTAAACAACCAGCACATCTTGCCAAAACCAATGTCCCCGTCACTCAGGATACTCTAGACCTCATTCTGCACAGTTACCACTGGTAATTCATTTCCTCTAGTAGAAAAAAAAAAAAAAACACTAATCCATACAGCAAAGTCTAGATTACGCGGAGTAACATGGACGTGTTGCCACAAGGAAACGCTGCCATTAGTTGTCTTAATTATTTAGTTTTTCATTGCTCTGAGCACCACAAACAGAATTCCACTTGCCTCTTGTTGTATTGGGGGTTTGCAGCAAAGTGTCAAGTGCATATGTCAAAACCTTTAGCAGGTAAAACCCGAACTATCAGCATGGCTGGATACCACTAGTTTGAGATTGAAGTGCAGGCTTACCTTCATGGCAAAGCTCTTGCCACAGCCAGCATACGCGCAGCTGAAGGGCTTCTTGCCCTCGTGGTCTCCCACCACGTGACTCTCCAAGTTGAAGCGACGAGTGAACTTCTTATCGCATCCTTTTCTGGGGCACGACAGCTTCCTCCTCTCCCCAGAGTGGACACGCAGCTCATGCTGGTGCAAGAACCAGGTGTTGTTAAACAGCTTTTTGCACTCTCCACACGGCACCTTGACTGAGAGCAAATAAGTCATTAATATACAGTTGCTATTTGTGACTCAACCGCTCATGAGTCTCAAGGTATATGCAATGCACCAGAACATTTCCCAGCATCACATCCATACCATTATGTTCTTTTCTGTGCTTCACATATTCTGTCCACGTCTTTCCCTGAAAAGGACACGCTTCGGTCTCACAAGGGTATCCTGCAGCAGAGACACAGGGTTTTGTTTTTTGATTAAACACAAATTAAGAAATAAAAGCCTTCTGGTTATGAACCAACCTTCATGCACTTTCTCATGATGCTTCAGTTTTCCATGACTGGGAAATTCTCTTGTACAGCCACTGAAAACACAGCTATATCAAAAGATATAACAATTTCAGATTTGAGATGGCCAAGCACAGATAAAAAAATAAAATAAAATAAAAAAGTCAGTTATTCTTGCATCAGATGTGTAGCCACTCACTGAAATGGAAGCTGTTCATGCTCACACATATGGGCTTTCAGTTTGTTCCTCTTTTTGAAATCTTTTCCACAGCCCTGATGGTCGCACTGAAAGAAAATAAGAGCAAAAAGCAAACCAGTACATCACAGTAAACCCCAACCTGCTTATGACAAAATAAGAAAAAGCAAACAAAAGAAAACTTTAGGATTATTCTACTGGATATTGCTTCTCCTGGTGCTGGTGAACTCTAGCCATGTGGTTCCTCATGCTGGTATTTGTGACAAAGGCCTCAGTGCATCCATCAGCCAGACACCTGGAGACCAGAGCGTTAGAAACACCAAGATTACTACACTTTTACTTTTCCCACTAAATTTCAAATGGGGACGTAGTGGCTTACTTGTGTGGCTTTTCCCCACTGTGATTGAGCTCATGTCTGGTGAGCTGAAAGCGAGTGCAAAAGCTCTTGTCACAGTTCTCACAGGAGAATGGTTTCTGAGGTCAGGGAAACATTTGACACATAATCCCAACAACCGGTCATTAATAGACAAATCAAACACATCGTCAGCTGTTATGTGTCCGCTTCTCATTGTTCTGTTGGGCTTCTAGCAGTTTCGGAGCCACTTACCAATCCCGTGTGTTTGCAAAGATGAGCCTCTAGCTTCCATGGCTTACTGAATTTAGCTTTACAATCAAAAAAAGAGCAAACATAGCTTTTTTGACTTTGCAACCTCTCCCCCATCTTTAATAAGAGATGTCAGGTGCGGTGTTGTGGTCAGAGACAAAACTAGTCGCAAAGGGGCAGGACACTTACTGTCCTACAACCAGCAGCTCACCTGCGCTTAATTTATCTTATTGGACTGTACCAATTAGAGCAAGAAGTGGGGGGTCCTGCCTCACTGAAACTGGAAAGTATGCAACAGATTTGCTTTTTAAGCATTTTTACTACAACAAATGAATATATAAAAATAAAAAAAAAACATTTACACACTTAGAAAACCTCCTACTGCATAACTGGCTATATTCAGCAGTTACCTACACTCAGCTGCGCAGGATTGTAGTAGAGGTGACCCAAAATGTAAGATGCTAGAAAATGATTTAGGCCCCTGAGTTTAATAGTGATCCCATTGATCAACTCAAACATTATAAATGTCCATGACTCTTTCCTCTACATTGATTGATTCGGGCTTTAAAAATGTCACACAGGCTCCATGCAGTATGTGTCCCTATCTACTGATCTGCCGTGTGCGTGCCTGTGTGTGTGTGTGTGGTGCGCAAGCAGAGAGAGAGGCGACTGTCTGTCTCCATTAATCACACACACACACACACACACACACACACACACAGAATTTACTGCTCTAATCTTATTCTTATCATCCCTCCAATATTGTTTTCTGATAGCTGAGATTTATCGTTGTCAGAAGTCAGTCTTCATTGAGCTCCTTTGTAACCCACAAACCTGAAACTGAACCAACCTTTCTCAGCCTTTAAAGCTGAACTGAGCAAGGGTGCGTTTTATTACTTATGAATTCAACTTTTTAATTGTCAGAAGAAGACTGTGCTTTTTGTATTTGAAAAGTTAGGCTACATAGTCTCACTATAAGTCAGTGTAAATGCTAAAACTATCATTTAATTAGAGCAGAAATTCAAATATTAAAGATTATACCAAACAGCACAACACAAGTAGAGACCAGTCATAAAGTCAGCAAAACAAACTGAATTAGGAATGTCTGTATAAAGTTTGCTAACGTTAGCCACCATTAGCTATTGATCATACCAGACCAAGTAAAAACCCCTGAGTGTTGAATTGAGCAACAGTGCGTTTGTTTGTTTATGAATTCAACTTTTCATGTGTTAGAGCTATTTTGTCTTTCAAAACTTACATAGGTTTGCTTTAGACAAAAATGCTAAGGCTTTAGAAAAAAAGACAGAGACACTGACAATCCAATAACACTATCTGCTTGTCTAAATATTAGAGATCGCCCCATGCCATGCTCTCATGTGAAACCTTTGACTGACTTTTGTGAATAAGGCCTATTGAGAGCCTGTTGGGCGTTACCTCAGTGCCCTCCCACGCTTCAGGCAAGCATGCCTGGGTCAGTTGACACCTTTATCAGCCTCCTCCTCTTTTCATCCGGTCCCCCTCCCACACACACACACACACACACACACCTCCTCCACCTCTGCTGTCAGGGCCAGGATTAATACAGCTGGCCCAATATCCACATATATGACCATGCCTCCCCCCCCTGTCTCTGATAACCACACAGACTCTATCACCTCACCTATCACACACACAGAGATACAGCATGCACTCTGTTTGGCCTGCAGTGGGATTTCCTTGAGTCTTTGTCAAACCTTCACGCCTATCCCAAATATACACACACACACACATCATGTGGACACACACTGTCACACCCACACTTGCATCACAGTCACAAATATTCCTCTCAAGACCACTGATGGCCCTTTTTTCTTCAAGAAGTGTGAGAGTATGAGGGATGGTGAGGCCTCAGAGGGCGATAAGGAGAACAGAGTTTAAAGGGTTGGTTCACCCAAATTACAAGAAACATATTTTCTCACTTACCCCTTGTGAAAGACTTTATGCCAATACAATGGAGATGAATGGAACTTCATATGTGGTGCTCACAGCTCAATGGTGGAAGTAATTGATTACGTTTATTCAGGTGCTTAAGTAGCATTTTGAGGTATTTGTAATTTACAATTATTAGTATTTTAGGGAAATATTGTACCTTTTACTCCACTACATTTATCTTTTATTTTATAGCAACCAAAAGTGATGTGCAACAGTGTACAATGTCTGCCAGTATAGTTATGAGTGTTATAGATTAAACTACACTAATTAGATTTTTAAATTAGCTATGCCTTGTCCGGCCACAACAATGAAATACTGCATGAATAATACATGAATGCATCAATAAGAATAATCCAATAATCAGGTCAAGTCAGGTCAAATCAATTTTATGTATATGACCCAATATCACAAATCACACTTACCTTAAGGGGCTTTACAATCTTTATAATATATGTGAAATATAGCATTATATAATATTAAAATACTTTTATTTTTTGATACTTTTAAAAAAAGTATATATAATTCTTACGTTGTTACTTTTTCTTAAATTAAGGATCAGAGTACTTCTTCCCCAACAATTGTGTTTTTTATTAAACAGCGACATCTCTTTCCAAAAAAAGTCCCTGTTACTCGAGATAATCCTCAGAACGCACCGCAAACAGTTTTCATAGAGACTTTTTCTTCATTAGACAATAGCTCCACCGTTGCCCTGGAATGGAGGTAGAAATCTCAGAGACAGATATCTCAAAACCTGGGCACAAGAATGGGCCCAAAGATATCTATGTGGCTCCATAACACTAGAGAGTGCGAGAAAACATGTATTTTTGTAATTTGGGTGAACCCACCCTTTAAATTAAGTGTGATAATTGTGACATTTCATATTGTGCAACATTTCCACACACAACTCATCTTATATCAGCGAGCCTGTCTGTGTCCATGTCCAATTATCTACTGTTTGTGTGCGTGGTTAATGTGTAACACCCCGGGTCGATACAGCTGCTCTGAGCTGCTGGCCGAGCTGACAGACTCAATCTGTGTGTGTCAAACATGTGTGATTAAGGAGTTCATAGTGCTCCACGGCTTTTATCCACAAGCCTCGTCTCTCTGTCCTCCTCCCTCTGGCTTGCTTTCTCTCTCTCTCTCTTTCTGTTTACTTTTTGTTCCTTCAATCAGTAACTTCCATGAGTCAGTGCCACACATGAGGCTGTGGTGCATCTGTGAGAACACACACACACACAAAGGACTTACTGTAGATGTATAGGAGGGATGAATATCATAGTATGCAATAAGGAGAGAGCATCCAACTGTATAGATTCATAAAAAATGGAAAAATAAAAACTGAATCAATTAAAAAAAGAAGTTGAAAAGCATGATGATAGATTTGAAATCCACAGTTTGTGCTCAACCCTGGCTAAAAACTGTGGGAACATAAAAAACCACAGAGGCACCATTCGCCTTATCTAAATACTACAAGCAAAATCCAGACCTTGCAGATCAATACCAAGGGCTTTGGCTGCCAACCCACTCACTGATTGATTGCATTTTATTTTTCCATCTGTTTTTCCTGGTTATACCTCTTCAGGGTGTTGGATACTTATTACTCTGTCCTGATAAGACCGGTGTCTGAATTCCCTGACCTCAGGTCTACAGGGTTGTGAGGGTGAAGAAAGTCAACCTCTGCAGGTTTATCTCAACACCTGCTTGTCCACAAGAGGGATTACAACGTTCATTAGAAAATCCATCCTCCACACATAAGAAATCTCTTCTACTACAAGTGAAATACAACCCACAGAAATGAAATATAATCCTTGAACTGATTCACTGTTGGCCTTCTCCCTCCTGATCTCTCTCTCACTCACACACACACACACACACACACACACACACACACACACACACACACACACACACACACACACACACACACACACACACACGACACTCCATCCTGTCAGCTGCTGGCCCTATCTCTGTAAACTGCTGCTAATTCGTGTAAATATTGGGTAAAGTACTGAGGTGGGACGAGATAACCTATTTGTCACATAACCAGCCAGCCATTCAGCCTCCACTGATTAAACAGCACACATCAAGCGATACATATACACACACACGGTGATGCAACATCATGACAGGTAGTTCACACACACACACAAAGGTATGACTGATATATGTATTTTATTTTTACCTAGAGGAAATTTTTATAACATACAATGACGTACTTAAGAACAGAATAATTTTACCAATTTGTCACCTGTGAAATGGTAACCCGCTATAATTTCTTATAATTCTATAGATCATAGACAAAAGACAACAGAAAAGGTTAACAAAGAAGACGTTCACAGTTCACTGTTTATTGCGGCTGATGACACAGATAATGTGTAGTTATGACATTATAAAATATGTCGTTATAATTGTATTTCAACTGCTCATAAGTGGATTATGCATGTCTAGAGTGACTATTTTGACTAGTATAAATATTAAAAATTGCCATTTTCACTTGTCAAAACTGTACATTTGCAATTCCCAGAATTGTTTTGACCAGTGAAATTACTGATGAGAACCTACAGATTAACCAGTCAAAACTGTAATCTTTTTTTATGCAGTTGTTTTTATAGTATCTATTATCCTGTTTTTGTTGCATTTTACTTTACACTGGAAAGCACTTTATGCTCCTCATTTAAGAAGTGTTATAAAATAAATGTATTATTAGTTTATTCCCACAGTATGCCCTTGTGTAGAGGTGGTTAGCTTAGGGGGGATATTTAAGGAAACAGCTGAATCATTGTCTGCCCAACACTCAAAAGTATGTCAGCTAAAGTCATAGGTAAACCATATCTGTGGTTATAATAGCACCCAATCAAAATGTGGTTCATAATTCAATAAAGCACAATTTTGATACTCAATCACCCTACTAACATCTCAGTTCAGTATTCTACAGTAAATCTGCTATGGTACAGCAGAGTTATGTTATGTTCCCAACCTCGATATCCTGTTGCACACTGCCACCTACTGCACAGCACAGTACACACTCCATCTGTGCATCCACTACAAGAACGGGACTGAATTATATAGTTTTTATCTTGCATCTCCTTGCCAAACTGGGTTTAAGGTGCACACAACCACTGATGTCTTTCAGTCCATATGTAATTAACCCCTTAACATCCAGTTTAATTCCCCCTTTAAGTAGTTAAAAGGTTGAGGGGGGGAAAAAATCACTTTATTCCACTAACAGTATCACATTGTCTGTAACAGCTTGTTCCAACTCTTAGTTAAGTTATATGATGTTGACACTGAGTAAAATATTCCATGTTTTTTATGGTTGCACCGTTCAATGAGATTTGTCTCGTGGATCATGTGACGCATTTTCCCATAATTCAGGCTGATGTGTGGCATCTTTGGAAACTCCCGAATATAGTTCTGTGGGTTTGAACAATGTTTTGCTAGACAGCATGCATTTATGACTGCCCCCACTGGCACGGTGGGAAGAGGTTTAACTGCAAGTTGCCCTCTGAAGCTACGGACACCATCAATGCTGTCTTAAACAGCTTTTCAATTTCAAATGCCCTGCACAGCCACACAGGTGTTTTCAATTATTGTATCTGATTAGACATCTGCTCAGACTGAAGTTGGGCAGAGCTATTCTTGGGTTTACATGTCATCAATCTCAGTGTACCAAACATGAATGATGAAGATGCAGGTTTTCCTACTTTAGCAGATACAGCAGGAGGGATCCTGGTCTGTACATACCTACAGTGAGGTGTTTGTACTTACGAGAAAGCTTGCATAACACAATACTGTATGTACTTCAATACTTTTAATATTCTTTTCCTTTGTTGACTCCTGGGTGAGTTTGTTTTTGTCATCTCTTCAAATCAGTCTAATTTAATAATAAACACCCACAAAGTGTGGTCTAAAAATCAATAATTGCATCAATAAAATTACAGCACCAAAATAACTTCACAGCCCAGCTCTGTTGCTGAGGACTTGGTAGGACCCAGGTAGCAAATAGGCCTTTTTCACAGCAGACATTTTGACTCAACATGGTATGAAAAGCAGGCGTTACTAATGACATTAATGATGGCTCTCCTTGAATCTGCAGCTACTAAATTCAATATTTAATTTTATTTACACCCAAGCTTTTTCACTGTGACAATTCAAATATCTTCAGTGTAAAAAGGCCTATCAATAGGTATGATAAAGATTTAAGGTCTAATCAGCGAGGTCTAATCAGGAAAATTAAGTGTGAGGGCCCTTTAATTGCTGCTAGTCAGTGAGCCTATTGGCCCAGGATGCTAATTGACAGTGAAAACAAACCTTGAAGACCTGACAAGTGTAGGTGTGAGGATGCAAAATGCTTGTGACATGTGTGCCAGTCACTCTCAGATCGCCGGTGAAATGAAAAAGTGCGTTTGATTTCATTTTGAGCAATCAAAGGAGGAGAATCATCACTGAGTGATGGCACATCATGACAATTCAAATGTGTGAACAGATGACTACATGACAAGCAGCGTGTGTACAAATATTTTTATTGTTTCTCTCTATGCCATGAACTCGTATGGGATGGGCTCCAGCAGCTGTGGCACGTTCTTCTTGGTGCTGACAAAGTGAGCGTCACGGGGAGGAGCAGGCTGTAGAGACAAGAGAGGGAATTTTAGGTGATCAGATAATAAATAATAAGCTAATAACCCCATAGAAAACCGACAAAAAAAAGGAATTGAAAAATGAAAATAACTAGTCCACTTCAGTTGCAAATACAACTTCTGGTAAGAACTAGAACTTTTATTGTTTCCCCATTTAAAAATTCCAGACATGTTATGATTTAAATTCTGGATGGTTTTAATTTGATGAACACTAAGAGTGACTGAATAATATCACCGCAACTGAATGACTTCCTTCAAAAAAAAAAAATGTTTTCACCAGGACATCTTGAAGATTTTCCATTTATTTTTACTAATAATCTCTAAAAGTTTCCCACAATAAAAGGAAACAGGTCATTTTGAAATATTTCATACCTGACGTTTCAGCTCCACCCAGCTGCCCTTCTGCTTGGCCTCCATCTTCTTGCCCTCGTTCGCTTTGACGCGCTGCAGGAAACTGTCCCTGCTCTTTGAGTGCTTCACGTGCTCAATGCGCACGTTAATCCTCTTGGCCAGGATCTTGCCCCTGTGAGAGCGCAAGGATAAACAAGTTCATATCCGACATACATCAAAACACAACTTGCCAGGTAGCTGTAGCTCAAAATTCTAAGTAATGCTGTTTGAATATCTGCAGTCCTCTGCTGTCTCCTCAATGCAACCCCAGGTCAAACAGCAGTTAGACTGGGGTGCTTAAGGATTGAATACTTTCCCCCACATGAATGACCACTCAGGACATAAACAACCCTGATGGCAAAGTGAAGATGGGGTCACATCCCTCCTTCTAGATGAAATGTATAAGCAAGTACACACCAAAGATTGAAGCCAGGATTTACAAGTTCCAGGAAAAAATGTCAAGATTATAACGACGATTTGAAGGACTACTAAGAATGTGCACTTATCACAAACAGCTTTTAATGCGACATCGATCGTAGACGTTGTGATCCGTCTTAAACTGGCTTGAGGCAACAGCAAACATCAGATTGGCCTATGCAACCCTTGTCAGTTTCATGATGATATACCACTGGTTTCACTGGGTTTAATAACTGAGAACTGGTCAACAAATCATAAACCAATCCTCTTAACCATCCTATGCGCACTACGAGAATGGAAAGTATGTTTTTAAGTGTTAGATGCTGTTAGTTTGAAGGTCCTTTGGTGTGTGCCAGCTCAAAGTCACATAAGCATTTGTGTTTTAGATACATCACAAAATAAATGCCACTTCCTACTTACTTGACCTGCTTGTTGACAATGATGCCGACAGCATGTTGGGTTACGTTGTAGACACGTCCTGTCTTGCCATGGTAGCACTTGTGAGGCATACCCTTCTGAATGGTACCTGTGCCCTGAAAAGAAATCGCATGTGACAATGTAACAATGCATTTATACAACAACTAAGTCACCGTAAAAGTCTTAAAAAGTTCCACTGCGAGTTTAGGTAAAGCTAGCATTAACAAACATATCTCCCATTCAGTGCTCTTTTCCCAAATCTTCTCAGTCTGCTGGTACTTTTAGTATATGTTCACCCAGACTTAAATCAATAACAATAACTTCAAAAGATCCCTGTCTCATGTTATTCTATGTGTGCATGTTTACCAGTAGGTGCCTCTATCCTGTTTACATAAAGGCTTAAATTGGCCATGCAACTTAATTTACTGACCACCCAAACAAGGATGCTGTCTTACCTTGATGTCAACGATGTCTCCCTTCTTGTAGATGCGCATGTATGTGGACAGGGGAATTGGGCCTGTGGAGTAAATGCAGCCAATTAATTCATTTAATTTTGCACAGCGTTAACAGTGGTTGTATAAAACCAACTTTCCTAGACACCATTAATAAAAGGGGAATGTACTTAAAGTGTATTTTGTTATGATAAGCTACCCTTTAACTCTGTACTCACCATGTTTGCGGAATTGCCTGCTGAACATGTACCTGGTCCCCCTCCTCTTGCCTCTGGTGTTCGTCATGATGCCTGATTGCTGAGAGAAAATACACTTCAGTTAGTCATGATGGAGCCTGAAGATTTTCTTCTAATGTAAGCATATTTCACATGTTCGACGGATGTAAAATGACCTGTCAATAAAGGAGTCTGCTTTATTTTCCTCTCAATGCACCACACAATAAAAGGGAACTCAAGAGTAACTGCAGTATGGTTTTCAGTATTACTACAAGAAAGATGCACATCTAGATACACTATATTGGGGAAAAAGCATGATATGACTGCCGCGACAACCCATAAACCAGAACTAGCTGCCACACAAGCTAATAATGAGCTCATTGTGTCTCAACAGCTGATCCAAGTGAATGACAACAAAAATGTCAAGTATATCCCTAACGTACGCACATAAGAAAAAAAAAAAAAAAGAGTGGTTTTTGATCAATTAAAGCAATATAACAAAGCTGCCACTAATGCCGTATGTGTATGAGAAAATATGCTAATGTATAGGCTACCAAGAAATGCATATCAAGCACTAACAACCACTAACGTTAGGCAGCACCTTATCTGCAATTCTATAGTCTTAATTAAAAAAACAACGACCAAATATCCACGACAAATGCCGTGTTAAGCTGTATTACAGATGGGGCAGCAGGGTGCTAAGAGGAAAATACTGTTTCTACTAAGCGTTTCGCTGTCTGCCAGGCCCACATGGAGAGCCACGCTACTGGTCCTGCTCACATTCAACGGAAAATATCACTCTGTGAAACGTTTTTTCAGGCTAGGTTACCCCACTGAGATGTAAGGGAAAGACTGAGATGCGTGTATGAATGTAATTGTGTACGAGTGATACGATAATAAAGTAGAAAATAACATTTAACACGGAGAGGATCTTACCCCCGGTCTCTACAAGATGGCGGGTACGGCTGAAAGAGAGATCTTAGGTCCCCAAACTCCGCCTTGTGAAATACAGTTGAGGCAGACCGCGATATTGCCTGAACCAAATGAATGCGACGCTAAAGGAGTGGAGTGGTCAGCAGACCCAGGGTCAGCACATTCAGGGATTACAATTGAACTTTAACCGCCATTCCCCTACGTGAACTGGTCCTAGATCGTTGTGTTCGATAACGTTTATGTTTTTTGTTTACTGTTTATCTCAGACTACTAAATGACAAGGAAGGAAAATATATGACCACTTCTGTAAAGTTTATTTCGCAGGGACAGTCATTTTTTCTTTTAATAGCTGGAACAATTTTATACTTATACTACGATGGTGCAAATTATCATCCACGGCCCTTGGGTGATACGCATGCGCAAAACTTGAGCAAGTCTAACCTTTATTTTTTTTGATGATATGGACAGTTACTTTATCAAAGATTTGGACATTACTTAATTTGGCTTCGACAAATAAGCCTTTCTCGGAAGGCTAGGAGTGTCTTAATGTGTGACACACGTATTCCAAAACGAAGAGATCGTCTTTACCGACCGTGATTAAGCGAAGACGGAAGCAACTAGCAGTGAATGCTCACGTTTTCTTGAGCTGTTGGACTTTCCGTCGCGAGCTCAGCAGAATCGCCTGCCTGCTCTCACGAGGGGAGCCAGCCCAGTCTTGTCAGCGCGCGGCTGTGTGGTTGAAGATGGCGCTAGCCGAATGGAAATCCTAATGACAGTCTCCAAATTTGCCTCTTTTTGTACCATGGTGAGTGCACGGCAGTCTCATACTGGCATTAGTCAGGCAATAAGGTGATACTGAAACCGCAGCTGCACTGTAATTGGCTTTTAAACCGTGGAATTATCAATAAAAGCAGTTCATTCTGGTGTCTGTGCTAGCCAAGCAGTTTTCCGACCATAGCAAAGCAAGCAGCCACCCACTGCCTTCTCCGCTCTGGTCTTTCTGCTAACGGCAGTAGATAGATACTCTTTAGTGTTGACTTTTGTTAAACTCATAGCTTGACGACTTATTTGGTTAATATTTATCACGGCTTCTTTGATCACAGTGACAGTGCACCTGCTGCAGCTGGGATTCTCAGCTAACTAGCTAACGTGAAGGTAACTAGAGCTAAACCAGGGTTACAGCTTGCCAACAACTGGAACACAGCTGGATAATAGATTACATCAGACAGAGGGACAATTAATCCGCAGTATGTGTAGGCAAACCGTGAAAAGGGCTATGTTTGCGTGTTGGCCTTTGACAAACTACCAGATTTTATTAACGCACGCAATGACGACATGGTTTAACATTAGCTGCGCAGTTGTGGACCCATTCCAGGGGCATGTCCACTCTGCACAGTTTGTTGCCGTCTACATATTGCATCGTACTCTATTAACCCTTACCAAATCATAGGGATATGCGTTTCCCAAAACTGCCACCGAGTCCTGTGCTAACTTCAAAAACCTCTATATCTATATATAAGAAAAATCTATTCTGGTACATATATCATTTTGTCATCTCAGCCGAGTTTTACATTTAAAAGCTTTTTGGGACGAGTGCAGGCACTGGCCAAGGGCAGCCAACTTTACTGTCAGTTAAAAATGATGCATGCTTTTAACTCTAATGGCATAAAAGGGCAGCAGGGGGAAATGCCTAGTCTTGGAGATTTTAAGAACCCCTTAGTTGTTTTTTGTTTGTTTGTTTGTTTTGTCCCAGCAGCAAATTACCTTGAAAATACCAAGCTGCTGCCATCTAATTTGGGATTTACTTACTGATTTAGTAGTGGCATTGGTGTGTTTTTGTCATCGTTCTGTTCAAAATAGTAGCCGGACTTACAGTATGTCTTGTTTTACGAAAATAAAAGATTTTTTGGCTCTTTGCATTTACAGGGCGCCAATGCCTCTGCACTGGAGAAAGAGATTGGATCTGAGCAGTTTCCGGTCAATGAGCACTACTTTGGCCTGGTCAATGTAAGTGAATGATACATTGTGCTGCAGATCGAGTGTTTTGTATACATCTCCACCTGACCTGTACTCACACTGCTTCTACTGTATACCACGTGTGATTTTAGTTTGGGAACACCTGCTACTGCAACTCGGTGCTGCAGGCTCTGTACTTCTGCCGACCGTTTCGGGAGAAGATCTTGGCGTACCGCAGTCAGCCTCGGCGGAAGGAGAACCTGCTCACCTGCCTGGCCGACCTGTTCCACAGTATTGCCAACCAGAAGAGGAAAGTGGGCGTCATACCACCCAAGAAGTTCATCACACGGCTGCGCAAGGAGAATGGTGAGAGCAAACTTAGCATAGTGTCAAATCATCACTTACACAACTGCTTTAAAATTCCTTATGCTCTAGTTTGTCCTTGTTGCTGACTCATGCCAAGCTTGAAGACAGCAGAAGACCCTGAAGTACCCGCTGAACATGTGGAATAGCTGAATCAGAGCTCTAAAGTCTCTCTCTTTGTACTTTCTTCCTCAGAGCTGTTTGACAACTACATGCAGCAAGATGCCCATGAGTTCCTGAATTACCTGCTCAACACCATTGCAGACCTGCTTCAGGAGGAGAGGAAGCAGGACAAGACCAATGGCCGCCTTGCCAACGGCACGTTGGACTCGCAGAACAACAACAGCAACGCCACGCCCGCTCCCACCTGGGTCCATGAGATCTTCCAAGGCACTCTGACCAATGAGACACGCTGCCTCACCTGTGAAACGGTAAGATGCCTCGCTGCTGTTTTCATACGAGGGAGAAGTTTTAAGTTGCTTACACCAAACGTCTTCTACCAAGTGTCACCAGATTCTTTTCATTCTAGTCTAGCTGATTTTCAGGGATTAGTAAACTTATACGCATGACGCACAAGGTGAGGGAACAGCTTAGGTTGTGTCAGTGTAAATACAATAGGTAAATACAATAGAATAGACATTTCAATAATATTCCTGATCAGGCCAACCCATTTGTCTAGTATTTGGGTTTAGTTGTTTTTAACTTATTTTGATGCCCCTTTTTCTCTTCAGATAAGCAGCAAAGATGAGGACTTTCTGGACCTTTCTGTGGATGTAGAACAGAATACCTCCATCACACACTGCCTCAGGTAAATTAACCGCATGCAGAAGCAGAGCTGCATCAGGCATTGAGGAAGCAGGATTAGTAGCTGATTGACAGAAAATTAATCGACAACTATTTTGATAATTAACGAAAGCTTTTGATGGCTCCAGCTTCTCAAAAGTGAGGATTTGCTGCCTTTCTTCATCTTCCATTACTGTAAACTGTAAACTTTCTTTGGGTTTTGGACTGTTGGTCAGACAAAAAAGTACAATTTGAAGACGTCACCTTGGGCTCTGTAAAAGTGAGATGGACATTTGTCACTATTTTCCGATGTTTTAAAGACCAACCGATTGATTGATTAGCAAAGAGCGTAATGAAAAATGCACTGTGTGCTGTGTCCTTCACCAAACTGCATGAGGAGAATGCAGTGTTTTGAATTAAATCATTAATTTGTGGATGTAGACTTCAGATTGTACATTGACTAATTCTGTCTTTATGGCTCCTCTCAGAGGTTTCAGTAACACAGAGACACTGTGCAGTGAGTACAAATACTACTGTGAAGAATGTAGAAGCAAGCAGGAGGCACACAAGAGGTCAGTACACAGTTTTATTCTTAATGTGTGCTTTTTAGGTGTGTGTGTTCATGCATTTCTGTCTGTGTTTGGGTATTTAGATATAGTGTCTGACACTGTAATATTTGTGACGTAGGATGCGTGTTAAGAAGCTGCCAATGATCTTGGCTTTGCACCTGAAGCGCTTTAAGTACATGGAGCAGCTGCAGCGCTACACCAAGCTGTCCTATCGCGTCGTCTTCCCCCTGGAGCTCCGCCTCTTCAACACCTCCGGGGACGCCACCAATCCCGAGAGGCTCTACGACCTGGTCGCCGTGGTGGTGCATTGTGGGAGGTGTGTAGGTGCAAACACACAGCTAGAATACAGCACCTTATAACCGTCTCCACAGCAACCAGAGACAGGCAGACTAATCATTGTTCTAATAATAAAATGCATTTGAACCTTTTGGCACTAGTATAAAGGTACATTAGAATGCAAATCGCATCTAACAGGAGAAAACACAGACCCTCATCCATGATTATTCAGCTGTGGCGGACTTTTTCTCAGCGCCGGTTTTGACCCAGTGAGAGTGGGAGTTTGTCTGTCTGTACTTATACAAGGTGTTTCCCTGCTTTCCACACAGTGCGTGCTGAAACAGACTCCAGCCTATCATGACTCTGAAAGAAATATGTCAAAGAAATATGTTAAAAGGTCAAACTTATCTGGAGTTTAGCAAGTGAGTCCAGCAGATGGAAATTATCTGTCTGTCTGAGTGTTCTCTCCTCCCTTTGAGCTCAACTCCCATTTCAGCTCCCTTTTGCCAGCGTTATTTTCAGAGCATTGAGAATAAGACACAATACCATATATATCCTAATACAAGCTTCATGATATTATACTTTTCAGAATACAATGTTCACACAAAATGTAACAGTTGACAATCGGCTTTAAAACTGTATTAATATTAAAAGCAAACCACTGCAATAGTCGTATATTTAAAAAATAAGATTTCTGAGAAAAAGTGACCGGCCGTGCCTTTATTTCACTTTGCTTGGTGTTATATTTTTCTTTAATGGCTTCACAGTAGGGGAGTCCTGGTTGCTAAGTGGTGACGATGTAATTGCAACATCCGGCTAGGGACCTTTTTGTTGCATTTCATTCCCATTTTCTCTCTATCCCCTTGTTTCCTGTTTGTGTCTACTGTATAACTGTAAAACATAAAAAAATCTTTAAAAAGTAAAAGCCGTCTACTAAAGAGAGTGGGATGATTACTTTTCATGTAAAGCACAGATTAAGAAGTTACAGTAACAAGGGTGAAGCTCAGTTTAAACAGAAGTCAGACATTTTTAACCCCTTTTGTGTGCGTGGATCAGTTTTATATGAGTGAAAGAGTCGGGGGAAGAATTGCAGGTGTCTATTGAAGTGTGGGAGAACCTTGTAGTGAAGGTAAGCAGTGCCTATTATGCTGTTGCTGTCACACCACAGTGATTGTTGGTTATTGCCTTCATGTTGGAATAGACAAAATCCTGTTAGAAATCCAGTTAACTGGGCCAGTATTGTCATAAAATATGCTGATTTAATACACCTAATACAGAGTTATCTTTCATTTTTTTTATTCAATGACATTTTGATATCCCCCTCTATCCATTTTCATTATGTAACATGTTTGGCTCACAGCTGCACAGATGTTTGTTTCCTTAAAGGCCCTGAACACCCACACAGGTGTTTCCACTTCTTCTGGCTGATTAGATTTTCGGTGGAGCTCTTTAGGAATTGCATGAAGTCACCAAACTTGATGAATAAATAAAAATGTTAAAGGTGCAACTTCTCCCACTCTAACATGTCTACCAGAACTAATAGGAAGCTCAGAGAGATGTCAATCAGACACGGTGTTTTCACACCCACACAGTCCTGCGAGGGAATCTAGGAGTGTGTAGGGCCTTTAAAAGAGGCTGAAGTTTACTCTGTAGAGCTAATACAGTCTTCTATTTCTTTTCAGTGGTCCAAACAGGGGTCACTACATTGCCATTGTGAAAAGCCACGACTTCTGGTTGCTGTTTGATGATGATATTGTAGAGGTAAGTCAGTTCATTTTTATATACGTGCAATTTAATGTTCACAGTAACATTTATTTGCATTTATTGTTCTAACCCTGCTGTATGTGGTCTTTCTGTTGTTGCAGAAAATCGATGCACAGGCAATAGAAGAATTCTACGGTCTCACTTCTGAAATCTCCAAGAACTCTGAGTCAGGCTACATCCTCTTTTACCAGTCCAGAGACTGAAAGTGGAGCAGAGAGTTTCACCACAGAACCCAGGAGAAAATGCTTTGTTCCCTTTCTGTGTGGAGCAGTGGACCATAAATGCACCACAGCAGCCCGCATGGTGTCACACATGCCGGCACAGCTGTAATTCATACTTGCGCTTTTTACGCACTCAGCGCTGCAGCTCAGCCTCGGAAGCCCCCTACGTAACTTCCTGTCCTTCCTGCCCCCCGCCTCTTCCCCTTCACTCTGGCTGGACGCTGCTGCTGCTGGGACAATGAGACAATAATGAATGAAAACTGTGTCAAGATTGCTTTTAAAAAGACGCTGAATGAGGGTTGTACAGATGTTGGGTGGTCGTATGAGTGGGGTATTAGTTTTTGCCTTGGGTGTGGGGTTGAATGGGTATTTAATAATTCATATGATGTAATATTGGCCTGGTGTCTTCACCCCTCACACTGTTATTCTGCACTGGGATTTACTGAGAGTGGATCTTGTTTTTGATCCTGGATGTGAAGGAGGATGGGTGTGGGGTGAGTGTCCCATTATGGGGCACACTGGGTTGTATATTTCTACAGTGTACAGGATGGTATTTGTATAAATATAACAAGAAAATAATATTATCATTGGGAAAACGTTAGACCTTGAGAAGATGTATTAACACTATGGTGCACTTTTGATACCGTTTTGTAGGTGTTGGCAAGTTTAATGTGAGGGTTTGCTTAAAAAGGCCTGTTGTGAAGCGATTATTTTCTGTTTTAAAGAAAAAGAAATAAAGCCAGTAAGATTGAGGCAGGGTGTGCAGTCTTTTCTGTGTCCCACAGGTGCGCACTGATGACTCATAGAGCTCAACATCGCCCCTTAGCGGTGTTACCTGGTAGTCCTCCTCTCCCACTGCAACAGGAGCTATTTTTAATTCATTCAGACCCAAAAGGCAGGTGCTTTGGAAAAACGCCCACGCACACAGCCGACATAACGCGTGGTCAGCTAACTGTGGCCACATAGATGCACATCAACAAGTCAGCCATCAGTTCCTCATCAGCCGAGGTGTCTTGGAGGCATTGCTGCGAGGATGGAGAGATGAGGCAGAGAAGATGGAGGACAGGAGAGAGGGAGGGAGGGGAGGAGGTTGGTGACACACATCAGGGTTGCTGTTAATAGCACAGACAGGACCAGAATAGCAGGGCGTCGCAGGAGGAAAGCGAGTCTCTGCATCCAGCATCTTCATATCTGAAACTCGAGTCAGGCAGCACAAAAACACTGAAACAAACAAAACAACTCTGCAGTTTGAGTGCGTTTTGCAGTTTGTTCACGTGAGCCGAAATAAGCTTTATTTGATGAGGGACAAATATTGCAACATATGGTCATACCTGTGGAAAGAAAGCCTGTTTGACTGTTACAATAAGAGACTACCGGCATGTGAAAATATAGATATCTGGGCACTACACACACACACACCCACACACCCACACACACACCCACACACCTGTCTTTGTCCTTGAGACAGCACGGACCAGACATTTAGCTCTTTAACGGAGTTCAACCGGTCTCTGGTGGTCTGGCCCATTTGGGACTCCTCCTTCATCATCGACCCCCTCCTCCCCTCCCCTCCACGCGCACCTCCTCCTCCTCCTCTTCCTCTCTTCCGCCGCTGCTCCCTGCACAGCCGCAGTCCATGGCACGGCGATGCGCCGTTAAGGGCAGAGCCGCTCCGCGCTCTTTTCTTCTTCTTCCTTCTTCTTCCATCATCCCCGCTTTCAGGCAGAGAGGACCAGCAAACCCCCCTACCCGGGCTGCGTCTCTGTCCGCCGGCGCTGCACCATCCTTATCAATAACATGGAAATACAAGGCTGTCGTTCTTCCATCTAGACGGGAAGTCTCACCTCACAGAGTCAAGGTAGGCTGGATGGCGGCGGAACGGGATTATTGAGCATCCTTGACATGCACGGAAAAAAATGCAGCCAGTTTTTTTTCTCCTCCAGCATCCTTCTGCTGACGTGGAGCAGCCACTGTGCAAGGTGCAGAGAGGGTAAAGCAGCAGCATATGGCCACCAGTGTGAGATGCATATATGGCGTTAAAGACAGGCTGTATTTCCATGACGGGTGCGGTATCTTCTGCTATGGAGAGCGGCACTTGGTGTCAGACAGCAGCGTGAATTATTGCCGGTGCCGGTGGAGGGTTATCGATACCCTCTCTCAGGAAATGTGGCCTGAAATTTGCTGCAAAGCCTGCTTTTGGTTTTCTGTTATCCTCTTTAATTTCCCGTGTCCATACATTAATAAACAGAGCTCTTCACGTGTGGTGTAACCTGTATAGGCCTCTGGGTTTGAGGAAAATAATAAATAAATAAATGTTACAGCTAAAATGTAGATTTTTCTTGCTGTACGGTGTTTTATTATTTAAAAAGCGAGGCAACCAGAGCGAAATAGACTACAGTTTTTTTGGTGTAGCTCAAGGTTTCCGTTAGTGTGTGCTCCTGCATAATGTACGTTCACAGGCCTACATACAGCACCACTTACAGAATATAATCTTGACTATATGCCAGTTTATGTTGTGGAATGAGTAAAACAGGTGTCTTAAAAAACAACACAAATCCAGTGGCGTGCACAGAGGAGGGGTGGGGGTGGGGGCAGGGGAAAAACAGGCCCCACTGTTTTTGTCTTTAGTGCATGAAATTATTAAGTTATATTATATATAAGTTATATTATAATTATAAGCATGAAGTTATAAAGATAAAAAACAAAACAAAAAAACACATAATAGAGACACGTGTTACAGATTTATTCATGGTCTCTTTTGGGTTAGGGCTTTTGTTGCCTATGGAAGTGTGCATGCCACTCAGATCTCATAACTGTGTCTGTTTGTGTCAATTTCAGACGGGGGGCACAATGAGTCAAGAGCCACCGGTCACCCCCAGCTGGCTGACCCCTGACCCCACAGCATGGGCCAGCGGAGGGGGGGGGCCCATGGACAACAGCACCAGCCTGGGGACGTTTCCACCGGACTCCCTCCCGCCCAGCCAGCTGCCCCTACTGGTCAACCCCTGGGACATTGTGCTGTGCTCATCGGGGACTCTGATAGCCTGTGAGAATGCCCTGGTGGTGCTGGTGATCTGGCAGAACCCGGCACTCCGAGCTCCCATGTTCCTGCTGATTGGCAGCCTGGCGCTGGCCGACCTGCTGGCCGGCCTGGGCCTGGTGCTTCACTTCACCTGTGCCTACTTGCTTCGTTCCGACTCGGCCCAGTTGCTGACCGTGGGCCTGGTGGTGGCCTCCTTCTCCGCCTCTGTCTTCAGCCTGCTGGCCATCACTATTGACCGCTACCTGTCGCTGTACTATGCCCTCACCTACAACTCAGAGCGGACGGCAGCCTTCACCTACACCATGCTGGTGCTGCTGTGGGGCCTCTCCCTGTGTCTGGGCCTGCTGCCGGTCACAGGGGTCAACTGCCTGGCCGAGGAGGCTACATGCAGCGTGGTGCGGCCACTCACAAAAAACAACATCGCTGTGCTGTCCGTCTCCTTCCTGCTGCTCTTCGGCCTCATGCTGCAGCTCTACGTCCAGATCTGCAAGATCGTGATGCGCCACGCTCACCAGATCGCCCTCCAGCACCACTTCCTGGCTGCCACGCCCCACTACGTCACAACACGGAAGGGCGTGTCCACGCTGGCCATCATCCTGGGTACCTTTGCTGCCTGCTGGATGCCATTCACTGTCTACTCTCTCATCGCTGACTACACCTACCCTCCACTCTACACCTACGCCACGCTGGTGCCTGCCACCTACAACTCTGTCATCAATCCGGTCATCTACGCCTTCAGGAACCAGGAGATTCAGAAGGCGCTGTGGCTGGTGTGCTGTGGCTGCGTGCCTGCCAGCGTGGCCCAGCGTGCACGGACCCCTAGTGACGTCTGACCAAGCAGACCCAGGTGGGAAGAGAGAGGCGCCCTGGGTCAGCTCTGCTCCTCACTGGATCTGTCTGGTGTCAAAGAGAGCAGCAGCAGTGGAGGTCAGGGGATGTGGCAGAGGGCTGTGGCTTCAGCTCTGGCTGGAGATGTTACTGGCAGAGGCAGCTTGGTTAGTTATCCACTGCCCACCTGGAGGGATGGCGTTTTTTTCTTTGTTACAGTCACCATAGGGCAAGGTATCTCACTGTCTTCCCCATGCATCCCGCCTCCTCCCGTTCAACCCGTGCCACGCCCTTCCTCTGTTGTGCAGAGAGCGCATATAGTTAACAGCACTGGAGCTTTGGTTGACACGTGCTTGTTTTTCTTCAAATAGGGAGGGATTATTAGTTTGCGCCTGTGTGCGTGCGTGCGTGCGTAAAAGCGCACGGCAGATTAACAAAGCAGTGTGTGCGGTGAATACGCAGGCATTTCCACATAAAGCCCGTCTGGAGCAGCATCCCGGCGCTCTGCTGCTGCACTCTGAACGTGCGTCGAAAGCTAAACATCCGCGGAGAGCTAAAAATAGACCCGGCGCTCTCTGATCCGCGCCCTGTGTCCTCCACAGACGCCGAGAAAGAAATCTAGCCGTTTCTTTCTCCTCCTCGCTGCTCCAATTTTCTTTTGTCTTCTTTCCTCTCTTGATTGTGCGTGAATGTGTTTTTAGTTCATCTCGTGTCTAGGAGGCTCAAGACAAAGCCCCAGGAGACCCCACTATTAACCCCTCCTCCATTTTTGATTGTTATCGGAGGTAGCAAACCGAATACAGGCCTATCGGATTATATAACCACCTTATATCCCTCCTCTTTCCCTTATTGAACGGAGATTGCTTATGACTTTCTGAATGTCTGGAGATTGCTATATAATTTTTAATAAGACTTTATTTGTTATTAAAAGGATAACACATATATCAAATGTATATTATCCCTAAATGAATCCTATAGGAGATTAAATTAACATGCCTGTAATTAGACCACTACAAACATATAGACAAAAACCCAAATAGCAAAATTATTTAAGTGATTTTTGTGTGGAAATCTGCAAAATCTGAATGTATTTCCATTTATTTAATCTTTTTTGGCTCCTAAAGAGCCTCACACCAACCACATAAGATCTGATCTGATGCTAGACTTGAGTGTAATTTGCATGCAACAAGCACAGGTCTCCTATTTCCCCCCTCCAGAGTTCAGTGTGGTAGGTCACATAGACCACCACAGGCCATGTGTCATGGTACCCTGACACCACCATGACCCCAATAATTTTGTTTATGTACAATGTACCACAGTGTACCTCACATGTATCACATTGAATGAGCTACAATCATCACTGGATGATCACAAGAGTTGCACCCTTTTTGAAAAAAAAGTCTTTAAAATGTTTTGCTGTGTAGTGCAGATAAGTTTGAGGTTCAGAGGCGTTCTGACAGCTCTGCTTTGACCATGATTTGAGTTCAACTAAGTGTAATTCAATGGGAGCCCAAATCACAACACCCACCAGCTGCTCTGAGTTCCAGTATTACCCAACAAACATGCACGCTAATCCTTCTCCTTCAGACCATGTCAGCAATAACTAGCCTATGAATGGTAGTTATTTTTTAGATGTGAAGCAATACTCAGACAGCAATAACATCCACGTCCCACCGTGACTTCTTCCTGCTGTGTGAAGTACCATAATGGCCGCTCGGGTGGGGGGACGTGTTGTAGTGAACAGGCTCAGTGAGCTACAAGTGATGCTTCAGTGATACATCTTCAAATAGGTGGTAGGAGAATCACTCCCGGGCTGGAGATCAAACGACTCATTTGTCACAGCGACACCACTGCCTCATTCCTCCATAATGTTTTTTTTTTTTCAGACCCAAAAATCGGGCTTTGATCATTTGTCACACCAGGATGAAATTGTGAACTTTTTTTTTTGGGTTGCCTCTGCCTTTTGTGAGCATATGAACTGTCCTGAGTGTCTAACCTCAAGTGTCAGTGTGTGATTTGGGACTGTGTTTTTCGTGCATACGATATGAGCTGCATGGCCTCTGGGTGTGTGCGTGTGTGTGTGTGTGTGTGTGTGATCCAGCAGCTCAGCAGACCATAATGTGGGGGGGGGTTAGGTTAAAACAGGTGTGAGGAATATAAATTCCTGTTGACCCCCTGACCTTTGAGGATCATGCTGCCAGTCTTCCTGTCAATTCTGAGAGAAGTGGCCTCGTTACGTGTTTGCAGAGCTTTTTAAAGAGAGATAGGACTAGGGGAGCTCCAGCACTTCAAGCCAAAGTGAAAGGGACTCTAAATGAACTGGGATCCTGGTCCTGCTGTGTTTTCTGTCTCCTCTGTATCTCTAATATTCTACTTTAAATCAATCTAGTGTGGTCAAGGCAGGTGTCCGTTAAGTGACCTCTGAATGATTCTATGAGCTAAAAATGGCCGCTTCCAAATACAAAGATAATGCTTCCTCTCTCCTTCCCTGCTGCCTCCCCTCTCAGTGAGCCTGATAGAGGCATTTGAGGAGCTCCTAATCTTCACCTTTATGGCCTCGGATCAGGTGCAAAGCGTTAAAAAAGGGAGGTGCGGTGAGTAAGGAAAGGAGAAGAATAGCATTTTCTAAGCATTGGAACGTAGCCTGTGTATGTGAACTTGTGCACAGTGTCAGACTGAATCCTGTCGTTATTCGATGAGCACCAACAGGTCAGGCTGGCACATAAAAAAAAAAAAAAAACATCACAAACTCTTATTCCTTTACCTTTGGAGAAAAGTCTATTTTGTTATATTCAGTGAAAAGTTCTATTTTTTTCCACCTTAGTCTGGCCTGAATTCTTTCAGATTCTTATGTATGATATAATGGCGCTGTAAAGCCTTTTTCTGAATGTAGTAATAATCAAATTGTTTAAGTGATGTCCCCTCCTCTTGACTCATTTGTTTCTGTAAATATGGCATGCTGAAGAGGAGGGACTTTATACCACCGTGCATGGTGCTACCAAAGCCAGTCAAACTAGAGGATGAGTTGGGTCGCACCATTTTTTGAATGACATTTCTCCACCTCGGCTGTTAATGTAGAATTTCTTATGCTAGGTTTCACTTTCCTCGCTTCAATATGCAGGCCGGTTAAAGGACGATTGAGAGGATTTGGCTACACAGATGGGGGATGTTTGCGAGAAAAACAAAATTGGTACACAACTTTCTCGGATTGGTGAATGTTTTCCTCTTGTGCATGTCATGATTGAACAGGTGTGAACAAGGGCTTTGTATCCAAGAATAGTAAAAGACTGTGATGTTGGATGTAATACTTCTCTGTATACACACACCTGTTAATCTATTGAATGGTTTCACAGTGTACAACACAAAGTTGTGTACAAAGCAACTGGGGTTTTTGAGAAAATGTGTAGCCAGTGATGGGCTGTTAGTTCAGCGGGAGGAGGTGTCTTTCTGATGGTTACTAATCTAGAGCTAAATATCAAAACACTCAAGGGCCTGTGAGTGCGTGTGTGTTTTGGGGTGGGGCTGGAGCTTGGAGGACGCCACAGTAACAGCATCTTGTGTAGACGTATGCGTAGTTTTCAATGTGAAATGCACTTTATTTTTTTGGATGAAAATGGCACAAATTAAGTATCTGCAAAATGAAACGTAT
The DNA here is from genome assembly GCA_008360985.2 of Macquaria ambigua. Lineage (NCBI taxonomy): Eukaryota > Metazoa > Chordata > Actinopteri > Centrarchiformes > Percichthyidae > Macquaria > Macquaria ambigua. Next base: position 70,849 of record VMKM01000455.1, on the reverse strand, counting down.
AAACGATAATCAACATGCACTAACTTAACTGAGATATTGTAAAAACATTTGTGTGAACGTGGTGTCTATTTTTCCAAGGTGTTAGTTGTACTTTTTATTGCTTTGGTTAGTCCACTCAATTGAGAGATCTTGTTAATTTTGTATTAAAAACAAACATGTGCTGTGCATAAAACTCCTGCCTTGACTAATTTGTTCATCCTCGGCCTGGCTCGGTGCCCCCCTTTTCACACTCTCTTCTGTTTCCCTGGCAACTCCCTTCTTAGCTGTACTGTCACCATGGAAACTGAAGTCTTAAAGCCAGGTATGTGTCGTCTCTATGACGACAGTGGAACAGTAAAGAGACATGGCAGCCCAGCCATGATCCTTCATTCATCTTTTTATTTTTCTCTGAGTCAAAGGTTACAGAGCTCACACTAGCATATACATCCCCTCCCCTCCCCTCCCCTCCCACACAGCAGTGATCGATTGAAGACGCAGATGGCTCAATCAATTATCATATTTATGATCAATAAGACTTTTTACATATCGCCCTCTCATCCATCTTAACCACATCATTTCAAACGCTTTCCCCATTCACTCCCTCAGAGGCCAGAACCCATTATCATTATCTGCAGCGTCCACTGAGCTCGTCCATTACTCCTTCATTGCCAGTTATTGACATGTTAAAAACTTGCCTCATGATCTATGGCATACGCAAGTGTTTCAGTAAAAACATTTAAAAAAAGACAAGTACATTGGTTAGCTCAAGAGGAAAGTGTCTAATTCTTCTAACGCTCTCAAACTTCAACTATACATGAAATAAGCCCCTTCAGGGCGTCTATATTGTTATAACAGATAGAGAAACAGCCACTGGGGTGTATTCACAATGCTTTGAAATATATATATATATTTTAAACTGAATGTTAATGTTTTAGAGAGTGGTCAGCATTACAGTATATTACTAGTGTTTTTACAGTGTTTATGCATCTTGAATACACCCCCAGATTTCCAGTTTTGGACCATTCAGCTTATATCAACCTACAGCATGTGATTGTGTGCAGGTGTGGTGTGTGTGTGTGTTTTCAGCAACAAAGTGTGTGACAACCCGTGGGTGCGGTACAGTGGGCATTATTTAAAGTGAGTGTGTGTCTCATAATGTGTGTGTGTATCTTCAGTGGTTATCCCATTTTTTTTTAAAATGTATGTTAATCCGACCAATCGTTCTCCTCCAACTCGGAGTCGTCCTCAGAGTCGGAGTACTCCACAGCGATGCGTCGCGACAGGATGGTGGCCACGTCGTTCCCAACCGGCTCCCTCTTAGCCTGCTGCTCCTGCTGCTCCTGCACCTTCTTCAACTGGATGCCTACAGGAGAACATGCAGTGGCTCTTAAAATACAGTGCAGAGATGACAGGAGTTTCAAAAGTAGCTTCAGTTTTGTGTTATTTCCTTCATTACAGATTCATTTCTTGATAAAATCAACGCATTTTTGATGAAGCTGAGTATCAATAAAAAGCTGGACATTCTGTTTTCTAGCATTTTTGTTTAAATACTACATAGTAACTGTACATTTGTTGTAAATACCCTAAAACTTCAAATGGTACAGTTAATTCAATATAAGTAACTAATAGATATAAGAAAGGTGAGAGATGTCTGACTTTCCGCATAAATGTTGGGTTGCAAAGCTGTTCCCTAGGTCTACTTTGTCCTACCAAAGTTATGAATACATGAAGTTTTGCAATGCAATGGGAAATTACATTTGACAGTTCAGTTATTTACTTACTAATTTGTATTTGAGATAGCAAGAGGACTGCAGTGATGATGCTACATCCCTGTGGTTGTAAATAACCAACATTTTTCTTCTCATATAAAGATTTTGTTCTTAGGTGGAAAACTCTAAGACATGTAGGCAAAATACAAAAGTCAATCTTTAAATGTTAACTTGAGCCACTTAATAATGGTTCTCAAGATCTAGGCCATTTCACATAGACAATTCCCAATAAAATTTAGGTCACAAAAGTTTGTTTGTAGCTATTTCTTACTTGTCTTTTCCAATGTTTGTGTATTTATGATGAATATAAATTGCTTGAGAATGAACAAAAATGTAATCTCAAGCAATAAATCTATATTCAGACCAAATGAAAAAAAAAAAATATATAAAACTTTTTAATTTCGATACATGCCTATACAAAGTATTCACCTCCTTAGAAGTTTATGATTAATTTAGATCACTTTGTAGAGATCTGTTTTCACTTTGACATTAAGTGATCATTGTCAAAAAAGCCATATTAAATCCCCTTTGATTCAATGTTGTAAAACAATAAAACATGAACATTTCCTCGGGGGTGAACACTTTTAGTGTTAGTCCTGCTGCATTTTTATTATAGGTTGTTTTAAAAAAATCCTCTCTTGAAAGGTAATACAAATGCATATTGTTCTAAAGATACACATTAAAATGACACTTCTTTATGGGCACACACACACACACACACTACAGCTCTTACCCATACGTATAGCAGCCAGCAGATCACTGCGGGCATCGTTGACCACTGTGGCCTCAGCAGCTGCAGAGGAGGACATCTTGTGGGTTGTGGAGTGGGAGGCACCAGCTGGAATGGGAGGAGGTGGAGGACCAGGGGGAGGTGGAGCTGCATGGGCTCCAGATACAGGTGGTGGAGGCGGAGCGTAGCCACCAGGGCCGGCCATTGACCCAGGAGGCATTGGACCTCCGGGAGGTAGGGCAAAGGCAGTTTGGGCAGAAGGGATGAGAGGGGCTGGAGGAGGGGGCGGAGGACCAGTGTTGGCATAGCCATCCATACTGCAAGAGAGAGAAAATGAAAGAGAATTAGTCGAGTTAACAAGAAATACACCAGTCTGTACTTAGGTTTGCTATCATAAGTACAGTCATCAGGGTTTGAGAGTGAAACATAAAGACACTGACCCACTAGGTGGCAGCATTAGCTCAACGTTCAAAGGAGTGGATTCATGTAGGAGCCGGTGCTGACTTGTTTAACTACATGATACTACTTAAAACTACATTATAGTAAAGCAGGAAGACAAACTATAAAGTCATCTAGAGCCTCCTTTGCACTAAGGTGAAGTAGCTAAACTTTTGTCACCTGAATTAGCTAAATAACCTTCTTGAGTTGTCTTGGATTTGTTATTTGTGTCCTTATTTTCGCTTTTTCATTTCTAAACAGCGAACGGCAAGAAAATTATACATTAAAAAAACACCTAAACCTGTCAGAAAATTAAGCCACAATGAAACAGAATATAAATATGAGTTAAGATATGAGGAAAAGCTTGACATACCACATTAAGAGCATGTGAAAAAAAGTGTGTCCCATTGACTCTGGCTTGTATGTTTACCTGTAGTCCATTGGTGGAAGGGACATGGAGCCACCGTTCATTGCCTCGGTGGGTGGAGGAGGCAGCGGGACATGGTGGTGGTGGACACGGCCCAGTGTCCCACCCTGATAGGCCATCATAGTCCTGCCTCTACTATCATGTTCGCCTCCTCCACGAGGGGCGTGGCCTGCAGCCATCTGGGCAGCCAGGACGCTGGGCGGTGGGCCAGAGTAGGTGTGGGCGTGGCCAGCATGGTTCATGGAGTTGGGGTAGTGGTGCTGATCAGGACCGTGACCCCTGATAGAAACAGCGGGAAGGAGGAAGAGAATAAGATGGATGGTGAAATAGAAACATTACATTATACATATAATGAATCAGGAAATTGAAGTGGCCTACCTGTTCTCTGGTGACAGTGAGCCCTCAGAGGAAGCCCCCCTGTCTCGGTGTATGGTGTGTCGATGGTCCGGCCTCAGCTCTTTATCCAGAGCCATCATGTTCCACTCCTGCCGACGGTTCCTCGCCTTTCGGACCTTCTTCACCTCCCTCTGTAACGTCCCATCCACACAACGCCTCTGCTCCTAGAGAGAGAGAGAGAGAGAGCGTTTAGGCTTTTGTTTGTTGAAATGTTTTGTTGTGGTCCTTCATTGTGTGTTCTTCTATGGACAAAAATAGAATTAGTTCCACCAAGAAGTAACATATTTTGTGGGGCTTTAAAATAGAAACTAACCTGATAACAATATTTGGTTACTACTCTAACTAATTCTGAAATTGTGGGTTGGAAAAGTTTGCTCTACATTGGACAGAACAGAACCAGTCGGAGGCTGGAAGGAAATTAAGATCTCAAAATCTGACCAAAATGAACTGTAATGGTATAATAAACCATAGCACGGTCTGTGTGATCCTCATAGGCACATGTACCTTCTGCTTCCTCTTCTCTTTCCTCTTATCCTCAGTGTCCTGCAGCATCTTCTCCTTCCACAGGTTGAAGAAGTAGGAGGGATCGGTGTAGAACTTAAGTGCTTCCTTGTGGTCATCCCTACAGAAACAGACACCAAGAAGGTTATACAGGTGCTCAACTGTCTTTATGTAGAAACATGCATGAAGCATAGTCAATGTATTGTCTTTGTTTAGGCAGAATGACAAGACAGAGAAAAGGGTAGCATTTTTTGGCTCAGTGTATCTCTGTGGGAAGACTAAGATTGGTATAAAACATGTGAAGCTATGAATATTGCAAAAGTGGAGGAGGCTGATGGAAGAACAAGGGTGAAATTATGAGTGGGGCTCCTGCATTTATATCACAGAGACAGACAGCAGAACTAGAAATGACAGGATGGAAGAGTGAAAAGGCAGAGAGACAGAAAGACTGGAGATGGAGAGAGAAAAGTGTGCTATATAGTTTGGTTTAGGAGTTTGATTCCCACTGGAGCCAGCCATGCTAAATATGTAATGCACCCAAAGTACTGGAAAGCACACTGGATAAAAGCAGCGATCATAGAAGTAGGAAATAGTACCAAATGTGCTGTTTCACTGTGAAAGTAGGTCAGAAACAAGGAGCCAAAATCAAATCAAGAACAGCGGATGACTTTAAGAGTTACTGTAAAAGTTATAAAGTAGAACACATGGTTTAAAATAGAAATTTAAGCTATTTAATAGATTTGATCCAATGTTTGTTTTGTCTTTCACATCCTAAAACTGCATTGTGAACTATGCAACTGAAGAAGCTCTTGATTAAAAAAGTGATTTTACAAGTCTAGACAATATGGCTGCGATTATTTGGTGAGTGTGTGTGCACCAACAACACCGACCTGTAAGAGGAGAGGATGTTGAGTGGCGGAGGCTTGTCACTCAGATTGTACATCTCTCGGACAGGATTGGGCACGCTGCTCTTGGACACCACCTGCTGGTCCTGAGTGGTGGAGCTCTTGAAGGCTTTTCTCATGTTGATGTCTTGCAGGGAAACTGGTTAACATAAAAAGAGGAAGAGAGGACAAATGACTGGTCAAATGATTGGTCTACTGGAAGGAGGAAGAGGAAAGAAAGACAAAAGAAATGAATAAACAATGGAAAATGAAAAGAAAGACATTGAGTAGGCAGAAAAGGAAAGAAAATATCAGACTATTTGGACAATGAGTGATGACTTGCTGTGCTTTCCCCCTCAGACCTCTAACATGTGACCCACCTTCTTCTACGGTGGAGTCCAGCTGTGTGACCTTGACGGCCAGCCGGTCAATGCGGTCCTGGAGAGAGTTGGCACGCAGATAGAAGGTGTTGGCCTCGTTAAACAGCTCGCCAAATATGTCCTCCGCATGCTTACCTGGAAAGGAAAAGCAGAGAGAGAGAAAAACGGGAAATTCGGGAGAAAGAAGGAGACGTGTAATCATTATCCGGAGCCAAGTAAATCCCAACAGAGACTGAAGCCCAATCAATACAACGGTAATGTGACACAATGTGAAACTAGAGTCTTGAGAGTCTGTGCAGGAAATGGCATCTCATACAGCTCTATATAGCAACATTCCTCATGAATAAATGAATCAGCACTGACTACAGAAATCCTGCTACATGTGCTGTATTGTTTGTGGAAGTTAGTAAAGGCCGCCCTGTTATTGTTAGAGACTTTTGACCTCAGGGTTGCCAGCTCAAAGCCCTAAACCATCTGTAAAAACTTTAGCAGGGAAAGTAAATGACACTCTCTCCCTTACACCAACAGCTGCTGTTGATGTGCCATTAAGCAACGCTCATAATCCCATTATTCTAGCATTGGTGTTTAGTGACTAAAAGTAGAATATGGGTAAATGTCACACTCTTAAACCCTTGTTTACAAGAACAAAAGGGGTAACTTAACCACATCCATATTTATTAACTCATGGCTACCCTCCAGATGTTTCACATCACACATACAGACTCAAAGACCCGAGAAGCGTCAGGCTAGTCATTGTGAACTGAACCTCAATACATACAACACTGCTGGCTGCCGAGACTCAAAGATTAAAAGTTTCCGTGTTTGCAATGTAGGGGAGTTGGGAAAGTTGCAAATTAATGCAAATATCCTCTGATGCACACAAGGCATTAGGGCTTGTTTAGATTCCTAATCAAGCGGGGTGATTGTCACTTGAGTCCTGTACATGTGCTCAAGTCGCTGCTGGTCCTGGTCCTAGCCCTGACGTTGTTCAAGTTTAGCAGAGGTGTTTTAGTTCAGAATGGATCACAGCACTTTTTGACATTTAACTGTATAACAAACATGTTGCTGTTTTGGTTCTAAGTCCAATTCACACCTGTGTTCTTAACCCTGTGTTTTGGGGAATAACCCTGAAAAGTTGGGATAGCCCTGCTCTGGAATTGGGTTTAGTAAGGGCCAAGGGAGGAAGTAACCCAAATTAAAAGTTGTAAGTGTGACACGACTGTTAGCCCAGGGTTAACAGAGCTATAAAATGGGAGTCTAAGCCCAAGGCTAATGAGTGTAAAAGGCTTTTTACTGCAAGATTGCTGAGCTGGGCAGTACTGAAAAGGAAAGACTGGGATAAAACAATTCCTCCCCTGGATGTCAACAGGTTAAAACACAAGAGTAGTTTCAGCATTGCTCTAACATTGTTTAATTATAGAACAGTTTATGTAAAAGGTAGTCTGGGCTAAGGGCTATTTGTGTCCCTCCTGCTGACAGGATGGGCTGCAGGAAAAATATTTAGAGGAAGGAAGAATCACAGATCCGGCATGCTGAGCCCAGTCAACTCTGACCTCTCCTGAGGATTCTTCTGGTCCACTTACACACATACACACATGTGCACATAGACTGTGTATGTAGTCTGTAGATATACCCCTCCAGGCTTGTGTGGGCATTTATATATAGCCCCAACAGCTGCTGTTGAAAGGCCCACTCCCAACACAGGAACTTGACAAAATAAGAGACAGACAGAGAATGGATATGACTGGGCCAAGAAGTAGAACAGTAAAAGAGACTGGTTTAAAGTTATCAGAAGGAACTCTCAACACAGTTAGTGTGAGAGAGGGAAAATGGGTGCAGCTGAGGATAAATGGGTGAAGGGTAACTTTCAAATGACAACACATAACACACTGTTGACGGGTTATGAAACGAGGACATGGGAATGGAAGATGGATGGGAAGATAGATGCTGTAATAACTATGTCTAATACATTTACAGTGAGCATAACAATGTAAAAAGTTCTGCACACAAACACAGTTACCACACACCCATCCAGTCATGCATACAAAAACACACTGAAATACACACACACACACACACACACACACACACACACACACACAGTCCTGCACACAGCTGTCCAGATAAGTTGATTTTTGCAGAGATATCTAAAAGGATTACATTTCAGCCCTCTATGTTCCAGTGCGAGGCTGCTGTAAGACTGCTGCTAGCCCAGTGACCCCAGGCCCTGTAACCATGACAACCCCAAATCAATCACAGCTTCGGGATTAATGATGAAACCATGTGATCTTGTCCTGCCACAAAGAGGCTACACACAGTGTAGACAGTCATCATACTGAAGTTCGTGTTATTGCCCGAGGATCTGTGTGTGTGTGTGTGTGTGCTTCAAAATGTGAAGCTTTTAGCAGCTGTTTTCTTCTTGCAAAGGCTACATCATGTGCATATGTTTGTCTGTGTTAGTGTTAGTGTGTGTCTTACTCAGGCTGCTGAGCTGACGGATGATGGCAGAGAGTGTGTTGTTCATCACACACTCCAGCTCGCTGCCGATGCCCTCAGGGAGCTCCCCTCGGCAGAGGTGACGCGGCTCGATGTTCCTCTTGACCAGCGGCATGGCGAGGGCCTCACACCGTCACACAAACTGCAGGGAAACACGGGGAACAAGCACACACTGTTTTAGACACTGGTACACTGGGTAGAGAGACTGTCTGTAAGGGAGTCTGGGCATCTGGTCTGCTGTCCATGAGAAAGACACCAACCCCCACCAGTTGTGGACACACACCACTGTGCACATCTGCCATAACAGAGATTGTGATAAGAGGCTAGATATTCAATATTTGACATATTGAAATTGATTGTTTAGTCTAAAACTCCAAGATATTCAATTTACTATCATAAAAGACGAAGAAAACCAACAAATACTCAGATTTAACAAGCTGGAACCAGAGACTTTTTGGCATTTTTGCCAAAAAAAAATGACTTAAACAATTATTAACATAGTCCCCAATAATTTTCTGTTGCTCTATTCATTGACTAATCGTTTCAGCCATAGTTTCAATGTCATCTTTTCCTTGTCTTAAAGGCTGAGATACAGTTTAATTATCAAATGTTCGCTTGATTTGTCAGTAGTAGCTCAACTTCACAAGTGATGATAGTGAACATGAAGTCAAAGTTTAACCAAATGCAAAAGCCCTGCAATAAATATTACTTCCCTGTTTCAGGTCATGTCCTCTCTATAAATTAATTTCTAGAAACATCATTTTTGTGGGTGTAGTTTGTGTTGCTGTTGTTGTTGTGCGAGCATGGGTGATCCCGGTGGCCAAAGAACTGACAGCGATGACCAACGGTGTCCCAAAGCCAGAAGACTTTTGCCGACCAGCAGAGAGATTAAAGCATTAGGGATAGGAAGATACAGGGTGCCAGCTAATCCCGGGCCGGCTTGTCAGGGGCTCAGCTGGAATCCTGACACAAACAGAGATTCGTGGATATGGTCAGACAAACACCAAAAACACAGAAAACGATGGCGCATGCCAAGGTCAAATGGGAATTCACATAAATTAATGCACTGTTGCTGATATCCCAAGACAAACATCTGTGTTTGCCCCCTTGACTGTCTAAATTAAACCCTCACTGACTTTGATCAGACACTCTAAACTCCCTGTAGTTCAAAGGACTACAGACAATTACTCAAAGCAGGAGAAATCCCAGGGTGCATCAGAGCCATCTTATCAGAGCTTCTTCCTGCTTCCTGTTTTTGCGGCCTCAGCCTGGCTCCTGTTTCCTGGTCCTCCCTGTGTCACATCTCTCCTTCCTGTCCAAACACTTTGGCCAGAACAATACAGCTCTGGCTCAAGAAGCAAGCGGGAGGACGGACAGGGAGACAGATGGAAATGTGCACACACCCTTTTCAAACAAAAACCTTCTCACACCAATCAAATGATTCACTCTTGATTACAGTTCCAGAGTTTTCAATGGGCAGCTGATCCAAAGAAAAGCAGGTTGGAGAGACACAGGAGCTCTGGCAGTGTGACAGAAGGCTAATAATAGCTGACAGGTACTGGAAATATAACTAGGCCTAATATTTGTTGGAACTTGCAGATATTCATTTATGATCACAAGATATTTGATCACAAGATATTTGATTTGATGGGAAATAAGTTTTAAAATCCTTGTTAACCCATCACAGCCACAAAATATAGGCCTTCTAAGTGGCTTAAAAAATCTAAAATCTTTTATTTTCTGTGAATAATGATCTCATAAGAGACCAAATAGAAAGGCGTGGTTACATCTTCAATACAGTAAATCACCAACAAAGCAAGTAGCAGTGCTGTGCTATCAGTGTCTCAGCAGGAAACTACTGTAATTACAGATCGTGTCATTGCAGCTGTCCAAGACAGAAAAGAGACACTTCTGTTCATTGAGGCCAATTCCCACCAGCCGAGTCCTCATCTGACCCCGTTTTATCAGCTAGCGACCCCCTGCAAACCCCAACAGCCTCACGCCAATAAGAGAATACAAAGGGTAAAATTACACCATCATGTGCTGCCACAAAGGACACTGAATACAGTAAATAAGGTCTGCTTTGGAGCAAAAGAGCTCCTTGGATTTAGCAGTCTGCATAAAGATTTTGGAAACACTGTGCTTCTTGCAGCATAGGATAGGAAGGAGGTGATGCAAATGATGATTGCATGTTTTTGCTTTTACTGTCTGGCTGGCATGACACTCACATCAATGAGGCAAAATAATGAGCGACTGGGGGGAGCAGGAGGAGGGAGGAGGACAGGCCTTGTCTGCTTGTGAGAAATGAGGGAGAAAGTAGAGGCAAAGACGGGTGCATGGGAGAGACACCAAGTGGGATAAGAGTGTGTGACAGAAAGGGACAGTGTGTGAGACAGTGTGTGAGACAGAGAGAAAAGGTTGTGTCTAACATTAAGGAGTGGACAAAGTGTGTGTGTGTTTGTGTGTGTGAGGGAGAAAGAGTGTATCGTGTGGGGGGAGGGGTACAAACAGGGACCTCGGGGAAGCCACTGAAAGGTTCCCGGGACAATAGCGCTCCGTTCACACGGCAACAGCGCTAGCTCTCCCATGCATCCTCCCCCTCCTCCTCCTCCTCTCCGACCTTCTTTAAGGCCCCCTGTATTCTTGCAATGAAAGCATAGCAAGCAAGCGCTCCTCCTTCATCCTCCACTCACTCGAGGAGAAGGGCAGAGGCAAGAAAGGGAGAGTAAAGCCTGGACATAAACCCGTCTCACCCACAACACCATATAGAAGGAATTAGCTTATGCTTCAAACATAGATTCTCACTCTCATGCTTATAGTTTTTCTCTCCTCCTTTTTGTCATGTGTTTGGATGCTTCATTTATTACAACCCAACATGCATGCTTAGCCATTCAGGTATACAAACACGTACAAACACACACAATCACACCAGGTTGCCTATCACATGTCCCATTAGCAGCAAAAATGTCTTTCATCCTCAGAGGGGTGACATTCAGGCTGCATTCAGGGTGAAACACACCTCTCCTGTGACTCCTGCAAGATGCCCGCATCTCCACACCAACGCCCACACAGATAGAAGAGGCCTTTACTACAGATGTGAGAACTCCATTAAGATCTGAAAGGGGAGTCATTACCAATTTATGAGCTGAGTACAGCTTCTTGTGTTGCAGGCTGTTTTGCTTGTTCTGATGTTATGAATAATGCAGGCTGGATTACGTCAGGTCACACTGCCCTAAATATGACATAAACATTTTCTGCTGTGACACTGCGCTTGTCCAGGAATGTCTCCTCCTCATCCCAATGTTATTCAGGGGCACCCGTGGTGAAACATTCATGGTACTGTGCCTGTGAGGCACGCTGGGTAAAAGTATCTACTGAATAGTGAATCCTAACTGGGTACAGAGTAGGCCAGGGTGCTGGGCCACAACTTTAACCTTCTTTTTTGTAGCCAAAAAGACAGAATATCTGTCAGGGATGGGCGATAAATCAATAATATAAATTATTGACTTTTAATTCAATCATATCTTGATGATATAATCTTATCATCCAATCATTATACAAATGTATGTTGTCCAAATAAATGATTGACAGCAAACTGCAATTAGAAACAACACATCAGAAGAGTTTGGTTGACTGTTTTGAACACCAATTTAATTATGTAATATGTGATTTTGCATACTTTTGCCATATTATGATATATATTGATATCTGAAAATATTCAGCGTCTTCAACCATACCACCCAGCCCTAATATCTGCTGAGTAAATCTGCAGGATTATTCTCACTCTAATACCTGACTTTTTAATGCAAACATGACCCCAATTTGTCATAATCCTAATGGTGATACAATGGGCTAAACAGCTGATTCACCAATTAATTGATACATTTGGTAATCAATCAAATCATGACATAAATTATTCAAAGTTCTTTTGGCTGGTGGTCAGATTAAGCAATGTCATTTCTCATTTTGACTGTGTTCATTTTGCCATTTTATAGATTAGATTAGTCAATAATCAATTCATCTAAAATGTGGTCAATTTCATGATTGATAGTGAATAGTTGCAGCCCTAAATATTTATAATATATTTGCTATGAATATAAGGTAAACTGTCATTATAATATCACTATCTATAACGAAGATGCCATCATTTATATTCTATTATTTAACACTTTATTTGGATTTCAGTTTGACTAATTTCTAAATGTTATCACATGTATGTCATGCTAAAGTTATTACAATGCACTATATTTATGTTTCATGCCTTCAAATTCCCAATTCATCCACACACACACACTCCCTTTCTCTCTTCCCCACAGGCTGATTCACGCACGGACACGCACATTCACAGAAACGCTCACACATACACGCAGGCGTGAACTAATGGCAACCGCGATCAATCACTGTTCCGCACCGTCGCTTCCCGTTACTGATGGACTGACCCACATCTGTTCATCTACCTACGTTTCCACGAATTTCTGCCAGTTTTAATCCTAAATTTAACCAGCCGTTTTCTGTCTGGGTGCCTTATAGACTGATTAACACGCCGGTATACAACCAACATCAATTATCTGGTCAAAGTTACCCAGCAGCGGGGAAAGAAATGTAATGTTTTAGGCAGGTTTCGGCTACGGAGAGTCCGTTTATTATCCTCAAGTGGGGGTCCGCTCCAACTGACCACTTGGTTAGCTAGCTTATGTCCAGTGGTCGAGTTCTTAGTTTGGAGAAATGAGACTACAGTCAACAGAAATAGCCACACAAATGTCCTCTTTTAGATAAAAGATATTATTAGTCGTTGTAAAAAGTATCATAAGGCCCTCACCAGCACTTGAAATATTAGAAGAAATCAGCCAGTCCGCATGTCCCGTTAGATACTCCTATTAGCTCTTCCATCCTGTGTCCCCCAGCCCGTCTGGCCACTCCGGGGAACAATCCTTTGAGGACGGGGTCGCGCCCACCGGCGGCATCCACCAATCAAATCTCCACGCAGGGGCTTTAACACATGATGGGCGTTCAGGTCAACCAATGGCATCTCTCGAACGTAATGAGTGACAGGGAGACTCCCCAGCTCGAGAGCGGTGTTGCGAATGGAGGAGGCGGGGCTACGGTTGGGCGTTGCTGAAGAGCTTAACGGCTTTTTTTTATGCAACTGGGTCCCATTCCTTGTCAAAATTATGAGGGCTTTAAATTCATCTTGGGGCCTGTGGGAATTTTGTAGACACGAAAATCTACTTAAATAACGAGTTATAGCAAAAAATTGCGAGCCAGAGAGGTTTGTCGGGGGCAAGTAACATGCTTCTTCAGGCAGTGATGCTGAGAAAGAAATGGGATAGTATTGTATAACAGACTGAAATAGCTGGGCCAGCATCCTGCAGGAAGAGGTTCAGTGAGAGGACTTGCTATACTTAGATCTGTGCTTTACTCTCCCAGGTGTGTTTGTAGACAAAAACAGTCTGAGGAAGATGACAGTCATCAAAGCAGGGAAAGGGAGCAGAGAATAGTCTTTAGACCGTAGACTGGGTTTAGTCCATTAGAAAGGGAAAGGTAGTTTCATTATTGAAAATGCAGTTCTATTCCTGGACAAGGGGGGAAGCCACAGCCTGTATTTGTTATACAGCTGTCAGTTTGACATATATAATTAATTTAGCTGTGAATACCAAAGCACACATGTATGTGGCTATGTTGTAAAGTGGGGCAGTTTAGACAGAAAAGACTATGTTGACATACTTGGACTTCACAGTCAATGTATGACTTGTATGAGCTTGACATTCCGTGCATGTGACAGAAATACTGTAGACAATTTTGATAATTAATTGTCATTTTTCAAGCAAAAGTGCCAAATAATCTCTGGTTAGATTCTCAAATGTGACTATTTGCTGCTTTTCTTTTTATGTGATTAGAAATTTAATATTTGTAGGTTTTGTCACCTTATGCTATGGGAAATTGTAATCGCCTTTTTACACTATTGTCTGATGTTTTAGAGACAAAATGATGAATTGATTAATGCAGCCCTATTACATATACATATATATATTTTTTAAGTGAACATTTAGCTTAATGTCAATGAGGTGTAAACAATTGAAAAATGACCTTTCTGTGTCACCATTAAAAACTGATTCTTCCAGCAATTTCATCCACATTTCCTGCCTGCTAATGCGGTTTGAATGCATTCTTGAGAAACAGTTAGCAGCTCTAGCTTTGTGAAGTAAAAATGGCAAAAGAAAAAAATTAAGAAAGATAAAAGATGTCATTAAAAAGGTGCAAAAAGTGAATACTTGCCTGAGTTTGCATCACTCATCAGCTACTTGCACATACACACTGCCAAAATAGCAACAATATTAATGTTTCCACTTTTATTGTCAGGATACTTGCTTCATGTAAAATATTTCAATACAATACAGTACAATGCATGTTCCATCTGCCATCCTCCATGCGATTGGTTGGTTTTGTCATCATGTTGTAAGGCTTGCCCACAGCATACAGCAGCTGAGCGCCCAGCAAGCTGCTTTGCCACTCTTACCATGAAAACAAAACCATGAAAACAAATTAAATTATAATCTACTAAAATCTTTTTTTGTCATCTTTTTTTGTCCTTTCTGAAAACCCTCAATGCCACAGCTGTGGGGGCTTCACATCCTCCCAGCATGCTTCACAGCAGCTCAGTTCAGTCCTCAGCTGAGGCCCTCACAGGGCCACACACACACACAAAATAAACAGACAGACAGACAGAGGACAGTCGGACAGGGAATCTGTCACCGCTGGCAGTCACATAGCAGCTTACAGTCTCATCCAAGCTTAAACGGGAAGAGGGTAGGGGCGTAGGTGGAGGTGTGGAGACAGGTGGAGAATAAGAGGGGAGGAGATGACACAACAGATTAACATGTGTCCCCCCCAAACCAAGCCATCCTCTCTTGGCTGGTTTGATCACGTCTGAGTAACAGAAACAGGTTGGATTCCACCACAGTATCCAATCTTCTCATCCTCCCACCCTGTGCTTCACCCATCAGATTTTGCTCTGTAGCAGTGTTTCTAATACTGGGGTTATGGTGTGTTATCTTGAAGAAGTGCGGATTGTTGTCATTCTGACCTAAGAGGCTGCTGCAGATAAGGTGCCCTCTGTAGGGCGGGGTAGGTGGGGTTTGTTGCCTTGGACATCCCCACATCCCTCAGTACATTCGTTCAGGTAGGCATGGTGAGGGCTGTGTATGCGTGTATGTGTGTAAGAATATGCGTATGTGTGTGTGTGGGAGGGGTGTCTCAGTAGCGGTGGGTCTGGTGGGAGTACTGGGGCGGCTGTTGGGAGGTAGAGGAGTATCCCATGCTGCTTTGGGGCAGTGATGTGCTTGGTCCAGGGTTCTGGTAGGCAGCATGTGGATTGGAGCGCTGCAGGGAGGAAGAAAACAAGAAGATATTCATTAAACCCTACTAGCTACACTCTTTGGTTTTGGCCTCACTTTTTATGTTAGTGCTCTCTAGGTTTAAAGGTTTACAGGTTAATTTGGATGTTGTGACATTACGCACAGACATGCCAAGCAAACATGAGAGAGAACGGCAGAAGCTATATTTTTATCCAACTGCCAATCAAACTTGGGTGCAGAAAATGTAACATGGAACAAATAAGGTCTGATTACTGGATTGTGTGCATACAGGAGGGAAACATGTAGGTGGCAGTAACACACCATTACACTGGATGCCAGCTGCTTAATCACATGGACTAGACGTACTCCAATGCTATAAATTAACCAATTATCATAGTTCTTTTTACTTAAGTTACAGTTTTCCATATTTCACACTGTCTGGGGACTGTGGTATTTGTGAATGAAACAGCAGGAGTTGATTTTTCTTTATGACCATTTATTTGACAAATGCATTTCCATTACAATTTTGTGTATAAATTGTTTATCACAAAAGCTAAATCTGCCTTGAGTGATCATATATTGCAGCTTCATAATCTCAGAAATCAAGAACATGAGAACGGACTGTGTGTGTGTGTGTGTGTGTGTGTGTGAATAAGAGAGAGAAAAAGAGAGAGGGAGCGAGAGACCTACCTGGTAGTCTGAGGTCATGATGAGGCCACCTGAGGTAGTGGTGGGCGGGACAACTCGCACTTTCTTCAGAGGCGGGCCCTGGGCGTGGCTGTTGTCAGGGTTGCCAGTGTGCCCCGCCCCATTTGTGTGGTTGTTTCCCTGTTGCTGCTGCTGGTTTTTCTAATAGTCAAAAAAATAAAAATAGACTATTGTACATGTGTACATTGTCTTGTATGTGTACATTGTTAGTGCTGAAGCCATATGATGTCCAGCCCTGTATTTACAACTTCTTTGCAATGTCTCCCTTTACCTTTCTGTATAGAAATCATGCTCAACGACTGCAGTGTATGTGGCACATGGATTTCTTACTTTGTCTGCCTTGTCCTCTGGCTCCTCCTCTGTCAGGAACTCCCTCTTGGGGTAGGGAATCTGGCAGCCTGCAAACACACTGGAGAAAATGCACAAAGAGGCTTGTCAACTTCAAACATTTATTCCCATGACTCGGAGCTAATTAGCTAAGGCTAACCTGTTCAAAGTGGTAGTCGTCCCTAGGTCATGTGACCCAAGCTAAAGAGTAGCACAAGATAGATAAACTGGAGACTGTATGTATTGGGTGTGTGTGTTTCTGTGTGTGTGTGCTGCGACTCACTCAGAGGTGGGCAGGGGCTCCTCCAAAAAGTAGGGGTCCTGCATGGCCTGCTCTGATGTGATTCTACGGATGGGGTCCATGGTCAGCAGCTTCTGCAGCTTTAATGAATTGCACACAATGTCAACCTCAGACAGGAAACCATTAATAGAAGGTGCATAATGACAAAGCACACTTCATTTATCATGGAGAACCAAACTATAGCTGCACGGTTGTCATGGATTTGACATCATAATAGTACTATAATATCTATAAGTTGACAAATGACATGCAATTGCCCCATAACCGAGGCATTTTAACTCACCAAGTGGAATGCTTTGCTGTCTGGTTTGACTTTATGTTTTTCCATGTACTTTATAAGGCTGCAGTTTGTGTATCTGTAACAGAGAAGGAGCAAATTACATTAATATCATGCCTTCAGTGCAATTATCCCATACAAGAACCTACAGAGCTATTACATGGTTAGGTAAGAATTGTGAACAACACTCAAAAATGTCTTTTTGCCAGCAGACATAGCACGTTGCTTTGCTCTAACTTTGTTTCTGATCTTTAAGAAAACTGGGACAGTGGTGCTCTGCAGACTCACGTGTTCCTCCTGAAGTCTTTCATCAGTGTGGAGTGTTCTGGCATCTTTTTGATGTCCTCCCAGTCTTTATCTGTCAAATGAGGGAAAGACAGGATTACACCATGACACACCCTCCCTCCCTTCAAGAACAGATTATTTAGGTTATAAGGTCTGGATTACAAACTTTTTTAAGCACAAATGCTCATGATTTCCCCACAACAACCCCTTGCTTCAAGTTAACTAGAGCATATTGAGCTTTGGTTTTGACTTTTGTTTTTGTATAACTGAAAATGATTTGTTCTTCTGCACGTTTTTAGACATTTACATCAATTATCTCTAAGCTTTTCAATAAAAACTTTAATTGCCACATTGCAAAGAGCTTGTAAAATTTGCCCTGATGCAAAATCTGTAAGGCTTGGTTTCCCGCAGAATCAAAACAAAATCCATCAGACTTGTGAATTACACAAGCAGAGCAGCAGAGATGTTAGAAGAAAAAAAAAGAATCAGAGGCAGCTTAAGTGAACTGGAAAATATAGGCCGAAATGTAGCCCTGCAAGTAAAAGTTTCTCTGTTTGTGACTTTGCTTCAGCTATCGTGTCAGTGGATTGGTGTGCAGAGCCCACAGACCACATTACTGCCTAAAGAAAAAAGACCAAGGAAATAATCTGCCTCTGCTGGGAACAGAAAATGCTTATCTTTCCACAGCATTTTTCCATTGAAAAGACGACACTGCAGCTGTGGCACTTTGGTATAATAGCAACTGAACAGCATTTTGAAGCAATTCAGGCGTATCATTAACAAATCAGCACATATTTAATGACTTAAAATGGAGCGTTTCGCCCCAAATCTGGCAGCACTGGACTCTCACCAGCAGGGAAGCCCATGACGTTAAAGATGCGGTCCAGTTGGTCGTGGTGGTAGGGGTTACTGGTCTTGATGTCCTCCTGGCGACAGTGGAATATGGGCTCAGACGTCAGCAGCTCCGCAAAGATGCAGCCAATCGCCCAGATGTCTGAAGGAAAAGCAGAGGGCACACTAACTTAAGCTCTCCCTAAAGTCAGTAGAACTGGTCGCACATGATTACACATGGGAAGCTGCACGGACGGATGGTGTTGCACAAAACTCACCGATGGCTTTGGTGTAGTGCCGAGCCCCCAGCAGTAGTTCAGGTGCTCTGTACCAGAAGGTGACCACCACAGGGTCGAGATCGGCTAAAGGCTTCAGCGGTGAATTGAAGAGACGGGCAAACCCCATGTCCGCTGCAGGATTGACATATATATTATTAGACATATCGTCAGTAATGTGCTAGCAAACTTAAACTATGAATGACATTTTAAAAAGGAGACATTATACATACCAATCTTTACTCTACCCCTCTCTGGCCCTTCCCCCATCACTAAAATGTTAGCTGGTTTCTGAGGGGGGACAAGAGAAATACCAGCAATTGTAAACATGTTTCCACAATTCAAATATCTCAAATCAACTGAGATTGATTCAGTTTAGTTTGGCTCAGTTGCTGTACTACAGTCCTGTATATGGTGTGTAATCACAACTTTTTGTTGCTGCCCTCTAGTGGACAATAAACCCACTGGATCCCACAAGAGAAGGTCTACCATTTCCATCTCATTTTCTCAGTCAGTGGATTTGAATGGCAGATAATTTGGCATTCAAATCAATTTGTAAACAAACTAGACTTCTTATTAGTATTTCTAAATTCTTATTTTGCAGAACCAATTGCAACAGTAGAATGCATGCTAGTTTCCTTCAGATCACAAAATTAATATTCAGCTTTTATGTAATAACCTTCCACCAAAACAACTATAACATAAAATATTGTAGAACAAGTGCATACAAGTGAACAAGATCAACTTAAACCCCTTTACAAATCATCATTAATCTACAAACAAAAACTTGTGAAAACAGGTAGTTATGAGACACTAAACACATGCAGCTTCACATGCCTTTGACTTGATTCTCTGCCCAATAACAATCTTCCAATCTCTCATCAACTGTTGCCTTGTTTTCCCTTCTGTCTAAATATTTTCTCTCTCCCCTTCCCTCCCCAATCCTCTTACAAGGTCTCTGTGGAGGACCCAGTTGGCATGGAGGTAATGGATCCCATCCAGGATCTGGTAGAGCAGAGACTTGACCATTCCTCTAGGCAGCTGAAGTGGCTTCTTGTTGGCCTTTGAGGCTCTGTGGAACTTAATAATGTGCTGCAGAAAGAAAAGATAATAGTTATTGTAATGTGTGTGCACACAATGACTGAAATCCATTATTTTGTGTCCTTTTCTATGTTTGTGTGGTCACAAATGTAAGTTTATGCTACAGGCAAGATGGGTTAGGCTGATGTTTGTGGCATGTGTTTCCACTTCATTGGGAGGGGAATGTGCATGTTGTAGATTTGTGGCAGAAAATGGCATTTTAACTCAGTTCTGATACCCTGCCAACTGTAATGCAGCAGAGGTTTGACTACCAAATGTTGAATACTTCTGTGTGTATGTGTGTGTTTTCATGAGACTTCGCAATGCATAATTAGCACCATTTTGAGTCTCTGTCTTTACAACTTGCTAATGATGAATGTGAGTGTATATGCATCAGAACATTGAGTAATTCTGCATTTGTGAATGTCTGTGCTTTTGTCCCTCATTTTAAAAAAGGGAAATGTTCACATACTTGCAGCAGAACAGCAGAGTGCATTCACTTTTTTTCACATTTTGCAGCCTAATGCTAAAATCGTTTAAATTCATTATTCCCCTGAAAGCAAAAACTAGGATTTTTTGCAAATGTATTAAAAAGAAAAAAACTGAAATATCACATTGACATATTCATATTCAGACCCTTGACTATGACACTCAGTTTAGTTCAAGTGCATTTCTCTTGATCATTTTTGAGATGTTTCTATGCCTTGATTGGAGTCCACCTGTGGTAAATGCAATTGATTGGACATGATTTGGAAAGACACACCTGTCTATATAAAAGGTCTCACATACATTGTCACGTCCTACCCAAGAAGGCTCGAGGCATTAATTGCTGTCAAAAGGTGCTTCAACTAAGTACTGAGTTAAAGGTCTGAATACTTTACACACACAAATGGGTGGGAATCTGCAGTATGCACTTGTGTTGGTCTAAACTAATGATTCAAAATGAATTATACAGAAAATATCCACATGCATTCCAACTCATATTGAAATATCCAGTAGACAAGATTGCAATATGTTTGATAAGTCATGCCATGCAGTTCCAGTGCGTGCGTGTGTGTGTGTGCATTTTACCCAGAGATCATGTTCGGCGTAGTCAAAGAGCAGCCATACTTTACGGTCTGCGTGTGACAGGAAAACCTTCTGCAGTGAGATGACATTGGGGTGCTTCAGCTCCCGCAGCAGCTGCAATATACAAACCCATTCAGAGGACCGTCCACACACTCTCATGGCAGAAATCATGAATGACAAATTTGTACTAATTAATGCATGTATTAACTGCTAAAACTGCTGATGAATTTACTGTACTGATTACTATAAATAATACAAACAGGAGGTGGACATGATATCATCTGTAGAACTGAATGCAATATAATAAAAAGGACTTGCAACAATTTTGCAAAAAACACATTTAGGTGTTTAGGCATAGGATGTTTGAGGTGTTGATTGAGGGCACTGTTTATATTAAAGTATACTGTGTCTACCGTCTGTATGCATTACATTAATGTCTATTTTCTCATTTGTCTTTGTAATTCTTTCTAGCTCTTGTGCTTTATATGTTTGTTGCCTAGTACTTAACCAAAGCTACTTTGTGAAGGTGCTTCGGACATTACATAAACCACCTAGGAATGGCATGAGGGTGTTTAACAGGGACCAAACAAAGGGACAGAGTAAGCCAAGCTGTTCTTACTGCAATCTCTCTGCAGGCTGACATGGAGATGCCAGTGCCTTCAATCTGCTTGAGGGCGTAGTCCTTATCATCCTTCCTACAAACAGAGAGAGGCAGAGCAACGTCAACACCAGACCAGACTGCAGGCCCCCTGAGAGCTGTCTGCACAGAAACATAAAAGGGGGGCACTTGGCAGCTGGCACAGGGACTCTGACAAGAGGCCGAGTTGCATTACCTCCAGATTTGTGTAATCAAGCTCACCTCTGAGGCTCAAAACAATAGAGGGGGAGAGGAAACAGGCCCTGTCTGGCAGCTGGCAAGGGACAGAGCACTGGGACTGGCTCTCACTTGAATGAATTGGGTATAACCCCTCCCTCTCCCTGGCCTAAATCATCTCATAAACCCATGCTTTGTGCCTCCTCAGGCCTCATCCAACTGCTGCAGCACAAATTAGCTCACAGAGTCTCATAAACAGCAGCCTCCTAAAGTGAACACAAACATCTTTAAACACTTTAGGGCTCTCTTGTGTGGTTCCGGCTGCCAGTATGTCCGGGTTGTGATAATGGGCTTAGTATGGGCCTAGTATCTCAAGCTGCCTTCAGCTCTTCCCAGCTCTGATCCAGACACACTTCAGACTGTTACATGGCTTGCATTAGAAGCAGTAGGAAAAAGGGAAACAAATAAAGGGTTTAGAAATGAAGGTGGGTGGCACCCTGGTGGCCTAGGGGTGCTGACCATGAACCCCAGTGTCTATGGTTCTGGTCCATCCGGGAACCTTTGTTGCATGTCATTCCCCATCTTTCCCTCCCCTTATTTCATGTCATCTCTCCACTGTTAACTGAAAGGCAAGAAATGCAAAAAAAAGTACTTAAAAAAGGAATGAAGGTGGGCTGAGGTTAAAAGTAAAAGAGGACAATAAAAGAGCATGAAAGCACCAAAAATGTGGCCGTGTTAGATTATAGATTATATAATAAACATGACTAAACACTGTTTCAGTACAAAAAGCAGTCTAACTTTGCTTACTTAGCTTTTCCAAAATACTAGAACATCAAGCACAAGCCAGAGTCCTCTACAAATTAACCATTTTTAACCATTCACACAAAGCCTTCTGGGTGATGGCAAAATTCTTATAAGTTGGTGTAGAGATATTTACCTTGAGTATGATAAAAGCACACCCCTCCCCTAAAAGAGGGCCACTGAGACCACTAACAAGTGCTTGCACATGCACCTGCTGTATCCTACACTCACCACATCACCTACATAAGCTCTTAATTTTACTAAATATAATAATGTCTACTGTTGAGCAACAACACAGGACAGAAATAGATGACTCAGAAATGTTTTAACAAAAACAACAACACAAGAGGGGGCAAGCCACAATCACAATGGCAGACCATATGTCACTGCTTTTACACCCGTCACTAAGCTTCATCAGCATCCTGACAGCCCCTTCACATTGTTCTCTTATTTCTCTACATAAATCTCTAACAACATGCCTCCTCTGCCAGTGGCAAACGATTCCAGCCTTGAGAAGGGAAAAGAAATGAGAGAAGTAATTAAAATGTATTTGGGAGAGGGGGGGCTGGCGAAGGGTTCCCTGGCTAGAGGCCTTGCTGGTCATCAACTCACCCATCTTTTCTCTTCGCCTTGTATACATGACCGTAGGTGCCTCTTCCCACTTTGCATCCTTCGTACTCAAACAGGTCCTCGACACGCTCTCTTTCGCCGGTCAGCTTGACTTTAAAATCATAGTCCATTTTCACCACTGTTTGGGCTAAATGTATCCGCTCCTTCCTTTTTTAAAGCGTCGCTTGGGAGGCAACTAGGCTACTCCAACGAGCTCGGTTTGGTAATTCGGCTAGTTGCCTTCCCCAGCGTGGCTCTTTCTTCCTTCAGCCCAGCTTCCACATCGAGATTTCGGGTCAAATTGTTTGTACCGGAGAGGATGCGCGGTGCTCGGCGATAGTCCAGGTGGCAAACAAGCCCGAAATATATTCCTTTCTGTTGTTGCTGCGTTTCTCTCTGCCGGTATCTGCTCCAAAGAGACGCACTTTACTCGGTAACGACGGCGTATTCGCGTACGGCACTGTCGTAAAACGTCGTGAAGGCAGCCCTGCAGCAGAGAAAGACCTAAAGAAAATGGGTAGACAGATTACACCACGTGAAAATTCATAATCGTGCAAATTAGAGATGATGTATACGTATATTCAACCATAACAACGGTATGATAAAGAATTATATACCTATTTTGTCATATTGTGACATATTTCAATGCTATAATACAGGCACATTTTTTTTGTCTATAACATCAGTATAACAGAAAATATTAATCCATTTGTTTTGAATTAAAGGGAATAAGAAGATTATATTTTGCTCCGCATAACACAATAAGTACATTATTCCTAAAGGTATTATACTAATTAGAAGTACTTATTAGAAAAGGCAAGTTTATTTGCACCTTGCATGCAGGATCATTGGCAAGGCTGTTTTAGGATTTGGTTTCAGACATGAGCTCATCAGTTTGGGTGATACAGAACTCACTCAAGTCCTTTACTTATGGAAAAGGCGCAATACCATAATGAAAAATGTTGCATTAAAAGTAAATGCATTCAAAATATAAAATAAGTAAGTAAAGATTTGCCGTTGAAATGTAGCTGATTCAAAGTATAGTTTCACAAAATGGAATAAATTAATAGAGTATTTTTGTTGTGCACCCCTGCCCTCAGTGTACCCATTTTTGGACAACAAATTCTGAGCTGTGTTTTATAGATGTTGTGTTACCTAGGAACTAATGTAGCCTGGGAGGTTGTTTTTGAGGGACTGTATAATGTAGCACCTCTGGTCCCATCTTGGTTTGAGAGAGAAGGGAGAGCAAAGCAAACCGTCCATATTACCGCTGCTTTGTCAGGTAGTAAATTCCTTTTAATGTCATTGTCATCTCTTTTAAAACTATGCTAGTGTTAAGTGTAATGTTCCGTATACATTAACTGCTTCATAAAACTGTTTGTCACATTTATATCTGAAGAGTTATTCAGCCTCACAGCTCGCTGGGGAGTCAGCTAACCCAGCTAACACTAGTGTCGACGGACACTAACGTTAGATGTGCTAATTTGCTAGTGCTCGGTTAGCAACTAAAGCGTTGCGCATTCAAAATGACACTTCGCATACTTGAATTTTCCACAAAACTGACTGTTGCGCTTGGGCGGCAACGCAGTTAATCATTGCCAGACATTAACACCTCGATTATCTAGTTCTGTCATAAAGCTGACAAGATTCTTTGTCTTTCCTTCTTTGCCCTGCGTTTACATGGAGGAGACCTCCGTTTAGTTTATCGTGGCCCGCCTTTGTAGAGCGGTGATTGGACGTTTGGCGTGTCCGTCATTAACACTAGGCCGGTGATTGGTGGCTAACCAGGATGACAACGCCAGTTTTGTTGCTTTATTCCCCTGCCTTCAACATGGCCTTCCGTAGCTACTGTTGTAACTTAGCTAATATTAGCTCACATGAAAACTACGTTGTTATTAGGATGTCTATTGGCTATTCCTTACAGTGAATGAATTGAGCATTTATCCACATGTTAAATTAGATGAACATACGGCGCTAGTCTTTAGGCTAAACGTTAGCAACGTTAGCAAGATTACTGTAGCCTCACTCAGTGTCTTTCTGGTGGAGTCTTTCGATAGAAAATGGATGGCGTTGTCTTAACTGTCGTCCTTGGCTAGAGATTAGTCACTGTAAGGCTAAGGTAATGGAACAACTCTACCTTGCATTGCATTTTTGCTCTATTTTCTTATACAGCCCAGAAAGTGCATGATGCATAGCTGAGAAACACGTTTGTTCTGTATCTTTCCAAAAGAGAATCAAATAGCCATTAGCTTGTTTTGTTCTTGAGAAATATATTGTATGACATATGAGCATGTCCACTTGAACAGTGGAGTTGCAGAGGCCATCGATGTGACTTTTTATTTTCTAAGGCTTAATGTAAAGCTATAGTGGGTAGCTTCAGATCACA
Organism: Macquaria ambigua; assembly: GCA_008360985.2. Lineage (NCBI taxonomy): Eukaryota > Metazoa > Chordata > Actinopteri > Centrarchiformes > Percichthyidae > Macquaria > Macquaria ambigua. Next base: position 45,732 of record VMKM01000455.1, on the reverse strand, counting down.
TTCCACCCCTGACTGACACCCTCACTCATCTGTCTGCCAGCACTTTTCACGGTGATGGACCCTCCTGGTGGGGGAGACGAACGGCGGAGGCAGGCAGAGCGTCTTCGACGGGAGGAGGCATACTATCACTTTATTAATGAATTGAGTGAAGAGGAGTATCGCCTAATGAGAGACAGCAACCTGCTTGGCACCCCTGGTGAGGAGAGAAGCATCTTGCTATGTTAACACACTGATTGGAATTGCCTTTGTAGCCTTTCTTGACATATATTCTAAGCATATGAAGTTTATAAACTACTCATTATGTCACAATGTATGATGTCGATAATCTGCTCTATAGGAGCAGGGATAGTTCTTCATGACCCACTGCTGCTCTTCATATGTTTCACAGGGGAGGTGACTGCTGAGGAACTCCGGCAGCGTCTTGATGGAGCAAAAGAGCGCATGTCATCGCAGCCCCGTACTGAGCAGCGCTCGCAGACTGCTGATTCCGGAGAACAGCAGGGCAGCAGTGGTGAGGGAGAAGAGAGAGGGGCCGGAGGGAGACGAGGGGCAGGTAGGGAAGAGGGGGAGGGACTCGTCTCTATCTGATCTTTCCAAATCTGGATTTCACTAGTCATGATGCCATATGGCTTGGGTTAAGTCACTACTGATTAACTAAGAAGCCAAAAAACATCACATAATAATACTACACTATGTTTTAAGACTGGACTTCAAGAACTGTAAAACAGATTATAGTTTTCATCACAAATTCTGTGAAACTGGATTATTACGAAGCACTTACTGAGTGCTCCTGAAACGTTTTTCATACATTATTTGGGACAAATATCGATGAATCTTTTAATTAGTTTGACATCAGCTTTGGCAAAGTTTAAACAAGGTTACAACACAGTTTGTTCAACTGTGAGTCTGGTTTAGCCTGGCAATAAATATAGTGGAAGTGCTGGCCTTGAGTGAGGTATGATACAGACTGGCTAAAACTGTCAGTGTTGTAAGTGGACATCGGGAAAAACAGCAATCTTTTTATTGGTGTTTTCCTGTACAAAAGAATAGATTTTGGGGTGAATACATGTTAGTTTACAGTCTTACCCATATTTGTTTTTTACAGGGGGCACAGAGCCCGGAGCAGAAACTTCTAATGGTGACTCATTACTGGAGTGGCTGAACACTTTCAGACGCACTGGTAATGCTACTCGCAGTGGGCAGAGTGGCAACCAGACATGGCGTGCTGTCAGCCGGACCAACCCTAACAGTGGAGAATTCCGCTTTAGCCTGGAAATCAACATCAACCATGATCAGCCAGAGCCAGGGGAGCATAATGACACGGCGGACACTGCTGAGCTGCCAATGACTTCCCCGAACACAACTTCACCCTCTATACGTACCGCTTCCTCTTTCTCCAACCCTCGCCCTTCAACCACGCCAAGGCCAGCCCCGTACCCCACCCCCCGCCCAGCCCTCAGTAGGAGGATGCAGACACGGCGTACACGCAGCAGCACTACCACTCTTTCCATGAGCCCCCCTGCACTTCCTGCACCAGTGGCTGCCCCAGCTGCTGTTCAGAGGAGAGGTGCCACTTTGCACTTAGCGCCACCTCCCACTGTTCCCAACCCTCCTATTGATCAAACTACACCTTCGCAACATCAAGCCCTGAATGCTGAAGTAGAGCAGGGCAGTGATGATATGTCTGCTTCTATAGACTGTCCCCGTGTGTCGCCCCAATCTGGGTCTCAGGCCCCAGCAGTGGGACATGAATCACGCGGCAGTAGGACTCGATCACGTGGTCGTGCACGCAGGGCTGCAGCAGGGGGTGGGGTTTCATCCCGCTTGTCAAGGCGAAGCCGTTCCCCCTTGCACAGAGTACCTGTTGCCAGTACCACTCCACCATCAAGCAGTGGTGTCAGTGGCTCTAGCATCCACACTGTTGAGCCAGGCAGTGGCACAAGCTCTGTTTCCATGGAAACAGGGGAGGCTGTGGCAGAACCTGCATCTCTTACAGAGCCAGCTGTAGAAACAGGAGAACGCGAGAGTGAATCGCATGTAATAGGAGCAGGAAGTTCAGCGGTGCGACGGCACCCAACCATCATGTTGGACCTGCAGGTGAGAAGGATTCGACCCGGTGAAAACCGTGATCGGGACAGCATCGCCAGCAGAACGCGTTCTCGTGCCCGCGTTGCTGAGAATACTGTCACATTTGAAAGTGACAGTGGTGGATTTAGACGCACCATCTCCCGCTCTGAGCGAGCTGGGATCCGCACCTATGTGAGCACTATCCGGATTCCACTGAGGCGTATCAGTGAGACAGGCCTGGGGGAGCCCAACTCCACCGCCCTGCGTTCCATCTTGCGCCAGATCATGACCGGATTTGGGGAGCTGAGCTCCCTAATGGAGACAGAGGCTGATTCTGAAACTGTTGCACCTAGCCACACAGATGCTAGTGCTACAAATAGTAACACCAGCCCAGCCAGTCGTCTACATACAAATGAGAGCACAGCTGGCCAGGTTAGTACAGGTGGGGTAGATCAGGAGAGGGTGGGCCTGGTGGGAAGTGAGGAGGACCAGGGTGGGCAGGCCAGGCTCGGAGGAGGGGTAGTGAGCACCACAGAGGGACGGGCCACCAGCAGAGACACCAACAACCTGGTAGAAAACGGTACTCTACCCATTCTGCGGCTGGCACACTTCTTCTTGCTCAATGATGAGGAGGATGATGAACACCCTAGGGGCCTGACCAAAGAGCAGATTGACAATCTATCCACGCGTACCTATGGTCAGGCCAGCCTGGAGGGGGAGATGGGTCGTGCATGCAGTGTCTGCATCAATGAGTATGCCCAAGGCAACAAGCTGCGTCGCCTGCCCTGCTCCCATGAATTCCACATCCACTGCATTGACCGCTGGCTCTCCGAAAACAACACCTGCCCCATCTGCAGGCAGCCCATACTTGCAGTGCATCATGACTGACCTATTTGCTGACAAACACAACTATCAAGTTCCTGGCTGGCTGAACTGAGCAGACCCAAGTGGGCTTTGCATGTACATAGCGCTTTCATGGTTTAATTTCTTTGAAAATATCCATTGTGTTGAAGGTTGAACCAAAAGTGCAGACAAAAGAAACTATAAATGCAGAGAATTAACAAAACTTTATTTTTTTAGATTCTTTGTTTTGAGCAACTTATTGTTTTATTTTCTTTTTCCTGTGACCTGTTTCACTGGTCTCAAAGCTTCAGAGGCCCATGTCAATGGATGGCATTAATGCTTAAGGAGCTCCTGTAGCCGCTGCTGACTAGTCTCACTTTAACTCTTTAATGTCTGATGCGTGTGACGTCTCTTTGTCACAACTTAACTACACAAATCACTTCTATACTTGATTTATTCAGTATAAGCTGTAAATAACTCACCACTGCTTGTATTTAAGGGTTTTGAAGCAAGACGCTCCTCACAGACCATCTGTTTAGAATGGAAGCAGGAAACCTGGTTTTTTTTTACATTCACCATTTTAAAGCTTCGACATCATTTTAACGTGTCCCTTTACAGTTGGTTAAGAAATGTATGATTTATTGGGATGTGTATGAGCTATGTATTTAATTTTGAAATAAGTTTTATTCTGTACGTCTAGTAATATTTGTTTAAGCCCTCTCCATACACTTGTCCCATATAATTGCAATACAGAATTCATCCATAAAAGTCACCCACTAAACGCAGCCACTTCATTAATATTACCCATATGAGCAACACAATTCAAATGAAATGCAGAAGGCATGTGATAATCAGGAATTCAGAGTTGTAATTTAGTATGAGTTGTGCAATATGGAGATAAAAGACAGTATTGTTTGTTTTGCTGTTCATTGTTGTTTACATTGTAATGCCTGATTATCCTCTCCACTTAAAAACAAAGTCTTGTTTACCCTGAAATCAATGTTTCCTCTTGGTTCCTGTTTCTGTTTCGGATCCATACCTGACAGACACCCCTGGGATCTGTGTCATGAAGTTGTATTGAGTAGTTGGCCTGATACATCTGCTGAGCAAAAACCTGGAATATGGAATTAAAAAATAAAAAAAAGATTTTCTAGAGTTTATACAAATGTCCAGCTAACTCTGAAATCCTTCTTCATGAGATAGGTGCTGGAAAATTATTGATGTTTGGAGCATGTGCTGCAGCTCTGGCTCTAAAACTGCTGCTAGTGAGAATCCATTAACAGCACATTTCTTTCTAATTGGGTCTTTTGCAGTGCAATACTTGCAGCCTATTTCATTTCCAGTACCAGTGCAACACCTTAATTAGGCAGTGTTAGTAATATGATGTACGTGCTTTATGATTTGTTTTTACATTACATGCACAGATATTGGCATTTCTAGTGTAGCATAGGTGGATTATTTAGCTGAACCACCTACTCGGTGTGTTACCACCAGGGTCACTTTGTACATCAACAGCAGTACACAGGAGCTACAACAAATCTGCAGTTAACATGTCACTAATAAAACTGCAGGAAAGATGCAGTATAATATGTCAGAATGTATGAGAGGGGGGTAGGTGTGTATGGTTTAATTGTGTGTGTGTGTGTGTGTGGGTGGGTGCTGAAGGAAAGGTCCGGTGTCCAAGTAAACCTGGTTCTCCGAAAGCTTCTGTTTAGCTTGTGTCCACCTCGGAGACTTGGAGAAGGTTGTGCCCACTCAGTTCAGAAGTGAATATTTATTCTGTTCCTATTTAATAAGATGGAAATCAACTTTTGAAATATGAATATGTATTATGTTACAATGTGATGAGAGTAAATGAAACAGTTAAGATTAACATGTTACTATGTAATAAAATGAAGACATGGGTTTTCTTCTCTGCTCCTTAACAATGGAATAAAATACAGCTTTGTTATGCCTGGAAATCTGGTGTATATGGGTATGTACTGCGTGTGTTTGTGTGCGCACGCGCCATTGATGTACGAAGAGAACGCTGTGCGCGTGTTGTAGAGCGACAGATGTCAACGGCTAACCGCGCTAACGACCAACAAGCTGTTTGTATTTAGCCAGATGTGTGCTCAAATGTGTGCTTTGAACAAACCAATTACATCAATGTACAGAGGAGAGGTTGATTATGCAGCAGAAGTGATTTTTAAAAGTTTCTGTGAACGTCTTGGTAGCTTTATGTCGCCGTAAAACTGTCGCCTTTGGGGTGAGTGTTGGCTAAATACTTGTTTAGTTATTCCTCTGACGCTCATGCCCACCAAGTTTAGGTTAACGCCTAATTTTTGATATAAGAAATAACCCATTATTCCTCTCACAAAATGAAAGTTTGAGTTGAGTTTCTAAACAATAAAACGCAGCCTCAATCCAGTACACACAGCCCGTGGTATGGCCACTAGCTAATGTTTGCAAACTTTAAATAGATGTTGCTGTTACTAAGTTAATTCTTCTCAGCCCTCAGGCCTACTTTTACACTCCGTTTTACCGTTTACTGTTATCCCATTTGCCTTAAATGATTAGCAGGTGTAAAATAAACGTATTTTCTGGTAGAGACATATTTCAGTCTCCTCCAAAGCAAATTATTTAATAAAAACTGCAATACAAAAATCTTTACAGCTATTTTCTGGGATCTTATTTTTTGATGGGTCTTCTAAAAAACCCTCAAATTCCTCCACTCACTCTTAAAAAATAACATTCCTAAAAATAGTCTTAATAATAATCTTAGTTTTAGTTGAATCTTATATTTTGCGCCCAGAGGCCGGTACGCGCATGCACGTCATCATACGATGCGCGCCCCCGTGGCCACTGAACGGGCACCAAGCTGTCATAAAGCCAGACAGGACAGGAGCGGAAGTTTGACTGTTGCCCTCCAAAATAAAGGTTTACTGATACTGAATAATAAAGTAGGCTATTTAAATTATACTGTTGTACTCACTTGTTTAATGCAGGGTTGCAACTAGCAATTGTTTTCAACATCAATTAATCTTCCACCTATTTTCTCAAATGATCAATTCATTATTTGGTTTATAAAACCTCAGAGAATATTGAAAAATGGCCTTTACAATTTCCTGGACCCCCAAGTTGACATCTTCGTGTTTTGTCTCATCAATAGTCGAAACCCAGAAGATATTCAATTTACAATAGTATAAAACAAAGAAAAGCAACAAACCTCACAATTAATAGGCTGGAACTAGAAAATGTTTGACATGTTGGTTTGACAAATGATTTAAAGGAATAATTGATTACCATCTTAACAAATTACCCCATTTGTGAATATAATATAGTGACACAAAGGCAGTTTAGATACTTGTGTATGTCTTGAGTTCTACAGTAAACAGTGGCACCTTTACCTGCCTGTTTCCTCTATCCTGTTCAACTTTTACTGAGCTGTACATGTTGTGCTGAAATATTAAATGTTTTTTAAATAAGTAACCTGTGGCACCTAGGAAATGTTGTAGTAATTATGTGGTTGTGTATGTTATGGTAACTGAAATCAATTCAAATATATTAACCTGATGAATATACCATATTTTGCTAGAAAATTTTGTTTTAATGAAGTAGCCTGTAACTTATGTGCTAATGTGGCTAAACCTAATCCTATCTTCAATAGCACCATCACGTTATTAAACTGCAAATCTTGACAGGAAAAAAAAATCGCATTTCAATTCATTACATTGAAGATTGATTCCCTTGAGTCATTATGCTAACATACTTTATTTTGAAAGCAGTGACCGTAAGTAACACATTCTTTATTCCGTCTGACTTGACGCTGGCTGAAGCTGCCCTCTACAACATTACCCCAGCGGTCCATCCGAGAAACAATGATCTCTGAGCAGCAGCAGCAGCCACGGCCGCAGCCTGGGCCCGGAGCAGCATTCCCCTGCTCTGTCGGTGATCCGTGAGCATGCCATCGCTCCGGCCTCCTCGTCCCAGCCTCACTGAAACTCGTTCGCCACCAGCAAGATGTATTTCAACCGGAGAGCCAAGAAGATACACAGTGAGGGAGGTAAATAAGAAACAAATTTAATCTATGCTCGATCGTGGTCCCGCCCGCCACTTGATTCGTGACATGTCACTGTAAAATCGTGTTTATCTCAGTGTTAATAAATAGGCCTGTCATTATAGAGGATATAGCGGCCTGTATATTCTCGTGCGTATTTGATATGTGCTTGGCATAATAACGATGTTCGGTATTGTCCGGGACTGCGGCATGCGTGTAGGGTGACTTGCTGTGCCGGTGTTTATCCTCCAGCCTCGCTCATTTTTTGGCACCGTTTGGAGATGCAAGGGCAAGCAGACTGCAGGTGCCTGCCTGCCTCAGGTAGCACCGTCTGCCCTTTGCATAAACTGGTATTTTCTATAGATAAGTGCAGGGATCCGTGCTGTAGGCTACCTTAACGTCACGAAAAGATAACATATTTATTCTTGATAGGATGAATGTGAGTATTTTTGTGTGACCTTATCACTATTTATGGAATGTACTGTATTTCCCATGGCATCATTGTGGTATTATATAATTTGGTTGCAACAGCCTCCTGTATCTAGACCTCCTGAATTGCGTCATTTGGGAAATTTTCGCCTAAATATGACGATTTATTGATGTGCTTTTACTTTAATCCACATGTAAATATTAGTAAGTTATATAAGTTATTTTGCATTTCAAACGTCCAACCCAAGCTCCTATAGATCAGTCCGAGAACAGCCAATTACCTCGCCGGCTTAAAAACCACGTAACCTTCTAAAGAGCGCTCTTTATTCTGAGTCCGTCGGGAAGTGAAACTCACCTCACCTTAAGGCCATCAACATCCAGAGCCTGTATTCGCACCACAGAATTTTACATGTGTTGGAAATAAAAGGGATGGTTCAGGCTGATGCACACAGGGCCCGTGTCAGCTAGATGCTGTATGAACCAAAGCTCTTGATTTAAATAAATCTCCCATGACAGACTGTATAGTGAGGGCTATAGTGTCACTTTTTGGGAGAAGATACCTCATATTCTCCTCAGAGTAGGAGTTGGAGAGAAGATGGGGATGTTTAAACGCGAGATTGCATCGTTGATTTGACACATCAGTTTGGATCGTCCTGGAAAAGAGGAGCATGTGTTTGGCTCATCCAGTGGCTTTTAATAGTGACTGGCACATATTGTCAGGCAGCTTTGCTGTTGTGTGTGTGTGTGTGTGTAAGTGTGTGGCTGCATGCCTCATGCAGCTTCCAGAAATAGAAAGCAGGGCAAAATGTGAGCAGAGATGAGCGCCAACTGGGCCACACTGTCTTCAGGCCAGAGTTTCCAAGATATTTATTTGTTGGTTAAAAAAAATACACTACTGGATCTTTTGACACTGGGCAGCACATTTATGCAAGAAGAAAGGTCAAAGGTTAAAAGCGTTTAGCACCACTTTCAAAAGGTGCATATGTTTTTTTATATCTCTCATCATATTTGTATTTTTTGTTTAAATAGAATATCAGATGGCTTCACAAATGACTCCCACTGCTGTTGTCAGTTGTTTGTTTAAGATGTCTGTTATGCGATATTGACCCAGCCATGCGGCAGAGCTTCACTTATGAGATTCATTAGTTTTCTTCTTGTTTGTATCAGAGCAATTAATGTGGGACTTTTACTAACTTTAGTGGATACTTTTTTGGTTTCATGCAGTCTAAAAGTTGTATAAGAGTGTTGACCACTGCCATATTTAAAGCACAGGATGAATGTGGATGGGTACTGCAGTATGAGTGTCAGTCGGTATGTACATGTGTTCCCTCCTGGATTCTCCATGCTGCCTTTACTGTAATCTCTTGGAGCTTGACCTCTTGATTCTTTGCTCCAATTAACGAGCTGCCACATCCCTGGTGATGACGTCTGCCGCTATGCCAATCTGTCACATTTACTCACACACTCTCAAACACATTCACACACACAGGAATAATTGGATTTGTTTTTATTTAAGAAGACCATAAATAGCAGGTGATACAAACTGACCAACATTTGAGTATTTTGTCATGCTTCTAATAGCACCTTTTACACATGACTACTCACAAACACATAAAACGCTTCTCACATTGGTTGACAAAAAGCACATTATACAGTAGAAAAAATGTATTTTAGCATTATGTCACAAAATAAAGCTAGACAAACTGTACTGAAGATATCTTAAAGTGCAGATTGTCGACATCCCATAGGGTTTGTATTTAAATGTCAGGGCACATCTTGTCCCAGTGTTGGTGTGTCTAGTTTATGCGAGTCATGCAGCTCAGCTAACTGTCAACAATACATCTGTTTTGGAAAGATAATGACTGGTCGTCATGGCTGCAAAGCTGCTGAAGATGCCATTTGGGAGATAGAGAGAGGCCTAATAAATTGCAGCAATAATGTATTTACATAAGCTGGACACAGGGGGGCACTCCAGGGCAAGCTACAAGGATACATTTCACAAGTCCATTTCTGTGTGCAACTCTTCAGGTCTACATCTTTCATATGCAGGCATGAATCTCATCTCACTATTAATGCTTGCAGCGACAGGCACATACAAACACATTTACAGTTCAGTTATTGACACATAGATGTGTTGTGTGCGGTATGTGTATATTGACTTGTTGTCTTGTGTGTGTTGTTTTCTCCCGCCGCGGCCTCTCTGGTGCCCACAGAGCAGTTAGTGTTGACCACCATTAGGCAGGAGGCTTCTGAACAGCAGGACCCAGGCCAAGGCACCGGCGCTACCATGCGTGCCTGCCTCACAGACAGGTTTGACAAAAGTGAGTTTGCTCGAATTAGACTGGATGACGCCCCATTTGTGTCCGGAGTCCCAAGGTGCATGCGGCCATGCGCAACGGCTTGGAGCAGGTGTCTCCCAACCCCCGGCCCTCAAGAGCTACAATGTCTAGCTACTTACTAGAGTGTCTCTGGTTCTTGTCTGAAAAGGTTGAGACATGATATTACTGCTGTGTGGACCCTGAATAATCTGTAGCTCCTTGGGGCCTGGAGTGATGAATGCTGAATAGGAATTAACCCTCTCACTGCATGCGCTTGTAGATAGTTGGGTGACCACTCATGTCAGACCATGCTGATGAAGACAGATCGATACGCACTGGGGTCTCTAAGCAACACTTTCAATGTGAATACATATGCTGCATGCTGTGGAACACAACACATACATGTATGGACATGGCATGCCTGAATGGAGCATGTACATGAACACTGCTGCATGCATGTATAACACATAAGTGACTGTGAGCTGGATTTAGAGAGGGGCTTGGGGAGTAGCTGCATGTTGGTGTCTTGCATGTTTTCTGGCATTAAAAGATGTATGTTCACCTGTGTGTGTGAGAGATTATGTCCATAATGCAGTGTCAATGTGTGTGTGTGTGTATGTGTGTGTGTGTGTGTGTGTGTGTGCATACATTAGTGTAATGTGTGTTGGTGTGTGTGTTGCAGTCTCACCTGTAGGATTAGCAGGTTATGGATTAGCAGCAGGTGAAGTTGCAGAGCAGACACAGAGGGGATTATCATGCTTGCTCACTTGGCCCGTAAGAGGCTTTCTTGCCTTACTTCCTACTCCGTTACAGTGGCAAATGGACCCACTGGGCCTGCTTGAGACTAGGTCAACCAGGACCTGCAAATAGGGCCTGCAGGTCACCTAGGAGACCAGGACAGCCATGGGACGTAGGGGTCACCCAAGCAGGAGACGCTCTGTCGGTAATACTTTTCTGACTAAACAGCAGGATTGTGGGCTGGAGAGAGGCATGTGGGGAAAATGTTTTATGTTTTTTTTTATTTAATTGAAGTTGTTGAAATAAGTGATGTGGTTGTGTGGTTCAGTGTTTAGCTCAAGAACACTTTGACAGGGCCTGTGGCTGTTAGAGGATTAAAATCTGAGACCTTGCTGTAATGGGGCAATGAATCCAAAAACTTTGTGGCCAAGAGAGGAAGACAAAACGTGCTGGGATCAAATATGTACAGTATATGCAATATACTCCGATTTGCCATGCACATTCAGCTGTCCAAATGCATTTGCATCTAAAATGTTTTCACAGTTTTTCAGATATTAAAAATGTGAAAACAGTATCTTAGTGTGGCTTGTGGGGGTGGGAGTGCTTCGACAGCTGGGGATATTTGTAGCTATTCTACTATAACTGCTGTTATCATATGTCCTGTCTGGCTCATTTCATCTCTGGGTGTTTGGAAGACGGTGCATCTCTATTAGACATGATTGAATTAAGCGTGTAAGCATCTCAAAAGCTATTTTTATGGCATTTAAAACACAATTCTGGCAGTCACGCTAATTGACACAGCCGCTGAGGGAGACGCTGTGACAGTGGCTGACATGTGAGTCGTTTCTCGAGTGAACGATGGGGAGCAGCACCAAGGCAGAGTGTCCAGTGAAATATGCTCTGCCATACTGGAAAATGTAGATGAATTATGTAGCTTGTCGCTATCCATTATTCAGTAGCCTAGCCTGCTTTTAAGTTAATACTCAATTTTAGGATATTATGAGGCTTGTGATGAGTGACATCTCCTTCAAATTACATGTACGATGAATGTAACTGTCTGCATTTTCAGACATTGCATTGCCCTTGTTCAACAGGTAATTTTATCTGCCCTCTGTGTAAAATGTGCTTGGCTTAATAGGTTTCTAAAATCACAGATATTCATGGTAGAGAGATAGGAAAAGGGCTATTAAGATTCTCTACATAATGGACAGAGGTTGGCTAATTAATGCATAGGATTGTTTTTAAGAAAGGGGTCACATCTTGTTTAAGTCTCACCAACCAAATGGATAGCTGGTAGTATCTTGCGAGCAGGGTATGAGATCAGAGTGTTTGTTGAGGGTGGATCAGTCTAGTCTTACCTGTTCTGGCCGCAGGTTATCAGACCTATGGTACCTGTCCGGCTTGCCTGGGTGCTTCATATGTAATTGACCTGGCTGTGCTCTGCTGGGGTTTCTGCTGACTCATCTGTGGTGCATCAGTAATGAGTTAAGGCGGTGACTGCAGGAGGCATTGATCTCCTCAGAAATGAATCGGAGCCGAAGTGGGCTGCTGAGAAAGCCATTATTGATCTGCTTGGAAAGGCAGTGGAGGTAAATAAGTAAATAGTTCTCCAAGAACAGAAATAAGCAACAAGGTATAGAAAAAGAAGATAATTCATGAGGAAGAGAGAAAGGTATAAAAAGGAAAGAGAATTGCTTTGTGACAGAGAAGGAAAAAGATGACATTACAGGTTACAATGTGCATTGCCCTTCGCTACCTTTAACCTTGTATCATCCTTAATCGTTTCCTTACAATCACTTGTTATCTTGATTGACCCCAGTGCCGTTTGCGGTGTGGAGTGCTGAGCTGTGATTGTGACTTATAGCTCTGTTAGGTCTGGAGGTAATAGCCTGGTCAGAGCTGTAGAGATGAGAGATAGGATTATTATCATTTTGCTTGGATAGACTTTGACCCTTGCTCTCTCTGTCTTGTGCATACACTTTGTGGGCTGGTGTGTAATAGCACTATACTAAGGTTGGAGTTTTTGACAATGTTTAAGCACTTAAATTCTCGAGCAGGCAATGAAGTATATTACAACAAAAAACTGAAAGTTTAAATCTAATAAACGCAAAAATCAAAGAAAGGCCTCCCCTTCAAATAACCCCCAGTTGCACTCCACACACCTGCACAAAATATGAATTTTTGTAGCTGTTTCCTGTAAACACACAATCTAATGTCTCTTTCAATAGAAAAGTGGAGTCTGCCGTGTCAAGAGTGATGATAGCATATCCAGAAGATAAGCCTGACTGGCCTCTGTCTTGGCCATTTTACAATTCCTCGGCTACTTTAGAACAACAAGCTTGAGTAGAACATAATGATATTAACCCAATTCTGGTTATTGATGAGGGGAGAGAATTAGTCGTCTATTGTAGGACTCTAGTGCTGCAGAAATAGAGTTTCAGCCCTGTGGAAATTTAATCCTCTAAACCCTGGCAGTGCTTATTCTTTTCTTAATTATTTATGCAATTAGCCTGTTGTTTTCACTCACCGACTCACCCACAGACAGACACACACAATGCACAGATCCCAAGAAATGATACAACACTCACATACAAATAAGAATTACAATAAACCCATAATACATTTTAGGAGAAGTGCTCCTAGTAATAGTAATAGTGATGCATTGAGCTCACTTTATATTAACAATTAAGCACCACAGTCACACTTTAAGGGCTTGTGGAATTAGTATTAACAGAATAATTACAGGATGACTTACTTGATACATGCATTCTGGATACTATTCTATTTTGCGTTACTGGAAATGCACAAACTATCTGCATCTATTCAAACTAACGAGAACGATGTGAAGAGCAGAAACCTGTAGTAAGTGAACACTGCTGTTGCACAGGCATCACAATGGAGTGGAAGCGACGCGAAGTGATCTCCTGATGGATGGCTCCTGCCTCAGGGATGTCATTTGACCCATCTGTGCCTGACCACAAGACCTTAAGGCGATATCGGGCTTCTGGCCCTTTAAAAGCGGATCTCCGACTTTGCCCCTCCGCAGCACTGAAGGAGCTCCATATGGCTTTCTCTTGTTGTCTGGACTGGCAGCAGTGAGCCGCTCAGCATCAAATTGGAGGGAAGAGATCGTCCAAATCGCGCCCGGTAAAGGCTTCCCGAGGCGGCAGTTGGCCAGATGACACTGCAGCGGAGCTTGGCGGGCCAGTATCTTTCGCCAGGGCCGGGAGCTTCCTCTTCAGCAAGGCCGAAGGAGAAGAGAGGAGGCACGGGCGTGCTGCTGCATCTGTCCTCGCCCAGGTTCGCCGTTGTTGCACCATCTGAGTAAACTGTGGCTTCCAGACCTGTTTGCATTGCTCTCACTTTCCCACAATGTCTCTGGAGGACTATACGTATTATCCCGGTATTAGGCGCACTCGAGGATGAAAAATGTCCTGCTCCTGGAGCTCATGCGGGGGTGAATGAGCGGAGATCACGACGCTTTAAAATGGTTGGAGATGACAAAGCCAGGCGGGCGGGGAGTCTGCAGAACAAGCGTGTTGCATCCTCCTCTGACACTTTGTTTTTAGATCATTTGTGCCTGTGGCTTAATGACAGCCTCGGTGTGCGCCGGTTCTTCTCTGTGTTACATATGGACAAGTTGACGTGCTGATAAAACAGACAAACCCGGTGTGTTTGTTCGCCATTGTGCATCCCTCAGCACATCCATTATAAGCGGGGGGTCCCGTGGGCGTCGCGAAACGCGCGCGTGTGCATTGACGGTACCTGCATAATAATACTGAAAGACAAGGGGGGCTGTTTATAACGGGAAACGTCATTGAATCGACCCTACCGGCTTCAGCGTACATCAGCATACAGTAGCCTCTAGTACTAATTGGTCGCCTTCGCTTTTGAACCGTAAACCACGTCTCCCGTCTATGTCTCTGTCTCTCTCTCTCTCTCTCTCTCCCTCTCTTTCTATATCTCTGCCTCACTGTCTCTCACTCACACTCACTCAGCCTCACCTCTCTCCCATCAATCCAACGGTGCAGGACCTGCTTGCTCGTCCGCCGGTTACCGCAAGGCAGATGATGAGATGTCCGGGACCACTTCCCAGGCGGATCCCGTAGACGCCACGGCGCGGACGGTGCTGCTCAACCGGCCACAGAATACCAAGTTCTGCGACAACCATGTCAGGTAGGTGTCACTCTGGGCTTTTACCTACTGCACGTTGTGCTGTGATGCATGTTGTGCAGCTTGTATGCACCGCTTTTTTCGTTGGGTGTTCATTGAAAGTCAAATAGTAGCCTACCAACAGCCAGCAGAGAGACAGTTATTTAGATCAAAACTAATTTTAATGTTTTAATTGTTTCCCAGAAGTTTGAATCTTTGCTTAACAAAGTATACATATCATCAGACTTATGAAACCTTTGGTCATTTTATCTGATACTTTTAGTTTTATTTTGTGTTTATTCAGAGGGTGGTGAGCTCATCCTGACTATATTTACTTTAATACAAATACTCTTTTTGGTCAGAGTGCAGGGTCTGCTTGTAGGGATTTGGTGTCTTGCTAAAGGACACACCAGCATTGTGGATATTTGCTCACAGGGGCTTTACACCCATGTTGCAGGTTGAAGGACATTACAACCTGCTTGTATGTTTTCCTTCCCAGCATGCCATGTGCGACAAGTAGACTTTGGACCACTGAGATTTTTTTATTTTTTTTCTCTCTTAAACATTTCCTATTTAAATCACAGTAACTTACAATAAATATTTTTTAGTTCTACAGTTACTACAGTTTCACAGGTGAAACTATATTGACAAGGCTATTTAATAACTCACCTATTAAGTGGTTATTAGTAACTCTGCAGCGGACCCGACGGGTGAAGCTGACATATGTCACTGCCTGAAGTCCACTTGAGAATCTCAGTGGAAAAGTGCTTGGCTTTACAACTTAACATAAACCGTGTTGCTTAATCAATACATCCTCATGAATATTTAAGGCTGACAATGAAAGTAACTACACTTCCATATGTTTACATAAATTACAGAAAGCGCCTTAGCTGTGTCTATCAAAGGTGTGTTCTGTGTGATGTTTGAGAAATTGTGAGGGGTCACCGTAGAATGAGTGGCCCTGGATTTCACTGAGAATTAAAGCCGTCTGATCTGCTTTCTCAGACCTTCGTGAAAGGCTTGAGGTGTGATTTTCATAGTCATGACTGTCTGTTGTCTGAGCAGCTGAGGCAAGAAGTGGACTGCAAATCTTAGACCACACTTCATAAGAGTATCATTATTTCTCATTGTGCTGTTGTGTCTTGGTGGCCCCATGTGGTTCAGCAGTGAACGTCTGAGTGAATTTCCTGCTTGCATGTAGTTATCTGTCAGGCAGGGTCATGGGCACGGCCAAACGGCACGTACTGCAGTCTCTTCTATCAACATTATCCCAGCTGTCGTCGGCATATTGTATGGGCTCGGTTGTGGTCATAAATACTAAGTCGCAGTCAGGCAAATAGTATTAGTTTGATTCAGACAGACGCCAATTTAATTTGTCCCTTGTCTTTATCTTGTATTATTCCTATTTGTATGTACAAACTGTGCCTGGCGCCATACGGGGCACCGGGCTCATGTTCTCACGAGTTGAAGGCTTGTCATTAGTCAGTTGACATTCAGTTGTCTGCCATTATTGTCATTAGATTCAATTTCACTTTTAAAAGAGCCTATTTCAGCCCTACAAATACGATTAAAGTGGGTGCTGCTTGGCTCATCTGATTGGATCACGTGTGGTGTTCTGCCCCCGCTGGATGCTGATTGGAGAGTCAAGAGCACTCTGGCTCCAGAGGCATGCCCTTTGATGTCCCTGTGTTCCTGTAACTCTTTAGTTTATGTTTTAAAGGTTCAATAGCCTTATTGATTTTTCTGAGATTAAAGCCTTGTAGCTTTTATCTGTACACTCAACTCGCCTCCTCTCCATTCCCTAGGTCCTCCACTTCCATATTTCATTTGATTCAGTTGTGTTTATACAACCTGAGCGTTCCTCCTCTCCTGTGCACGAACACAACAAATTAACCTGCTCTATTATTCTTAGAACAAGACTTAACATTATTATTTCTTTTTTTTTTTACATATAGTTGCATTTTCAACAAATCTACCTGCCTGTGTTTTGCCTGCGTTCTTCTACTTAGAAGGATGACTCCTCTCTGACTTCTGCCCAGTGTTTTCTTTTGTCCTATGATGTATGAAGAGTACTGACCTTTTTTATAAAAAAACATGACAAAGCCACACAGCAGCAGGAGAGCATCACCCCTGCAGCTAACAGCTGTTAACACCGCCAGCAAGTTGGACATCTATAGTATGAACAATAACACAGCCAGATGTTTTTGCCCTTTTTGTATTTTGTATTTTTTCTTGCCCAGTCCAATTGAAACGTGTGTGAAGTCTGGTATCACTTGTCTTTGACTAGATTAAGGCAGCTTTATCTGCTGGATCATAGGTGTAGTATCTCTAACTCTGAGGTATCCATAGCATCAGGGTCAAGACATTGAGTGTGTGCGTGTGTGTCAGGATAACAGCTGTTGCTACTCTGTTTTGTGTGTAATTTCCTGCTCTTTGTGGTTTTGTGTCTGTGTGAGTGAGGCAGACGGGAAAAGCATTCCTGGGTTCATCTCTTAGGAGATTCTGAACTATGATTGAGGGATGTGTTTTGACATTCATTGCATGCACTTGATGCACTCACGCGCACAAACATGCACTGTCCATTAAACAGAAGCCATTGCAGAAGCTCTGACTTTTCACTCAGGCCACACAGGAAAAAACAAGGCAGGCCTTGACTTTAAGGTTGACTTTTTTTATTTTTAGCTTCTCTAAAAGCTCTTACGGAAGCTCCCCGCTATACATCAATATAGTTGTCTGATCAATACAGTTGATTGACAGACAGGTTGAGGTTGCCAAGGTTTCTTGCGCATATTTTCTGGGGTGCTGGGTCTAAATTTAGATTTCTGGATTAAAAGTGTTGGTCTATTTATAGGTGTGATGTGTGTGCACCCCATAATGCCTCTGTTTGCCCTCTCTGAGCACAATTGAGTGTTTCTAATAGATTTTCAAGTGCTGCAATATTGAAACCCAAATGGAGTCTGTTGTTATTCAGCCTTTGAGGTAATGCTGTTGAGTGTGTCAGGTTAAAAAATCATTAGCACATAATTTGTGCATGATTTCCTGCTTTTGCTAATGCACTACCTGGCTCTGCCTCCATATGTCTGTATGTAAACAAAATGTAAAGTCTTTTCTCTCCTTGTCTTCTTCTGCAGTACCACCAAGTATGGGGTTCTCACCTTTCTGCCCCGGTTTCTGTATGAGCAGATCAGGCGTGCTGCCAACGCCTTCTTCCTGTTCATCGCCCTCATGCAGGTAAACCCCATGAATAAAACAGTAACAACAGCGCTATTTGTTTGGTTTCAGTTTGATTCTGTGGCCCACACAGGCTTTAGATGATAGATCCCGAAAAGATAGTTTTAAACCATTTCAGGATTCCTACAGGCCCAGCTATTTTTGAAATACTGAGTTATGGATTATTGAGAGTTGTTTTCTAGACGGCAAAAGTTAAGATTTGGTAAATTTCCTGGAGGAACAGAATAAAAGATAAATATGAATCATGAATATTTTACAAATGGGTCACATCACAGGCTTGTGCTTTAATGAATATATCAATACATGTTTATTAGATATTACTTATTTACTCATTTGCACAATTAAATATTGTATGTTGTTTTTATTCATCATTATGGCAAACTTCAGACTGTTTCTAAACTGAAAAAAATGTAAAATTAAGAACTTGATCAAAGAAGATCATCACTAATCCCACACTGTAGTCGCTAGCTGATTGGTTGACAATATTTACTTTCCCAATGGATGGTAGGAGAAGAGGGGCTCTTGTTTTTTTTTGGCCTCTGTGTAATCCTCGTGAAAAGTTGCACTGCTTTCCATCATGCTCACATGGCTCTGCCTGCCCATCAAGGATTCATTATACAGTACACTCACTATGTCCCACTGTCTTGTGTGATTTGAAATAAAGGGACTTTGGGATGTTGAAAACAATATCTGTCTCAGCTCTGCTATCTGTATCAGTGTGCAAGCTGAACAGGTTATTCTAGTGTATAGCTTAATGCAGTAACAACCAATGTTCATCTGTGCCATCACTGTGATTGGTCCATTATGGCTGCTTTAACCTACTCAACACTCGCTATCAGCAATGATTTCTGAGTGCTTCCTCTCTTGACTTTCATTAGCAAATCCCTGATGTATCACCGACCGGTCGCTACACCACGCTGGTCCCGCTCATCTTCATCCTCACCGTGGCCGGGATCAAAGAGATCATAGAGGACTATGTGAGTGCCACAGCACCACCTCCACCTGCCATATGGGCAGAAGTTACTAATTTTGTAGGAGAGAGGGACATCATATGGTTATCTTAAAAGCTAATGCATCTTTATCTGTGTCTTTACAGAAAAGACACAAAGCAGACAACACAGTAAACAAGAAGAAGACAACAGGTATCATGTGTGTGTGTGTGTATGTGTGTGTGTGTGTGTGTGCTTGTTAATGTGC
The DNA here is from genome assembly GCA_008360985.2 of Macquaria ambigua. Classification (NCBI taxonomy): domain Eukaryota; kingdom Metazoa; phylum Chordata; class Actinopteri; order Centrarchiformes; family Percichthyidae; genus Macquaria; species Macquaria ambigua. The sequence continues at coordinate 26,718 of VMKM01000455.1, read as the reverse complement.
ATCAACTGTCTGTGCGCTTTTCCATGAGTGTGCTTGTGTCTATTTGTGAGGGTTTTGTTTTCCTTTCATGGCTGAGTGAATAGCTGTTGTCTGTCACTCACTATAGTGCAGACCCCAGACAAAAGTTTAGATGCTATGAATACTGTATGAGCGCTGCTCTATAGGCTGACTGATTGCTGTGTTGTCCTTGTCTCTCAGTGCTGCGGAACGGAGCCTGGCAGACGATCATCTGGAAACAGGTATCACAATCATCACAGACTGCGTCTTTGTTGCTCTCTCACTCGTCAGTCCTGTTCTTTGTCTTTTCTCTCTAATGTAAAATAATACGTCAAGCGTCTAAGAGGTGCAAGCTGAAAAGAAAAGATAGAAAATAAGTAAATTAGCAAACAAAACTAAATCATTTCAAACAAAAACATTCACATAATAGCGTAAATATAAGATAATGCACTTGGGCAAGAAATAATGCAAAAGCAGAAACAGTAATAAAATGACATGATATGATAAATATTAGAACGACAGGATTATTAGATGTCACATATTTTGCAGCCAAACATGCAGCATGTCTGACTCTTAGTGCAAAATGATACATAGCTAGTATTGTAAAATTTCTTAGCTTATTTTATTTTTAAATGGTTCCATATTTTCTCCTCTTTTGGTTTCCAGGATTTCTTGTGTTCTACTTCTTGTGGCTAGTCTGTAGTCACTCAGTCTGTGTTTGATCAGGGTCTGTCTGTGCTTTGGATCCCTGACAGTAAAAAGAAACATCTTCCAATTAGTATTGATGTTTTAGGGCCAGTTAACAAGTGAGTTATTTAATACCACTGAACCACTTTTTATTTCAGTACAATCTCTGCTAAATTAAAGTTACCTGAGCAAAATGAGGTCTTGGTTGTCACAGTACAATGCATGTTCTTATACAACAAATGCTAAAAACTATTTTCTTGGGGTCTGGTCTTCTTCTTGAATGTACTCATTAACGGAGTCCAGCTGTGTACAGTCTTGCTCCAGTAGATCAAATCAAATCAGACTTGAGTCCTTGTTATGTGGGTGACAACAGTGTAGAGCAGGAATTTAGCCCCCTTGTTATTCAGGGTCAGAACAGGTGAAGGAATTTGTTCAGAGCTGCTCTCATATCTCGGTAATGTTCATGTTAAAGAGAGGTGGTGACAAGTAGTTTCCCTGAAATGCTCCTTTTTCTTGAGAGGAGGACTCTGTACTTTTGTTGTAAATTTTGATTCTGTTACATAATTTGACTAAAACATGGAAAAATTCTCCTTGTGCTTCGTACATGATGATTAATTACACGCTGTAGGATCAGTAGAGTAGTGGTTTGATAGAAAGCCAGTTTGCCCAAAGTAAGGTCCCATAAGAAAAAGCCGTGTATAGGCATCGATAATGCAGCGGTAAACATTCCCCAGATCGCAGCTAGTGATATGTGTTGGCGCTTATCTCCCCTCCTGTGTACTGGGAAAACAAGTGTATCTCAGGAGGATCTCAGGAGAACAAGCAGCCTGAAGAACTAGATTATATAGTTTACATCACTCCTGATCCTGAGCGTGTTCGTCTGTCCTGATCATGTCTCCACATGCTGTCCCAAACTTTAGTTTTGTATTACATACAGTATGTTTTTGGCCTCAGGAGGATTTTTCACTTTTTCTCTTTCTTTTGTTTATGCTATGCTAAGTGTCAAAGGAATTGTCCCCATTTTTTAAAGATTTATTTTTAAAAAACTACAGTTTTGTAATGCTAATGTTTCTTGAATGGCTGTGGCTTATGCAGCACTGTACCATGTCTCCTTGAACTGTCTTGAACTCCTCAAGTGTCCTCATTTTTGTTAGTTGTTTTTCCTGTTCTCTCTCTTATCTACATGTTCGTAATCTTTGTGTTATATTCTGGTCTGCCTCTGTTGCAGCCTAATCAAAACCATGTAAGCTGTGCACTGCTGTGCTCACTGTCACTTTATCTCAAGTCTTCCTCTCTCTCCATTGGCTGCTCACAAATTAACCTGCCTCTTGTTTCCTCTCTCTGTCTTCCTCCCTTATCCCCCCATTACCCCTTACCCTATGTCTTAACACCCCTCTTTTTCTTTCTCACCACCTTTTTTCTCTCACGCTGTTGCACTGCTGCGTCCTGGCCACAAGGTGGCAGTAGGAGACATAGTGAAGGTGACCAATGGCCAGCACCTTCCAGCTGACATGGTTATTGTGTCCTCCAGGTCAGACTCCAGTGTGTATGAGTGTGTGTGTGTTTGTGTGTGGGCACACATGTTCTTTGTGTATGCTCGTCTGTTATATGTTCTAATCATTTGTTGTGTGTTATACTACTTTTCAGGGCTGCAGCTAATGATTATTTTCATTATCAATCAATCAGTTGACTAGTCTTTTGATTAATCGATTAATCATTTAGTATATAACATGTTATGATGAATTCCCACTTTAAATTACGGGAATATAAATTATTGTCTTAAAATTGATCAACTGTCAAAAAAACCCAAAGCATTCAATTTTAAATATTCATATTTGAGAAGCTGTAGCCAAATGTTTATTAATAATAATAATAATGTTAATAATCATAAGTAATTATTAAGAAAGGAATTCCTTAATCGATTATTCAATATTCACAATTGTCATTGACTGATTTCCTATCGATTGATGGATTAATCATTTTAAGCACTACAATGTTCTGATGCCACTCTGCTTCATCTCCACAGCGAGCCGCAGGCCATGTGCTACACTGAGACCTCCAACCTGGATGGAGAAACCAACCTGAAGATCAGACAGGTATGACACAGGAGCAAATCTCTCAGATTTCTCAGTGCATGGATTCTGAACGATGTCAGTGAGGAACTTCGTCCCTGGCCAGAAGTACAGGCCGTATAAACACTATGTAACCTACAATAAAATTAGAGTTAGATTTAGTATTTGTACACTCTGATAACTGTGGTGGGTCACTCATGTTAAGGAGCTGCTAACACACTGATTTAGGTTTCAGTAGAGAGTTTGTGTTGTTTTAGAAACTTCTAAAACTTGTTACTATTTGGATACTAATGAACAAATGATCACTTCTCTCTTTCTATAACGTCATTATCCAGTTTGGTAAAAGTGCTCTCGTCAATAAACTTTCCTTGACTTGACTTGTCACGGTTCATTTGTCTCCAGGGTCTCCCGCTCACAGCTGGTGCTCAGAACCTGGAGGATTTGATGGCGCTGTCTGGTCGTTTGGAGTGCGAAGGCCCAAACAGACACTTGTATGACTTCACTGGCACACTGCGGTTGGAGAACCTCAAGTGAGACACACACACACACATACGTAGTTTTTTTCCTGATTAGTTATTGATTGACTTATGTTGATTTTGTTGTGTGTTTTTTTACTTGTAAGTCAATAGTATTTAATTTGTATCTTTGTATAAAACAGACCTGGACGTGACAGCATGACATGACATGACAGAATAAAACAGAATAAAAGCATTTGCATTCTTCATGACTTAAAATTTACAAAGGGTTTCATGAAATAACAGTTTGAGGCAAAAAAGTAAAACTTGAGAAGTGACTTGAAAGAAGAAAATACCAACAGTATAGGCAGAAATGTACTTCTGAATGCATCCACATAAATAACAAAAAAATTCAGGTCGCCCTAAATCTGCACCCATTTATCATGTTTTGCGTTACCTCACTTGTTCTCCTCAGTCCAGCTCCCCTGGGTCCAGACCAGGTGTTGCTGCGCGGTGCCCAGCTCAGAAACACGCAGTGGGTTGTGGGAATTGTTGTCTACACTGGCCATGACTCCAAACTGATGCAGGTAATCCCAATTGTCTTGTCTTGTCTGAAGTCAGGAAACTGTGTATAATATGTGAAACACCCTGGCTTTAAAACATCTAGGAGCAAAGAGTATTTGAAGTTTAATTTGATATTTGATACTTCTGTTGAACTTCATAGGAATAGTTTAGAGCTTTTAATTTACTGTGTGACGCATTCATAACTGGGAGGACATCCAAGCTGAGAAGTACTTTAATCTTCCACATTCTTCTGCCAAAAATGATAAAAACATTTTAATGCTAGTTTCATGTTTGTAATTGGGTATGACAAATATAATTAGTCAAGCAAAAGTGTTTAAAAGGTGCTGCAAGGGACCATTGTAACTCAATGAAACTGCACCCTCATCCAGCACCGTCTTAATGAGAGTGTCTTTGTGTTTCTCAGTTGTTGTATTAATTGACCTGTCCACCTCTCAGAACTCCACCAAAGCACCGCTGAAGCGCTCTAACGTGGAGCGAGTGACCAACATGCAGATCCTGGTCTTGTTTGGCATCCTGCTGGTCATGGCTCTGGTCAGCTCTGTGGGCGCCGCCATCTGGAACAGAGAACACACTGAAGATGCCTGCTGGTACCTGTCCCGGGCCGGTGAGAATATACACACACATACCACATTTCACAATCTGTAACTTAAGTCTGCTTACAGTAATGAAGAATTAGGATTAATACACAATTTAAGGATCAGTAAATGAGTGAATATTGTGTGTTTGTACAGGTGACATCTCCACTAACTTTGCATATAACCTGCTGACGTTCATCATCCTGTACAACAACCTGATCCCCATCAGCCTGCTGGTCACTCTGGAGGTGGTCAAGTTCACACAGGCCCTCTTCATCAACTGGGTATGTGTGCTTTGTAATGCATGTTTTCAAATGTACTTACTGTTGGTAGTCAAATGTTTGTTTGTTTGTTTTTCCCTCAGGACGTGGAGATGTACTACGCAGAGACAGACACACCGGCCATGGCTCGAACGTCCAATCTTAACGAGGAACTGGGCCAGGTCAGTTTCTCCCCCTCCTCATAATCAGTGGCTTTAGGATGGAAGTAGGAATGCCCAGAATTACCATTACATACACACTCAATCAATACACGCCTGTTAAAACGTGCTGTGTTTGCTTTCATTACCTATTGTCTGTCTGTCTTTTCCAGGTGAAGTATCTCTTTTCCGACAAGACAGGAACTCTGACCTGTAACGTCATGCACTTTAAGAAGTGTACCATTGCGGGAATTACATATGGGTCAGTCATCTCTCTCTTTTTTTGTAAATGTTTTCTTGCCTCTTAGCTCTACCTGTAAAAGGAGCCACCTACTAAAAGAAAATTAGCTCAGAATGCCTCTAAATGCACTTTTGCACTGAGCTTCCTTTCATCTCAAATTGTTAAACTAATTAATGTCACAGACTAACTAGTAAAGAAAATGCTGTTATTAATTCTGTTGATTGAACTCAACGCATGCTTGATCAAATGAACTAATCAACTCATCAACTGATTGATTCCTTTTGCCATACAACCTCATTCATCACTGCAGCCACTTCCCTGATCTTGACTGTGATCGTTCAATGGAGGACTTCAGGTGAGTGACCTTCTCCTCTGACCTTCTCATCCGTCTTCTCCTTTCTAATATTTATCTATCTTTTCTTCATTTTCGGCTCTGCATGTTTTGAGAAATGAATGCACTGATCAGAATGCTTTGATCAGAACAATAGACAAAAAGTGGACAAAAACTCTCCTAATTTAGCCTGCAGTGCTATTCGAATACCAAAAATAGTTTTTTCAACACAATAACTAAAATAACTGCTGTCATAAATTGCTTTTTCTTGCCTCACAGCAATCTGCCGGCCAGCAGCAATAACTCTACAGAGTTTGACGACCCAACTCTCATCCAAAACATTGAGAACCATGTAGGAATCTCTGAAGCTTTTCTCATATTTCTTTATTTATAGAAACCCTATGCTGCCCACAAATGACTAGAGGATGCTGTTAAAGACCATGTCCACTCTGTCTGTGTGTATTTGCTCAGCCTACATCACCTCAAATCTGTGAGTTCCTGACAATGATGGCAGTGTGCCACACGGTGGTCCCAGAGAGAGAGGAAAACCAGATCATTTACCAGGCCTCTTCGCCAGATGAAGGAGCGCTGGTCAAAGGGGCCAAAGGACTCGGCTTCGTCTTCACTGCAAGAACCCCGCATTCAGTCATAATCGAAGCTGTAAGTCTGGATTTGTGCGCTTTACTGCTGTAAGAGCTGCTTTTTGCAAAGTTAGGAGCTGACATTTTGTTGTGTATTTCAGAGAGGAAAAGAGATGAGCTATGAGCTACTGAATGTGCTGGAGTTTTCCAGGTAATACTCAGTCAGTAAATAACTCTGTAATATAAGACTGTTGTGTGTTTTGAAACTAAACCCACTGCTTCCTTTACAGCAACCGCAAACGCATGTCTGTGGTGGTCAGAACCCCCGACGGGAAGCTACGCCTGTACTGCAAAGGAGCTGTATGTTTATGTCATTATAATTGTAATTCAGCGCTCTGAATGTCATTGAACATGTTTAATTTAATGCTGAATTTCTTATTTTTCATTGTTTTCCAGGATAATGTCATTTTTGAACGTCTGACTGAGGCGTCCCAGTACAAAGAATTAACTATTGCACATCTGGAACAGTTTGCTACTGAAGGTAAGAAGGAAAAAAGAGAGAGGGAGAGAATTTTGAAATGGCATTAAATTTGGTGAAGAATTCATCATGACTTGTTTATGACTCAAAACTCACATTTTAAGACTTGGGACTGATCTGGATTTAGATTTAGACTTGACATTACTTGGTCCCACCTCTGGTTGAGGCTTAAATTACATCAGAACCATCTTTCCTGAGTTTTCCTCCTTTCTGACTGCTTCTCAGTGTTCCAATGGAAAAACACTGGACTACTCACTCCCATATAAAAATATTAATCTATTCCTGCTCCGTGATCACACTGATTGATAATCTTATCCTCCCATCCGTTCAGGCCTGAGGACTCTGTGTTTTGCCTATGTGGATCTGGAGGAAGGTGCCTACCAGGAGTGGCTGAAGGAATACAATCGTGTCAGCACTGTGCTCAAAGACCGCGCTCAGAAACTAGAGGAGTGTTATGAACTACTGGAAAAGGTGAACACACCATCTCTTTCTCTGTAGTAATGTGTATTGTTGGCTGCTGACCTTATGTGACATGTCTTGGTGAAAACAAAGTGTCTGCAAGTCTTAAAATATCTCTATTTTAAGAGTTAAACAGTCATTGACAGGTAACATTTTCAGGGACAGGTGCATTTTTAATAATATTTCCTTTTGTAACAGATATAAAATTAAATACAAGTATTGATACATTGATATGAAATCAAAGCAGAGACCTGAAAGAACATAAAATTCTTCCTGATACATACTCACACACACAAACACACAATTCCTGTTTGCCAGCAGGTGGCAGAGTGGCTCCATTGATTCCCACACTTCAATAAACACGGTGCTCCTTCATTACCCACACAGTCAGATTTCCCTTAAAGGTGTGTGTCTTTTCTTTTAGCAGAATGTAAAGACAGATACTGCTCCTTGCTAAAAGGATGACGTTTTGGTAATCGTATATTGGTTGGTCAGAATGGTAGCACTGAATGGGGGGAAATGTGAACAAAATAAAGAAGAGAGTTGAACTGATAGGTGGGAAAACCAGGGATTTAGCGTAGAGAGTCGAGGTGAGAAAAGTAAGTGAAGAGAGAAAAAAAAAAGGAAGCAGGAGGAGGAGGGGAGCTCAGACTGGGAGACCACAAGGGTAATTACCTGCACCAGCCTGCCAAAAGCCCCATAAAACTGGAGTCAACAACACTGTAGTGTTAACTTGTGTGTCTGTGCGAGTGTTTGTGTGTGCGTCCGAGTGTGTCTAATGAGGGTACACATGCATTTAAATGCTGAACAAATTAAAGCAAGGAGAGGAAAGGTAATGGGTTACTTCTTGGCACGAAGACACAGTTGGTACAGAGGTCCAAAATGAGCTGCTGTACCAACCGAACTGAACTCGCTGGCATCGTTCTCATCCTCAAATTAGATATGGATCATGTCCTCTGGAGAGAAAGAGCCCTCACATACCGGCTGGTGATGTCTGGTTGAATCTGCAGCCTAAATATGATTTATTTTAACATACTTTCCTCTTTTGTGCCATATTTTGGTCTCCCTCTCTTTTTGAATCTTACTTCTCAAATGATTTCTGTCACGCTCTTCTGTTCCACCAACAGAACCTAATGCTGTTGGGCGCCACAGCCATAGAGGACCGTCTCCAGGCTGGCGTGCCAGAGACCATCGCCACTCTGATGAGGGCTGACATCAAGATCTGGGTCCTCACTGGAGACAAGCAGGAGACTGCTATCAACATAGGTGAAAGCAGTTAAAAGAAACACTATTGCTAAAATGTGAGTTTAAGGCACAACAAGGACAGTTCTGCCACAAGCAGATGGAAAGTAAGAGCAGCTTATCGGATATGAGGGTGCTTTTAGTGGAGTATGTGCCAGTGATGTAGGCAAATCCAGCGATGGTGAGGAAGTCCCCTTGACACTGCAGCCTGATGTGCAGCAGTGTAGGAAATTGTAGTTGAGTTTATTAAATCATGGCTAGAAGAATAGCGGGCATTATGTGGGGCTGTGAAATGCAAGACACATCTCCAATCTCTAAGTGAAATGTGCCAGTGGCCAGTGTATGCAGGGTAGAAGAGACTTAAAGTCGAACAGCAATGAAATTAGTGCGTTTGGTTTCTCTTGGCAGTCGTGGAGGAAGGTAGTGGCAGATGTCCACAAAAATACATTCTGAGTAGACACTTCTCGCTCTTAGTTTAAAAGTTGGGACATCCGCTGAGACTGTACCGTACAAATCGTCTTTTATTTTTCACACACCTTTTTATATGATTAAACTGCCCTCTACACTTGTATTAGTCTTCAGAATAATGAGCTAGCAGCTTTGCTGTGTTTAATTGGTGCATGATGTAGTTAGAGATATGATGATGGCCAGAGGCTGATGGAGGAGAATGGAGTCAGATAGCTGTGTGTGAGAATGAAGCAGGATTTTGCAACTCCAGTCGTACATGAGACCAGTTTTTCACCTGTTTTTTGGGTTTGAGTAAATCTAGTCTCTGTCCCATCCCCCATTCACTGCCTTCCACTATCTGTTTCTGTTCCTCAGGTTACTCCTGTCGTCTGGTGACACACGGCATGTCCCTCATCATCGTCAACGAGGACTCTCTGGATGTGAGTAGACCCTCCTCTTCCTCATGCTGACTTCCTTCATTCACGTCTGTGTGCACTTTGTACAGTACTGGGACTTTTGTGTGTGTTTTTATTTGTACAGGAGAGAGGGGGGTTATGTGGTGGGGTCTTAAGCAGGTTACCGTGGGAACTAGGGTGTGGTCCACAGCCAGATTGGTGGGTGGGGCTCTTTGTGTGCTCACAGGTGCAGGTAATTAAAGTCTCTGGTGTCCCTTTTGGAGAAAGGGATGAAAAGAGAGAAGCACTGAACTATCACTTCTTTCCCTCTCCTTCTGTCTCTCCGTCTCTTTCACAGCATTCACATACAGTACCTGGCTTTCAATGATCGCATAGTATTCTTGCTATTTGTGTCTCTTTATCTAACCTATTTCTTGCTAAATGCCAGCATGTACAGACTGTATATGTGTTCAGTCTGTTTATGTTCCTCTTGCTATTTAGAGTGAGATCTGAAGCATTATTTAACTCTAAGTTAGATTTACACTCCAGTTATGTGTTCTTTGCGTTCAGGTTTCATGTGTGACTCCTTAACTAAAGTGGCTTGATTACTGTCATGTGTCTCAGTGTCTGTCTCTCTTTCACACACTCCCCGACTCCCACATGCGTGCTTAACACTCAAACATGTATACACACACACACAAACACAATCCCAGTGAGTTCACTTTTACAGAGTTTGTTTATATGTGAGACTGGGGAGATTATGCCTCATAAATTTTAAGCAAAGGCACTGTGTGTGTGTGTGTGTGTGTGTGTGAGTGCTGTGTTTGTGGGCCCAAAGTGTGTGTTATAACCTTGATGGAGAGACATCTATGTTTACATTCATAATGTTTTTTTGATTCGTGTAAGTCACTGCGCAGATGGTGGGTGTCCTGAACTGTGAGCTTTTAGAGGGATTTTATTAGTCTATAGTATGATCAACATGGCATTAGAGACTTCTGTGTGGTTAACATTGCATCCAAGTGGAATCCTGTGTCAAAGGATTTTAATGTTGGTGATTGATGATTTTAAATTTAATTGCACAACTTCACACCTATAATCATTTTGCCTTCCAGTATTATGCCTACTTCTAGTAAAAGAAATAGTTGTGTTTTACATTCACATGCATCAAAGTGGTGTCTGGAAGCTCCCAGACTTTGGGAACTGCTGGTCAAAAGCCAGACAGCGTGCAATGCCACTTAGACGCTGAGTAAATTGAGTTGGACAGGGTGAACATTTAATATCAGGGTAATAAGGGAACGTTAGAATTGCCTATGTAATTAGTAGAAGAGGGTGAAAGCCAATACAGTTAGCGCTGTAAGTCAGTGGATCATTCCATCGAAGATTTTATTAGCAGCCTGTCTACCATGTTTGATCACATACTGTACTGTTCCAGTAAACAGTTCAAAGTGCTGTCCGGTCAATATAGTCTGGGTCCGAGGATGAAACATTTGGCTCTAACAGCTGATAACATAAAAAAAAGAAAAAAAAAGTTGCCCTGCCATTATTGCTTATACATATTTGAAATTCTTGTCTATAAACTTAATAATTGCAGCCAAAGGGAATGTTATGCCTGTCTTCCCTTGGAAGCTCCTCTACAGGGATTACACATAAACGTAGGTAGGTCCAATAGCACATAAGACAAGATGTTTTTTTGTTAGTTATCATAAGGTATGACTATTCTTTTGCACCTACACGCCAGAAAAGAAAACTTTCTAACCCGTTTCATTAGAAATATTTTCACGGAGAAAACAACTCTTCCACAGCTGAATGACTTGTAATGAGGCAGGATGTACTGTAGCAGTGAAGGATTTAGGCCATTGCTGAGAGGTGCTGTCTAAAGATGGGACTTCCAGTGTAAACAAAAAAGACTTTGGTGAGAGTGGTGAGTAAAATGGCTGAGCTGATCAAATCACATATTGTTCAGACAAATCTTTCTGTCATCTAGAGTTGTATGAAAGTGAACTAAAGAAACTAGAACTAAAAAAAGAAGTCACACAAAAGCTGTGTCTCTAAAAATACTCTGTGGATTTGAACAGGCTATTATCAGAGAGGAAAGACTACAAAATTGACTTAACACTCACTATGACTAGAATTATTCTTAATATGATTTTGTGTAATGCAGTTTTAGACTTTCCTCATGCCAAATGCAGACACAGACTTTCCGTTCAGTACACTCCACTTAGCAGCAACTTAAAACAACTAGGGAAGGCAGTAGGGAATCTGTCTTTCAGCTGGACAGCGTGGCCTCAAGACACAGTAATGGCAACCGTCCACCCTGCTGATGTGTCCTTGACCAGGTTTTTGAATCTGTACCAGCTACGGGGGTGTGTTATTATTGTTGAAGAGGTTTAAGATTAAATATGCTATTATCGTTCAAAGGGTTCTTTTGTAAAGTGGTTGTACTAATGCATTTCTATATGGCACACAGAGACAGGAAAGATGAAAGGGACAGCTGGTTGACATGAAACATAAACCATGGGTCATGAGTGGAATTTTTCATTTGACAAGTGCATGATCTACAGTAGAGAGTGGGCCGTTTGTAGTGCACTTTCAAGTGGGTGTAAATGCAACATGGTAAACATGAGACAGAGTAAACAACTTGATGAACTGCTGCAACAAAACCCAGTTATAAAGTGAGAATAATGAATGCTGATTTACATCCACTTATACACAAAGTACAGTAATGACATCCCACAGACAATCAGACATTTGACATCCTCTCCCACATAAACATCATATTGATAATTTGATGCAGAAGTCTGGATTTACATTTGGACATATGGATGTAAGAGAAGAAACCTTGTATGAATGTAGCACGCGCGTGGTGTCACAGTCATGCCTGTCAATCCAGACAACTTCAGAGAGCTGGTTGTAGGTGTGGATGAAAGAAACACTTATCTCACACTTAAAATAACTCCCGCTGGCTCAGCTTCTTTATGCATGTGGGCCTGTTTGAAAGTGTAACCTGCATGTGAGCGAAAGCAGAATCTGCTTATCAAAATCTCACCTCGAGGTTGACCTCTTGCCCCCATTTTTAAAAGATTTGTACCAACTTTTCATTCTCTCTCTATCGCACCCTCTCTCTGCTGTTATCAGTGTGAAGGCTGATCTTTGTGGTGGATCCTGCCAGTCTTGGCGGCAGATGCAACACCCCACCACCCCCCCACCCCCTCCCTGACCAAGCCCATTCTCCGCTCCATGTCTCTTTCACACTACTACCTCCACATCTGTCAGCACCCTCTCTATGCACAGGAAGTGACTACGCAGCCTCTGTGGTGTGTGACAGGAACATTGTGTGTGTGTGTTAGAGGAAGAGCAGGAACAAGCAACAAAATATGTGTGTTTATCTTAGTGGAAGCGCAGGAGTGTGTCTGTGAATAAAGCAGGGGGAGTGTTTATTGTACTTCATGTATGAGATAGACAATCTGGATAGAGAAAGAAACGGGGGAGAAGAAGGGGGTGATTTGGCCGCGCCATGTGAGGGCGATGAGTGAGTGGTAATGCGATCTCCTTTTGGTGCTCCTTCTCATCAAAACAAACCCTGTGAGCAATGCCTCCTGGGTAAACGGTTTGCGACTACTGAAGCTGTGACAAGCGCCATCTGTCACCTTCAGATCACATGCCACACACAGACTGACACAAATCTTTGCCCTGTCTCCTTCTGTTTAGTCAATACTGAAAGACACACAAGCATACGAATGTAAAGTCGCCTTTCTATCTTCTTATTTCTGCCTCTGAATCTGTCACACACACACACACACACACACACACACTCTGTTTACCCTAGATGCAGTGGCACATGATCACCCAGATCACCTTGATAGTTCTGAATATACATTACATCTTACTTTCCCACAGTCCCCCTCTCCCCGTCACGCTGCCCGCAGTACAGCTCTTAAACCAACAACATCTCTCTTCTGCTCATTAATCATCTTTATGCACACACACACACGCACACATTCTGTGGTGCCTCAACTTGCATGCTGTATTGTTCTGGCATTTTTCAATTTATTATAGTTTTTGTACATCAGGCCTCCCACTGTTAAAGTCCACATGTGTGTCTGTCTATTTTTTTTTTTTTCCGTTCAGCAGTGTGTGTGTGTGTGTGTGTGTTTTTGGCCCAGGCAGCTGAGGATGTGGGTGTTTGCACAGATGCACAGTCTGATAATTAAACGGTATATTAAATCTCAGTGGTGACAGAATCTGCACTTCAGATATGAGCACCTCTTTCTCCGCCTTCTTCTCACTCTGCAGCTCTCTCTCTTCCTTTTCCCCGAGTCTGGTTCACACTCCCTGTCCTTCGTCGGTCTCCTTTTCTTTGTAACCCTTTCCATTTATCTTGCTTAGTGCTTTTTTGTATATTTTATTCTCTGCCTATGTACATTTGTCAAAATGGCACTAGCGATTGAGCTCTCTTTGAATGAAGAGGGTGGCCTGGAACCAATCAACATTTGGCCCATCCGCACTATGTTCATATATATACATATATATATATATATATATATATATATATCTATATATATATATATATATATATATATAGAGAGAGAGAGAGAAGAAGTGTGTGTGTGTGTGTGTGTGTTTGTTTGTTTGTTCTTATGCATTTTATGGTAGTAGTATGTAAGTATGCAATGAGAGAAGGTGACCTGTGATATCTCAAACCGCCTCCATGCCCTGCCTATTTTGTGATCCAAATATAAACCTGATAAAATTCCAAGCAGAAGGGCCTGTGAACATTGTGTACAAAGTGTGTGTGTGTGTGTGTGTGTGTGTGTGTGTGTGTGTGTGTTAGAATGTTTTACGCCCTCTTCAAGCTCAGATGCATGTGAAAAATAAACATTTAGTTTGGAACATAAAAATGCTTGCTAATGAGATGTCACATTGCAACTGGCGCAATCAAAGAATTAAGCAATTTTTTCCTCAAAGGTCTCCAAAAATAGCGGGTCATTTTAGCGTGAGAAAGAGGAAAGTCACATAGTAATGGATTTTTCTTTGGTCCCATGTTTGTTCTCTTTGAGAAAGTGTTAACAGATCATAGTGGACCTTTTGTGAGCTGTTTCTTTTCATGTGAAGTCAGCGTTCTTTGCCATGAGGATACAGTTAGGTCTGGACTTGCTGTGCTTTAGTAAGTGGCCAGCTTTAGGAGCTAACCAGTGTTTGTACCTTAGTAACCTTTTTAATCTTCCATAGCTCCCTGCTGACTTAGCCTGGTTATTATCCCGGGTTATCTTAGCCGCTGCTAAAGCTTTGACTGGACCTGCTGTGACAAGTCGCTGCATTGTATTAGCAACTCACTGTGAGGCTGGTGAACTGTTTGCATTCACTTGAGGAGTGTGTGACCCTCTCTTTACATATTCACATTACATTACATTCATACTACTACAACTAAGCCATTATTATATTCCTCTAAATAAATCGTACAGTCGATGTGGAATTTTGAAGCCATGTCATGTTGGAAAGAGCTTCACAGAATCAAGCTCCATGCAGAAAGTTGTGCAAGACTCACCACCCACCACCCCAAATATGTGTCATGCACAGTGTTTTTATACAATCATTTTTCACTTACGTGCTGTTTACTTTGTATTATGCTGCTGAGGCTTTTCTGTGTCCATTCCTCTGTGATGAGGTGACGACAAGCAGGAGGAAATGGAGGTTTTGTCAGATTCTCATCTCTGACACATGCCCTACATGTGCACATACACACAACCCCTGTGCACTTAACAAGCAAACACACACTCGTACATGCATACATGTGTTTTGCTCCTCTGTAAAAACACATGCACATCACACACACACACATAGACACTTTGAGTTTCAGAACTCTGACAACCTGTAATCTCCTTTTAATCCTTTCATTATGTTTTTGTTTTCCTTTCCCCTGTTTGGGGAAAAAGGTGAATGCAAACAGGAATTCCGGCATACAAAGAAAAACACACAGCCTCAGGCTGAGAAAACAAGAGCAGGGAATTTTGGGGAAGAGGAGGGACACTTGTGTGCGGAAACATGTGTGCATCACTATTTGGCAAGAAGAAGAGAGACTGCATTGTTCATATGATTGTGTTACATACATGTATATGTGTGTGTGTGTGTGTGTGTGTGTGTGCTTGCTGTGTTGCCTCTTGCACATGCTGATCGGTGGACAGAGGGGTCATCTCTCTGCGGGACACTGGACTCTCTCAGGTCTGATGGCCGCCAACAACCCACTGTGAGAGACTGTGCAGATTCTTAACGGCGCCAAATTTTCAAATATTTGTGCACTTTCGTGTCTAGAGTCTGGTCTTGTGTAGCTAATTACTGCGTGTTTAGTTGTATTGCTCATGTTTCCACAAACAATTCCTGTTATGGGGCATTTCATTTTGCGTCACTCCTTGTTTATTATGTATATAAGCTGAATTCCTCATGTACAACTTACAAAACTGTCCCCAGATAGACAGATAGTGAGCTGTTTGCTGCACTATTGGACAACCCTTGATGGATAAAAAAAATCTTGTTCAATCTGTTTAGTGTTAGAGTGATTTTAATAGGCTTTAACCTGAACTCACTTGGTAATCTCCTTAATGTAAAGAGCTCTTAGTACACATTAAGTCAGAGCTGGAACTGTTAAGTCGAAGTCGAAATAGGTCTAAATTTATCTGAACCTTATTTTTCACTTTTCACTTACATGGTTTAATGACAATTCATAATTGAAAGCTAAAAGTTGTTCCTTTTTATTTTTTATTTCTTATTAGATAATCAACATAACTTCTGTTTAACATCTAAAAGGTACAGATGGGGGTACAGCAAGGCAAGCATATTGAACCTAAAATGTTATTAGATCATGTTAATGCCCTGTAACATTGGGATCCCATGGAAATCATAATTTCAGTCAGTTGAAATAAAGAATTCAGGTGTGTGTGTGTGTGTGTGTGTGTGGGCCTGACTGGTAGCTTATAGCGTGCCTGTTCCTCCACATGGAATTCATTTCAACTCCGGGGGATGTTTATTTTCTCTATTAATCCCTGTTCCTCTATTATCAAGAGCTCCATCAAAACTGCCCCAAACTACTGCCCCGCAGACAAGTTGGCATTCACACAAACACGCACACACACACACTTACTCTTTACTGTTAGAAATGAACGATGCATTTTACCTAGCCACGACATTAGCCCTTTATTTACTTATCTTTTTTTCCCTTTTTCTGTGTCTCTTGTGCATATTTTCACCCACTGTAGCATGTTGCTGCTCTGTGAAGTAAAGATTTAAGATTTGATGCCATAGTTCAACATGCCCCCAGGACCTGGTAGCATCAGCATGTTGTGATGATGTCTAGAGCAACTGTGAACTTTATATTGGCATTCTTAATTGTTTAGTATACACAGAAGCAAATTATTTCCTCAGATGAAAGCAGCCCGTGCAACCAGATGCATATGTCTTCCATTTACTGCCAGTGGTATTGACCTTTCAACAAATTGGTCTGTGTGTTTTGATGTGTGTGATTTATATTTTCACCACTTTGTGAAGCCACCACATCCCCACAAAAACCTAAAACCTGAAAATGAGGTCACTTGAAAGGGTCACTGCCGGATCGCATAAGAAAAAGAGTCATTTTCAGGGTGAGATTTAGAGTTATGATTGGTTAGGGTGCCGATTAGGATTTAAGATTGTTGGCAATTAGTGGTGAGATTCAGGGTTAGAGGTTAGGTTTTCACTGTAAGCCAACGGCATTTCCTGATACATCCTTATGAGCACTGCTGTGTTTGTGTGTATGTTGCTGACTTGAGCCAACTGTAAAAGAGATGTTGGAGATGAAGGCTTGTCAATACAAGCATGTTAATAATGTGTGAAACTGTCTAACCAGTCTCTGAAGCTTAGTTTTGGGGGGAAAGGGAGAATATCAATCATCCTACATACTAGAAAAATATTTAAGAAAAACCCAAACCCTCCTCTCTGTGTCTCTGTCTCCTTGCAGGCTACGCGTGCCACACTGACAGCTCACTGTTCATCCCTGGGCGACTCTCTGAGGAAGGAAAATGAGCTGGCGCTGATCATCGATGGTCAGACACTGAAATACGCTCTGTCCTTCGAGCTCCGCCAGGCCTTCCTTGACTTGGCGTTGTCCTGCAAGGCTGTCATCTGCTGCCGGTAGGGAAGACTCATTCATCACATACATACACACACACACACACATACACCCACACAGACACACATACACATGCATAAGCAAACTTTGGGTTTATTACAGAGTATCTGCACAGGTCTGGGAAGCCTGAAAAAGTTTGGAATTCTGAATTCACAAAGCAACATATTAATCAAAATTAGTCCACGGTGCAGATGATGGAATAAATAATAATGAAAAGGAAATTACAATTTGTCTTGGTCATCTATTATGGAAATTTCATTCTGTTGAAACATAGCATGGAAAAATGCTTGGTGCCCATAAAAGGATAATGAAAAGTGAATTTCCTGCGAAAACACACACAAACCTTTTTAAAAAAATTACAGTGGGACCAAAAAAACTGAAACAAATCAGTCTGGAAGACGTCTAGACAAAGTCTGGAATCATACTCTGTCAAAAGGACGAGCACCCTGTATTAGAAAACTACAGATACACAGGATGTACTGTTGTGGGAAAACCCCAATGTACAAAGAAAAAGCTGAGGTTGTCCGCACACTGAAATTTGCACGTTCCCAAAAGTGCTTTTTAATGCAATTTTTCGACTTACAAGGTCTTCATTAGGCAAACCCTTGTGTGTTAGGTCCTTTTTGTCCGGCACCTGTACCCAGCTGGGGTTGAATATACACATTTTTTGCTTAAAACAAGTATGTACAAAAAGACGAAAAGATACCTGCACACTGTTAGCAGGTTTTATTTTATTCTACACGAACATGACAACGTTTTGACCACAAGTGGTCTTCCTCAGGTAAAGGTGAGGGTGTGAGCTGTGATGACACGTTAGACATCAGCTATAAGATTAATCCTGATCACTGCCATAAGCTTGATTGAGTGTTGGCATGGGTAGGTGGGTGAGAGTGGGTGCCATTGTGAAAAAGAAGAAAAAGATCTATTGAATCTCACCACATACAGATTCATTCGCACTCTGTTGTGTGCATGATAAAGAGAGAGAGTGTCAGTGTGTGTATGCACGCGCAGGCCTGTATATCTGCGTGCCTGCGTGTGTGTTTGCAAAGGTTGTCGGTTGCCCATGGCTAGCAAATGAATAAGGGTGATAAAAGCCTGTCCCGCTGCACAGCAGGAGTAATGTAATACTCTACGCTGCATGGAAATGTCAAAGAAGCCATGACTCACTTACTGCTGGTACCCCTGGAATGGGCACCAAAACACACACACACACACACACACACACACAGGCATAGACATTATACATTTCCATTCATACAAAGTGCACTCTGTTCATAGATTGTTTACTGCATGTTCCCTTTTTTGGTTATGTTCCACTCAACACCAGCTGTGATGTTTAACAAAAGAGTTTCCACTCGTCTTCTGTCTGTGTGTGCGTGTGAGTTTGTCTGTGCATGTGCACGTGTGTGCAGCCAGGAGGGAAGTAATTGACTCTCCCTTGCATATCCAGGCCATATCCGGACTCAGGTCTCACAGGCCTTGCAAACAGCCTCCAGCTTCCTTTCCTCTACCCTTCTCTCTGTGCACCTCGCTCCCTCCTCCCCTCCATATCTGTCTCGATACCATGACTAGGGCTGGGTATCGAACATCAAAACTTTTTTTGTACCAAATATTTGAAACATTGTAAAGTACTGAAATTTGGCATCAAAGTTCTGTTCTGATTCATCGTTAGTTCCTGATGTAAATCAAAATGTTGCCATTTTTAGAAAGTGTGCAAAAGAGCATTTGAGAAATTTGACTCCTTTTGTTAAATAAAAAAGGGGTTTGTAGAACAAAATGTTTATATTTATCAAAGTAAGAAATTAGAAAAAAGTATTGAATCTGGTAGATATTTGTATTTTGTACTGTAGGTCAGTGGGTCCCAAGCATTTTGGGCATGTGACCCTATAATATAAAGCAATGTCTCATTACAAGTTATGTTTAGGAGCTCTGAACACTTCAACCAAAGAGTTGAGCTCCTCAGACTCTTTAATTTGAATGGAGCAACGCCTGCAAGCTAGTTCAGGCAGTCAACTCTGTGGTGGAAATTGTGTATTTCCTTTGGAGAAGTGAGCAAATAAAATGAAGATTCAACAAGCCGTTGTCTTTTTGTATATTTAATTAAGAAAAGAATGAAACAATAAGATGAAATGGTAAAAGAGAATAAAAGAGGTAAATGAAAAGGGGGTGCAGGCGAGCACACAGTCAATCCGATTTCAGCTGAAGGACAGAGATCATACACCAAGATGCATATGAAGCGTCTGAAGCGTCCAAGAAGTGAAGATGCTGTCACATACTTATAACCTTACAATATACAGACAGACATATCAGAGTCCGGAATCACCTCTAACAAAGATAGTCTGTCTCCAGCTAAGTTTTCCTGCCCAGGGCAAACTGTTCCCCAGACTGCAGCTGTCTTTTCTCCTGATTGCAAACAATTTGTCCTCCCGCTATAACCAACCAAGATACCAATGTACCTTAACCAGAGATGACCGGAGACAGAAATTATGAGTATACAGAATTAAAACTGATTAACTAGAAAACAAGTTATCACACTAAACATATCTAGTGGACATAAAGAGAGAAATTTATCACACTAAACATATCTAGTAGAGAAAGGAAAAGAGAAATTTTGCCCTTACAAACTCGAGCTGCACTGCTGTACACACGTGACATACCTCACTCTCCACAACCATCTATCAAACACACCCTCCCAATTTGGCGGCCTATTTAACTGCAAATTTCCCATCTCCCCCTCTGCCTGTCAATGCCACTGCTGCCCTGCATCAGTATTGCTGCTTGTTCTTTCAGCCCCACCACCACCCCAGCATCCACCTGCAGGCTCCGGCTAGGGGGTTTAAGATTTTAAGATTTGCTCGGATATGAGGATGAGCCTAAACGCCAAACTCTAACTATCTTCTTCTGCTATAATAAACATTTCAAATGTGAGTTGTCTTACTGAAATAATTATTAGAGACCTGATGAGATAAAACTATCCAGGATATCACAAGGAAAAAAAACAAAGATTAGAGAAAAGCAGAATTAGGTTTCCTTCACCTGTAATCATCTCACGATGCCTTGGGAGGTCCCGACCCTCATGTTGGGAACCACTGCTGTAGGTGATTCCTGTTGTGAATGTGTGTGTGTGCATCCAGGGCACGATCCTGTTAATAAGGTGCCTGAACATAATGAGCTATAGCTTTGATTTTTAAGTATAAAGGTTTCTGTGAGATAATGTCTCACCTACTGTATGTGTGTGATGTTTCACAGTTTGGGAATGTGTGTGTGTGTGTGTGTGTGTGTGTCTCAGGGGCGGCAGAGTCAGGGTGCACTCGTACGCATGGCTTCCTGACTTCACTGTTCGTTTGTTTATCGGAGGACTTAGTGGCTGCTTATTTTCTGCTCAGTTCCACCGTGAAGAGCACTGGGAGCCTTTCATCTCTCCAGCGCCGCTCTACACGATCCCAGACACTGTTAGCAGTGTTTAGAGGAAAGGTAGAGTAAGACAGAGAGAGAGATAAAGAGAGATTTGTGGTCAGAGGCCGAGAGGCGCACAGGCAGACGCACTCACATACACTTCAGACGCAGAAACAGGAAAAACAAAGAGCAGAGGTTGATCCCTTCCTTCAGCAACGACTACAGAGGCCAAGACTCTGTCTGAGGTTTTCCCCTGGAAATATCCTCTGGTGTGTGGTGGTGGTGGTGGGGTGGTGGGGGGTGGATGTGTGTGTTTGTGCATGTGTGTAAATGTGTGTGTTTTTGCACACGCCTATGTATGAATACTAAGCAGACCACCCAGCTCTGTGATTGCAGCTTGACCGGGACATGATCCTTCTTACATATTCATAGAAGATAGACCATCTTTATGACCTGTGGGCTCCAGCCGGATGTGTGTGTGTGTGTGTGTGTGTGTGTGTGTGTGGGGTCATACATCTGCTCATAATTTTATTTAGTCATATCTTCATCAAAGCATCATATTGTGTTCTGTTTGCATGTGATGGCTCATGCAGCTGCACATAATTTCATTTGGTAATATTGTTATCACTGTCGAACATGGTGGTGCTAGACCTAGTTAGTTTGAGCTGTGCTTGACACACAAACACACACACACAAACACACACACACAGAGAGAGAGAGAGAGAGAGAGAGAGAGAGAGAGAGAGAGATCATTGTCAAAGTGACTCCTGTTTGAACTAGTCGCCACACTTTAAGTGGATAGTCCAGATACTCAAATTACTATCACCTAATACATCACTGAGGCTCAGGTAATTACTACAATCAGGGAAATGTAATGTTAATATTAAATATCTGGATTTGGGTTCATCGCTAGTAACGCAGCCAATAGGCAAGTGGCCTACTGTACCTCCAAATGATGTCCAAATGTATGAATTTGTGGTAAATAAATACCACATTTTATATAAAACACAAATATCCTATCTCAAGGTACTGTAAAATGTTTTTGTCTCGTACTGTACATAAGCCACTACAGTTGCAAGTCCTGTACTGTGGGAAATATAACTTGCTTTGTTATACAAGTTTAATCCCAGTCCCAGTATCAGTTTTCTCCCATGTCTCTTCCTTTGTAGATATATTTGTTCTTGCTGTACAGGTTGCAGGTAGTAAGAACAAGACTCACTTAAGCTGTGCGCATGTGAATGACAGGCAGTAGGAACGCCTCCTCATACAAAGCATGTTTTGAAAGCAGAGAGGAGGATAAATTCAAGCCTAGTCCAGAATGCAGCTTTTGAGAACGTAAACACAGTGTGTGGGGTTGGATTTTTCTCACACAAGCGCCTCCTGAGATCCCTGCCAGTCAAGCATTATCATGATATATCTCTCTACAAACAACTATTATCCAAAGCTGAACTTTAAACTAAATAACAGGCTAGAATACAAATGCATGTGGAAAGCAGGATTGTATAAATGTCTTAAGGGCTTGGCATAAAAGAAACCCCTCTTCTCTCGTCACTGCTTCACAAAATTAACAATGTGATCGGATCAAAACCTTCCAGAATAGCTACTAAATGGACGTTGTGTAATTGTTTCCACGGTCAAGACGGTCTTTGAATCACAGTTTTTAAACCAACATGGACGATTAATCCTTGTGCTCAGAAAAATGGGCAAACTCCCTCTGCTGAGGAAGACCATGTGATACGATCAAAAGCTCCAGAACAGCCCCTAAATGGACCTTGGGGTGACATTGTCAAGAATAAACTTTTAAACTCAAAATGAATGTTTTTCTCAGACTTTTTCACAATTAGAGGGGCTAAAATGAAGAAAATAGCCTCCTTACATGAATTAAAAAAAAAAGCATTAAGTGAGATGTTTTTATTTCCAGAGCACACAGATCTCAAGCGTTCACAGCTTCTTTCCGTGGTAGATGGTGGAAGAAATGAAGGACTGATAGGAAAAAACACTTCCAAAACCTCTTTAGTAGAGCCAAACAGAAAACCAATACAACAGAGGGCATCGGATGGAGCTGTGGTCTCACTTGTCTGCAGATGCAACACATGGCACCATAAAATGTAACACAATATCCACAATACTTCAACAAATGCAGCATAACACCTCACTATCGTCTCTCAGTGTCCCCGAGGGAAACGTCTGTAATCCAGCCTCCCTGAGTCCTTCATTGTCAGTGAAGAGACAGAACCGGTTATAGACAGGAGGATCAGTGATACAGGTCAAGAGGGTGGAGTACCACTGGAAGCTCCCTGAACACACACACACACACACACATACACTCTGATGCAGACATGCACAAACACACACCACTGTAAGCACACACACACATATATAAACACATCAAACGTGAGCTACCCAGAGTCATATTAGAAGAAGAGTGAATCATTGTTTCCTAATACCCGGTGAAGAGCAGTAAACAGAGCCCTGCAGTCTGTGTGTGTGTGTGTGTGTGTGTGTGTGTGTTTCTGCCAGCCTCTCATCCATCTTTCTTTTTCTCTTTCAACTGTTTCCCACTCTTAGTTTTTCAGGCTTTATTCTTCTTTCCTAATTTCTGGCCTCTGTTTTCCCCTGTTATCTCTAAATGTATTTCTTGTTTTCTTTCTTTCTCACAGTATTCTTTTACCTTCCTACCGGTACAGACAGCTGCATGCACTTATAATATCAACCAACCATCTGTATCTTTCTCTTTTTTATTGTTTCTGCAGAGTGTCTCCGCTGCAGAAGTCCGAGATTGTGGATATGGTGAAGAAACACGTGAAGGCCATCACGCTGGCGATAGGCGACGGTGCAAACGATGTGGGCATGATTCAGACGGCTCACGTTGGAGTGGGGATCAGCGGCAACGAGGGCATGCAGGCCACCAACTCTTCTGACTACTCCATAGCACAGGTGGGGTGCAGACATAGCATGGACGTGGTTAGGGTCATACAGATATGTTACAGGCTTTACACAAGCGTAAATAATGGGTGTCCACCCTGCGTAAGTGTCTTTAGGCAAGACACTGAATCCTTACCTGCTCACTGTTGAGCGGATCCTGATCTTTGACCTCCCTGGAGGGGGACAACTGAAAGGAGAATTTACTTACAGGGGTCACTCAAGTATCATGTTATCAATACAAACGAACAGCTCATCACAAGTGTTTATGTTTTTACAATAAAATTAAGTCCAAAAGAAAATCTATACATTTGTATGCTCTTAGCAATGTTAGAAAGTCACCTTTTACTGTTTTTGATTTTGTTCCTTTTCATGGGCAGTTTCATATAAACTATTAAATAAATGTTCATTTTTTTACTACTCAAATGTGTTTAATGTTAAAATTTAAATATGAATCACTTGAACAGAGTAATACTTTAATACTTTTTATTTTATGCTGCTCTAGGCATTATTATCGTTTTCCCCCAAAATTTCTCCATTTAAATTAATAATTTTTCAGCTCATAAACTTCCATTAGTGCTGAAAAGATCAGTCAGTTATTTGATTTGTTGATTGACAGGAAATTAATTGACAATTGTGATAGTTTGGTTAATCATTATAACTAATTCATTAATGAAGAATGCCAAACATTATCTTGTTTCAGCTTCTTATGCATGAGGAATTGCTGCTTTTCTCAGTTTCATATATCTGTAAATTAAATATCTTTGGATTTTGCACTGTTGGTCGGACAATACAAGTTGTTTGAAGATGTCAGTACGGGCTCTGGGAAATTTTGATCTTCACTAATTTCTGACATTTTATATATTTGTAACCTTAGTTCCCATTAATCATCTGTGAGGCCCCTAATGGCAACTAAATGAAAATGTGAACGGGGTGAACTGCTACCAGAGGGTTCTCCTAATTACTGTCCCCGTCTCACACCAGCACATTCTGTCACTTTCACTGATTGACTTGTTTATCTCTTAGCCTTTGGGCATCTTGCACAACTTATCTCTATCAGTGGACCTCCTCTTGTCTCAACTTTCTTGTCTCCTAGTCACATTCTTGATATTCTCTCCCTGTTTCTCTATCTTAAATTTTCATTTTAACTCCTTATTTTTCTTCTAATTATAGTAATAAATCTCCCTGTCTCTTCTCTCTTTTTCTCTGATTGGTAGTTCTCCTACCTAGAGAAGCTGCTATTGGTCCACGGGGCATGGAGCTACAACCGTGTCACCAAGTGCATCCTCTACTGTTTCTATAAGAATGTGGTCCTCTACATTATAGAGGTAGGAGCTTCACCACCACACCCTCTCTGTTTTACACACACACACACACTCACACACGCACACACACACAGTTACATTAACAGAGACGTTTTGCAGCTGTTTGTCGACATGGCGACAGTGATGGACGAGGTGCCCTTCTGGTGTCTGCTTTCTGTCTCTTCTGCACACACACATGCACAGAAAAAAACGTGTGTTTAGATCAGCAGTGACGAAACCTTGGCCCCAAGGGTCGACAGCTTTGTGTGTGTGTGTGTGTGTGTGTGTGTGTGTGTGATGAAGGGGCACACCGCAGCCCTGGCCTGCCTGTTATGATGGGTATTTGTCAGCTGTGTTCCACACCCCCTCACCCCTCTGTCTGACATTAAGGATGCCAGCAGGTGCAGGTCCTCATGGGAGCTGCAGCCTGTAGCCTACTGTCCCGCTCACACCACCACTCTGTGCCTGTATGTGTGTGTGTGTGTGTCCATGATTATCTTACATGATTGGCTCCCCTGCAGAGCGCTCTAGGCCAAAGGTTAGAGACTGTCTCTGTCCACTTGGTGGAGACAGAATAAGGGGGGTGGGTGTGTTTTTGTGTATCTGACCTCACCCCTAGGCTATATGCTCCACTTTATGCCCAGGAATGCCACAACTCCCACCAGCAGCCCCAAACGTTTTCTCTATCTGCCCTCAGATCAGCCTGTGTCTGCTCTGTGTGTGTGTGTGTGTGTGTGAAGGTGTTAATGAAGGTTTCCCCTGAGCCAGAGTCACATTTAGACACCTTTTTACAGATCCCGTAAAATTGACTTGAATTCACCAATTGTGAGGAAGTTTTTACAAGAATATTTGCTCTCTTCTTATTTTGTACTATATAGTGATTTTTTTAAAAAGAGTTATGGCCCATGATAAAGTCTTATGTCTTGTAAACTATGATAGATCTTCATTCACATACCTGAATCTTAACCTGATAAAGGCCTACCAACCAAAATGTCATAACCAAAAAAAAGTGAGTACAAGTGACAGACAGTGTGCAGAATTTCTGTTTTTTTTGTCACTATAAAGTATAAAGTGCTCCATGTTCTACTGAAGTTATTTTATCATGTGTCCATATAATTTGGCCATCTCTCCCTGCTGTTTTCACTATCAGTACCTCCCTAAGGCAGATTTACCCTCCGCTATTGTTCCTCTCATCCCCTCTCATCCCTCTCTTTGTGTCCCAGCTCTGGTTTGCCTTTGTGAACGGGTTCTCTGGCCAGATCCTTTTTGAGCGCTGGTGTATCGGCCTCTACAATGTGGTGAGTACCCGCCCTCGCTCCCTCTCACCCCCGCCCTGTTAAGTGCCGTCTCTCGCTCTCTACCTATCTCTCTATCAATCTCACTCTACTTTGTCTCCTAATCACTGCTCTTTCTGAATACCAGAAACATTTGTATGCATGTGAGTTCAAGAGTGTGCTTTGGTGACTGCTGTGTGTACTTATGTCTGACTGCAGATGCCTTCAGGCTCCCCATTTTTAAAACATTATGGAATTCCTGCAGACAGTCTGATGTGAACATTGATTGTCTAGCTAGTCAAAGTTTGTGTGTATATGTATGTATGTGTGTGTGTGTATATGTGTATGTATGTGTGTGTGTGTATATATGTATGTATGTATGTGTGTGTGTATATATATGTATGTGTGTGTGTATATATATGTATGTGTGTGTGTATATATATGTATGTATGTGTGTGTGTATATATATGTATGTATGTGTGTGTGTATATATATGTATGTATGTGTGTGTGTATATATATGTATGTATGTGTGTGTGTATATATATGTATGTATGTGTGTGTGTATATATATGTATGTATGTGTGTGTGTATATATATGTATGTATGTATGTGTGTGTGTATATATATGTATGTATGTAT